>LPNX010586813.1:272339-366593 GCA_001517045.1 Pseudotsuga menziesii
TAAATGTAATATCAATCATTTATCTATCATATATTGCATTTTTACTTTCTACTTATCCATTTATAGCATTCCTACGTTACTTGTTATGGTTATTCGATTCTTGAGCAACTTTGTTCTTCCAGTGGTATCAGAGCCTTGCTTGGTTGATTTGGGCCTTTGGCCTTAATTCTCGAACCTTGTCTGATTTCTGTATTGTAGCCTTCTTCTAGGGTTTCCCTAAAAAATAGGACACTGTCCTTTAAAAAAAAAAGGTAAAAGTAAAAACCAAAAAAATAGGTAAAATTAAACCCCCCCCCCCAAAAAAAAGAGGTAAAAGTAAAACCCCCCAAAAAAGAGGTAAATGTAAAACCCAAAAAAAAGGTAAAAGTAAAACCAAGGGAAAAACAGAGGTAAAACGTAAAACAAAACGTGGTTTCTTAATAAGTGGGTTTGGTTTTATTCTCCAACAACAAACAAAAAGTGAGATTTTAACTTAGGCGGGGAAGGTAATACTCATTCCTCCCAACCACCCAATCTATACCATTTTACAAAAATTAAGGGGAAAAAAATCTAAAAGTGCATAATAATTGCTACTAAGAAGCAATTATAAATAAATAATATTAATATTAATATTCAATATTTAATAATTGTAATAAATTACAATTATTATATACAAAGGGAAAAGAGAATAAATCAAAATCAAGAAAGAAGACAAAGCGAAAATGAAAGAGACAGATTTTAATAAACTTGGAGAAAAGATTTCTGAATGTTCCGACAAAAGTACCGATGGCGATGTTGAAAGTTAATGGGATATTTGATGAAATTCCAATTGTGATCGCTATTTGTCCATCCAACAAGGAAAATTTTATAAACATTGATGTCGCAAATCAAGTACAAGTTCAAGAATCAAAGAAGAATGAGTCAAATGAAGATCAAATAGAAGTACCATTACAAATCGATGATTATCATTTTGCAGCTAAATTCACCATCACAGCTATAGGCGACCATATCATCGACATAATGATGGGTTATAACTAATTGAAAACACTAGGAACATTCTCCATGAATGCAAAAAGAATTGCATCATTTTTTTCAAGAGAAGAAGAAAATAACACTACATGATTTCTCTGTGGTAGTTCCTGTATCGAAAAATACATATGACGAATCAATTGATGGATGATATGAAGAGTTAGAAGAAGAAATATATATTTTAAACAAACTCATCATGGGAAAATATAATGAGTTTGAGCACATCAAGAGAAAGACAGAAAATAAAGAATTCGAGTTATGTCAACATCAACAATAGAAGGAAAAACTACAGCAACAGTATGACGACATTAAGAAGACACATAAGTTGGAAATTACAAAAATCAACAAGGTGTTATCAAGCAATACCGAATAAATTTTTCAACTATGAAATAATAATGAAACATTAATTACGAAGATTAAAAAACTGAAACATATTCGCAAGAAGGAACAATCCAATGAAGACCTCGAATGAAGAGTTCTAGAAAATCAAGAAGACAACGAACGCCTAAAGAATCTTAATCAAGAACTAGACAAACAAATCGACAAGTTAAAAGAGGACAAAAAGTCGCAAGACAAAAGGTTTGAGAAGATTTAGAGCAATAACAATCTACTAGATAACAAAATAACGCAAATCCAGAAATAAGCATTCAGTTTCTCCGAAAAACAAATTCAAGTTGATGAATTAAATTTAGTCATCATCACAGATAAAAAAGAATTCAATATAGGTGAAGAACAAACAACAATAACTCCTTATCGACACCCCAATTATAAAAGTTATTTTGACTAATGACAGGATCAAAATGAACACACACAAAGGAGAGATGATATCAGACAAGCAAGAACAACAAATCAAAATGCAAAAAAACAAACAAGAAGATTTATCCAACAAAATGATCAAATAGCTTCTATAAAAATATATTTGGGATGGACCACATAAGAGACAATGACACATTTTGTTATCAGGAAATTCGCACCTTCTGCGGATAGAAGTTGTTCCTCTGGTCTGAATGGCTCAGATCTAGAACAAATCAGCTACAACAAGGATGATAGACTTCTCCTAGAAACTAAAGACACCTGGAATACAATCTTCATATATTGATGTGTTCCTTCACCGATGGAAAAATATCTCCAAGAAGATACCTACAAACACACATCAAACACAAAATATCAAAGTACCAAAGTATTATGTATAGATTTATATTGGTGACTAAGGAATCCAATAATAAACATGCAAGATTATACAAGACAATTTATACGGGAAGAAAATCAACTTTGCATTAATGAATAGTGAAGAGTTACAACATGTGACTTAGTGTTGAATGCACTCCTTCACAAACCTGATGTCTTATCCCCGATAGCTCCAACTTGCTCTTTTATGCTCACTCTTGATGGATCAGGCCAGAATGTCAAAATGGTAGCTTGAATTTGCTGTCTCCTCAACCATGGGGTATGAGCCTATTTTTATAGGCCTCAAATGGATAGGGATGGTTGATATTTTGGTGGGTGAGGTGGACATGAGATCCCCAAAGCATGGATCTCAAGCTCAACTGACCTAGGTGAATATGGATAAGGCCCACCATGAAGCTTTTGATCTAGAAGCTTCGTGAAGCTTCTCTTTTTCACTTTTTACCAAGGGAACCGTTCTTGCTCCTTGATGACAGAGTGGTGCTAGGACAGAACTGCTCTTCAAACAAATGGTAAAGGTGGTGCCACCACCTATATTCAACACTACTCAGGAAGTCCTGAAGAAGGTACCACTTCTCAGCTTAAGGGTAAAAGTGGTGCTTGGTTTTTATGTGCTAGTTTAACATCTGGAGCGAGGTTTTTCCACTTCAATATTTGGGAATGAGGGAAAACATAGATGTTTAGGATCTTATCACATGTTGGTGACAAGATTTAGGTGTAACAGAATTCCCCCCAAATAATGAGGCTAGAGGGATATGATAGGTGAGAGCTTTGATAGAGAAATTTATCACTTCAAGGAAAGAATCATCTTCATCGGAGATCAACATCAACCATGCATCTACAATATATCAATAATTTTGACTCATGAGCAAATATGTCTTCACCATGGATGCAGACCAATACAAGGTAGATCTATGGGAGAGATAAACAAACATGGCTACTAGAATACAGCGTAGATCCATGTGATAGAGGACTCAAACTTGGACATAGCTACCAAACATACAACGTAGAGCATAGCCACAACCGTACAAATGTGGATCCATGTTGGTACTTCATACAACATACTCCATCGCAACCCGAAGAGAAAGTTATGAGTGCTTTGAAACAGATACCCAGGGTCTTAATCTTGTCTTCCACAAAGTACAATTATATCCATGTGATTACAATGTTCTGAAGTCAAACATGGTAGAAACCACTTCATTACCGGCCAATTATGTGAACCATTAACAAGTGCGAGGGATATCACCATTGATGTCAATGATTCCCAAGGTAATATAGTATAATCTACTGAGTTTGAATAGATGTTTTGATGTCGAAAACCCAGTGGAATATTTTGATCAAAGGTCAATGATATGAAGCTATGTTGAAAACCAGAAAATATATCATTGAGGCATACAGATATCAAGGTACTAAATTTCTTTCTAAGACTATTTCCCAGATAATGAGTTGATGTTGACAAGAATGGTCTCGTCAAAGGAGGACCATGATGAATCCCACATCGATGACATGAAAATTGGAACAAAGTTTTGGAATGTCATAGATAATGTAACCATAGGACTGACTCAAAATTACTGACACAAAGTTTGTTTTAACTGCAAGGGTAAAAATTTTACTTCCTTTGAACATCGAGAGGCACAACAAAAGACTTGGCAGCATGACCAAAATAGACGGACACACAATACGACTATGGACAATGCATTCTTTTGAAAGGGTCAAAGGAGTGACATGACTCATGAAAGTGGATCGACTTGTAAGTCAGCTGAATACCCAATTGAATGAATGATATGCAAACAACTGCCATGTTCAAAGGTGACAAACAAATACCATTTGATTTGCAAAATGATTCCCTTCCCTTAATTTCCCCATCATGATTGATGAGTACCTCTTTTCATTTTTACAAGTCCAAAGAGGGTAACAAACACTCGTTGTAGCTCGTCCAAAGACAAGTCCATTCTCATATATTTCATGACCCTGAGAAAGTAGGGGTTCGTTCCTAAAAAAGGTTCTTTCAATGTTTAGTTTAAGCATTCCAATGAAAGAAAACTCGGTGCAGTTCATGTTTAGAGAGTCTGAACAAAATAAAGTAAACTCCAAAGGGTCTTTTTTCATATGATTTAGTCTCTAGGGCCCGAAAAAGTGTAAAATAATACCCGAGAGAATTCTTCCAGTCATGATTGGCTGGAGTGTTCCTTTTTTGTAAATAGTCTATCCGAACCAAAAAAGAGATAACCTACTGTCGGAGAGATGACTCTTCGAATAATTTTACGAGTATGAAGAAGACAAGTACTCAACAATCTTTTCATATTTAGGGAGTTCGAAAAGAGTTTAAAGGAGAATCCATTAGGTTTTTTTTTCATGATGAGAATTTTTTTAGCATAGCCACAATCGTAAAAATGTGGATCCATGTTGGTACTTCATACAACATACTCCATCGCAACCCGAAGAGAAAGTTATGAGTGCTTTGAAACAGATACCCAGGGTCTTAATCTTGTCTTCCACAAAGTACGATTATATCCATGTGATTACAATGTTCTGAAGTCAAACATGGTAGAAACCACTTCATTACCAGCCAATTATGTGAACCGTTAACAAGCGCGAGCGATATCACCATTGATGTTAATGATTCCCAAGGTAATCTAGTATAATCTACTGAGTGTGAATAGATTTTTTGATGTTGAAAAACTAGTGGAATATTTTGATCAAAGGTCAATGATGTGAAGCTATGTCGAAAACCAGAAAATATGTCATTGAGGCATACAGATATCAAGGTACTAAATTTGTTTCTAAGACTATTTCCCAGATAATGAGTTGATGTCGACAGGAATGGTCTCGTCAAAGGAGGACCATGATGAATCCCACATCGATGACATGAAAATTGGAACAAAGTTTTGGAATGTCGTAGATAATGTAACCATAGGACTGACTCAAAATTACTGACACAAAGTTTGTTTTAACTGCAAGGGTAAAATTTTTACTTCCTTTGAACATCGAGCGGCACAACAAAAGACTTGGAAGCATGAACAAAATAGACGGACACACAATACGACTATGGACAATGCATTCTTTTGAAAGGGTCAAAGGAGTGACATGACTCATGAAAGTGGATCGACTTGTAAGTCAGCTGAATACCCAATTGAATGAATGATATGTAGACAACTGCCATGTTCAAAGGTGACAAACAAATACCATTTGATTTGCAAAATGATTCCCTTCCCTTAATTTCCCCATCATGATTGATGAGTACCTCTTTTCATTTTTACAAGTCCAAAGAGGGTAAGAAACACTCGTTGTAGCTCGTCTAAAGTCAAGTCCATTCTCATATATTTCATGACCCTGAGAAAGGAGGGGTTCATTCCTAAAAAAGGTTCTTTCAATGTTTAGTTTAATGAGTCCAATGAAAGAAAACTCGGTGCATTTCATGTTTAGAGAGTCTGAACAAAATAAAGTAAACTCCAAAGGGTCTTTTTTCATATGATTTAGTCTCTAGGGCCCGAAAAAGTGTAAAATAATACCCGAGAGAATTCTTCCAGTCATGATTGGCTGGAGTGTTCCTTTTTTGTAAATAGTCTATTCGAACCGAAAAACAGATAACCTACCGTCGGAGAGACGACTCTTCGAATAATTTTACGAGTATGAAGAAGACAAGTACTCAACAATCTTTTCATATTTAGGGAGTCCGAAAAGAGTTTAAAGGAGAATCCATTAGGTTTTTTTTTCACGATGAGAATTTTTTTAGCATAGCCACAACCGTACAAATGTGGATCCATGTTGGTACTTCATACAACATACTCCATCGCAACCCGAAGAGAAAGTTATGAGTGCCTTGAAACAGATACCCAGGGTCTTAATCTTGTCTTCCACAAAGTACGATTATATCCATGTGATTACAATGTTCTGAAGTCAAACATGGTAGAAACCACTTCATTACCGGCCAATTATGTGAACCGTTAACAAGTGCGAGGGATATCACCATTCATGTCAATGATTCCCAAGGTAATCTAGTATAATCTAATGAGTGTGAATAGATGTTTTGATGTCGAAAACCCAGTGGAATATTTTGATCAAAGGTCAATGATGTGAAGCTATGTCGAAAACTAGAAAATATGTCATTGAGGCATACAGATATCAAGGTACTAAATTTGTTTCTAAGACTATTTCCCAGATAATGAGCTGATGTCGACAGGAATGGTCTCGTCAAAGGAGGACCATGATGAATCCCACATCGATGACATGAAAATTGGAACAAATTTTTGGAATGTCGTAGATAATGTAACCATAGGACTGACTCAAAATTACTGACACAAAGTTTGTTTTAACTGCAAGGGTAAAAATTTTACTTCCTTTGAACATCGAGCGGCACAACAAAAGACTTGGCAGCATGACCAAAATAGACATACACACAATACGACTATGGACAATGCATTCTTTTGAAAGGGTCAAAGGAGTGACATGACTCATGAAAGTGGATCGACTTGTAAGTCAGCTGAATACCCAATTGAATAAATGATATGCAGACAACTGCCATGTTCAAAGGTGACAAACAAATAGTATTTGATTTGCAAAATGATTCCCTTCCCTTAATTTCCCCATCATGATTGATGAGTACCTCTTTTCATTTTTACAAGTCCAAAGAGGGTAACAAACACTCGTTGTAGCTCGTCCAAAGACAAGTCCATTTTCATATATTTCATGACCCTGAGAAAGGAGGGGTTTGTTCCTAAAAAAGGTTCTTTCAATGTTTAGTTTAATGAGTCCAATGAAAGAAAACTCGGTGCAGTTCATGTTTAGAGAGTCTGAACAAAATAAAGTAAACTCCAAAGGGTCTTTTTTCATATGATTTAGTCTCTAGGGCCCGAAAAAGTGTAAAATAATACCCGAGAGAATTCTTCCAGTCATGATTGGCTGGAGTGTTCCTTTTTGGTAAATAGTCTATCCGAACCAAAAAAGAGATAACCTACCGTCAGAGAGACGACTCTTCGAATAATTTTACGAGTATGAAGAAGACAAGTACTCAACAATCTTTTCATATTTAGGGAGTCCGAAAAGAGTTTAAAGGAGAATCCATTAGGTTTTCTTTTCACGATGAGAATTTTTTTACGAGCCTCAAAAGAATCGGAAAAGAACTCGAAACTTTGATACTGATTTGTAAGAGTGTGACCAAAGTATCGACACAAACGCTTGGGGAATTTTCTATTTTCTGGAAGTATGAAAAAGTCAAAAATAAACTCCTCCATAGACAGTATTGTTCATTTTTACATCCCTACAAGACTTAGAAAGGTTCATTAATGTAATGTCCCAAATTTGGACCTACCATTTATAGGCAGAAGCCTATTGATCATGATGATGATATTGATGTTTTATTTTATATTAGGTCAAAGACCCCACTGCATATAAACATGATGATTTGTTTTGTATATTGGACGTAAGATAATTTTTGATGATATATATTTATATATATGTTTTGTGTTCGGCATGGACCCTGAAGCACATGATTGATGAAATGTTTGTGTTGGGCGTGGACCCTGAAGCACATGATCGATGAGATGTTTTGTGTTGAGCAAGAGGCTCTGGATCACATGAGTACTTACATTTTGTGTTGAGAATAAAGCTTTGGAACACATGAAAATAAAATTGGAAATGTTGGTCATAAGCTTTAGAGCATTCCATGTTGATGTTGAACATAAGCTCTAGAGCATCAGATCTTTGGCCTTTGTATCCCTAGGTGTATCGTACAAGTACATCCTAGAATTTAGTGTTGAGCAAAAGCTTTGGAATTGCACTATGTTTGTAACTCCCTGCTATAGGAATTGAGTATGGGCTCTGGTAGGCGCTAGGGGTTACTGAAAATAATTTAATAACTTCTGAGCGAAAACGGCTTGAGAAAAATATTGATCATCATCATACTTTTTTATAAGTGATTAAATGAAATTTCGAATTTCTATATTCTCATCAAAGTACTGAAGAGCTACCACGTTATATGAAGAAAATCCAACATGAAAGGATGTTTAGAGTTTCCTAGCCTAGTAAAAGTGAGCTGTCTATCTACTTGACCTTCATAAGGAAGTGTGGTTAAGTCTAGGGATCATGATACATGATGCCTGAAGACAAATGTTAACATAGTATTTTAATACTATGTATTTTATACATAGTATGTATAGAATTAATTATGATTAATTATATAATTCAATAAATAATGAAGAGAATCTCCACTAGTTATTATTTATTATTAGAGGAATAATAAATAGTGAAATAACTATGAAAGACTAACTAGGAACTAGTTAAAAGTTCCTAGGTTAAGAATTGAAAATTACCCTAGTAAATTAAAAAGGGTTAAATCAACAAATCAAGGATTTTTTGATTTAACTGCCACTTTGACTAAAAGATCTTCCTATAAAGACTCAAGCCAAGCAAAGGCTTGGGGTTTCGATTTTTCTCTTGGAGAATTATTATTCTGCATGTTTTTTCTCTAAGTGTTTTCTTGGAGAATTTTCTCCTACAAGGAAAAGAGGACTGATTGATGTTATAGTTTTATCATTCAAGATAGCATTATGATCTTAGGAACTTTAACTGAGAGAATAACATGCATAGTAATAAAACACAAGAGACAAGAAACACAAAGAATTTTCCTCGGGGAAGCCATAAAGGAGAAAACCCCGCAACTTCCTCAGAGATAGAATCAGCACCAAAAGTAAAACCCAAAAACATAAAGATGATCTCCCGACAGAAGTAGTCTATCTCTTGTCCCAGCAACTTCTCTCTCTCACTCATGCACCCCAATGAGTGTGTGTGAGTGCGATAAAAAGAGAGGCTCACTCTCTATTTATATTCTTTCATTCACTTGAATCCCACTCCAACATGTCGGCCTTACTTAACAATTACTTACTAGAGACGACTTCTCTAGGAGTGTCTAATAACCCTAGTACCCCACAACTTGTGGGGACTTTGCCCCTCCGACCAACAAGGAGGGTTATCCTTAACACAACGATGGGGACTATTGCCCCGACTTACAATAACTCACCTAGGGTTGAATTCTCTAGGATAGTCTAATAACCCTAGAGCCCCACAATTGTGGGGACTTTAACACTTGAACAATAGGAGGGTTACCCACAATGACTTGACATGACTTGTTTACATTATTGAATCTTCTGATAGGCACATCAGGGCATGGCATGACTCAAACACATTACAAACACTTCCTAGAATAAACATCGGGGTATAATACATAAGATATACAGGTGAATACATTCCAAAGTTACAAATATATCAACACTCCCTCTTAACTATGAAGGTATTCTCTCGACACAATTTAGAAACACAAGTATTCTTCTCTGTATCATCTGACTCATCATCTAGTCATCGTCATCTTCATCTTTCAGTCATCTCCATCTTGATCTGGATCATCATCGCTGGATCTAGATCATCACTCGATCTGGATCATCTTCACTGGATCTGGATCATCACTAGATATGGATCATCTCTGGTTCTGGAACACCTCTGTTGGATCATCATCACAAGTGCTATCTCTTGATTCTTCTCGTCATAGGAATTTCTACAAAGTCAGCCCTTTTTCATGCTGGTTGTAGGCCTACCTCCATGTAGGTATTTTCCAGCACTTATATCTGACCCGAAGTCAAAATAGCCCACCTAGTACTTGCATCCGATCATGTAGGAACCAATCCTATAGTCATATCATAAAGGCACACCCAACACTCACATCTGACCATGTGGGAACACATCCCACAACCCTGTCAGAAAGGGCTAGCACTCACATCTAACAACCAATGTTAGAAAGGCTCAGCACTTACATTCGACCATGAGAGGAACCAATCCTCCATGTCGAAAGGGATCTGCACTTACATATAACAACCAATGTCAGAAAGGTTTAGCACTTACATTTGACCATGCGAGGAACCAATCATCCATGCCAAAAGGGCTTTGCATTTACATCTGACAACCAGTGTCAGAAAGACTCATCACTTACATTTGACCATGCGAGGAACCCATCCTCCATGCCGAAAGGGCTCTGCACTTACATCTTATCATTGTAGGAGCCAATCCTACAATCACCTCAGAATGGCTCTTCACTCACATGTAATCATGTAGGAACCAATCCTACAGTCACATCAGAATGGCTCTCAGTCCCAGATTGATCTTTCCTGGTAACTAACCAGGTGCCTCCATTCCAAGAATGGCATTCAATGCTTATATCTGATCATGTAGGAACCAATCCTATAGTCACATCAGAATGGCTCAGCACTCATATCTAACATGTGAGGAACCAATCCTCTCATCATGACAGAATGGCTCAGCCCTTACATTTGACCATGGAAGGAACTAATCCTCTCACCATGTTAGAATGGCTCACGGACTCATCACTTCCCTTTGGAGGAAACCTTGATTTGGAGAACACCAAGCTTCTCCTTGAAGTACTCAAACTTCACTCTAGCCAATGGCTTTTTCAACACATCAACTATCTATTTGTCCGTCGCAACATACTGGAGCTTCACTGCTCCCCTCTGCACCATATCCCTGACATAGTGATACTTGATCTCGATATGCTTCGACTTCTCATGGAACACCGGGTTCTTTGACAACTTCACAGAACTCTGGTTGTCACAATATATACAAGTAGCATCCAACTGGAGATCAAATAAATAAAAAAGTAGCTTCCTCATCCATACTGCCTCACAAATAGTTGAACAAGCTGAGACATACTATACTTCAGCTGTACTCAGTGCCACATAGGATTGCTTCTTGCTAAACCAAGATATCACACCTGATCCCATACTGAAGCAACACCCTGAAGTTCTCTTCCTATCGATGGCATTGCCTGCCCAATCTGAATCAACATAACCCTCCAAGTTAATCTTATGATTCACCTCATACTTGAGCCCATAATCAACTATACCCCTCAGGTACCTTAGAATATTCTTTGCAGCAATCAAGTAACATGTCTTGGATCTGTCAGGAGCTAGCTCAAGGTGTTCATAGCAAAGCAAATATATGGTCTCGTGTTCATGGGGTACATCAAGGACCTAATCATCTAACGATACATCATAGCATCAACCGCTTCTAATGAAGCATCTCTCAATAGTTTCAGGTCCAATGCCATAGGTGTGGTCATGGCCTTGCAGTCCATCATCTCGAACCTCTTTAGGATCTCTACTGCATACTTCCCTTGTTCGAGGCAGATTCCATCCGCATTCTGCCACACCTCCATGCCGCATTGAACCTTGAAGCAAAGGTGGGAATCTAATTTACTCTCAGTAAATCCTAGAGTCATCAGTAATCTATCCATCATGTCGTACCATGTCGAACCTTAGGAACTTCTGCAGTCACTCCCTCTGAAGCATCATACTCCCTCTGACTTCTGTGCTCTATGCACTGAAACATTCTATACTGGAGTGACAAGTAGCTTCCTATGCTACTAATATTCTATGTATCCATATAGGGTCACTGGATACCAAGATCCTCTATCTTGAACTTTTTCAAAAGTTCTTCTCGCACCCATCAGTGAGCTTTTCCTCCTCTATAGGCTTTCATCTTCAACCTTGTAGCAAATTTTAAGATCTTCATCAAGCTCATCATGTATGTGTTATCCCATGGGTGTCTTCTGAGCTCATACAAGGCCTTCTTTCATTTGCACACATGATTCTACCTGTCATGTGACTTCACTTCCAGTGGCTACAAATGTCTCTTCATAGTCTATGGCTTCTTTTCGTGAGAAGCCTTGTGCTATGAATATTGCCTTGTATCCCATGATGTTTCCATATACTACATGATGGAACTACGAACTTCCCTTCATGTACCAATATTGCATCCTAGACATCATTCTTCTTGAACTAGTCTTTCCTTTCTTCTTGGTTACTTCTTCATAGATGGAAGGTTCTACATCAATGATGTTGCCGCATTCATCATTTATTCTTTATTTGTCGTCACTTGTTCTTCGGAGCAAGTCTCATCCTTCCTTGCTTGTAGGCGATCTTTCCTACAAGTCAAATGCATTTGTATGGTTAGAAACATTTCATAAGGAATATTCATAATGGAAAACTCCTATCCATAAATATATGATCATGCAACTATTTTAGCCAATAAAACATTCATCCATATCTCATGGAAACTTTCTAGATGCCTTCCATCTCTACCAGGACAACATTGAGATTGTGCACCAATCCAATATGTCAGCATAGAGGTTTCATTCTAGATAAGTAACAATGGAGAGTTGTATAGCACCATGAGCTACTTACCCATCACATGAATATTAGTAGTATACTGTCATTAATGCAAACATTCTATCATGCATAATACATCAACTGAATATAAACAAATGCATAACAAAACAATATCATGAAATGACAATTGAATACTTATCTTTATTTCTTTCGTGGGTAGACTCCTTCTTGAGCCTTCAACTTCATCATATTCTTTATTTATAATAGCATCATTTCTTATCCAAATGCTAAGATGGATAATAGGTTCTTCAAGATTTGAGTCCTTCATATTCCTCATCACTTGAGGGATCTTCTTTGGATGGTGAGAGCTTGATCTTCAGTTGCTCCCATCTTCTCTTCTCTTATTATGAGTCAAGCTTCTTCTTCTTCCTAGAGTATGCTAAAAGTAATCACTTCCTTCTGGCACACATTCCTCGCATGAATGATTCCAATGATCCTAGGATTTAATTCGAGGTGGATATCACTACTTATGCATTCTCCACTTTTTCTTCTACTGCTACAAGTTGTTATTTGATTTGAGAGCCCCGTGTAAAGTATGAATGTATGGTCTATGCATTCTGGATCTTCACATTCTTCAACTGGTTTCTTAAGGTCATCTTCTGATTTATGTTCTTCCCTTCAAATAGCTTGGTCAAGGAATCAAACATCTCTTCCGATGTCTTTAGGGAAGACACTTGTGGTACAAGGTGATCCATGATTGAATCAACAATGATCTTATTTTCCTTGACCAAGTTCTTCTTGTGTAAGGCTTTTAGCCTCATCTCCCTCTGGAACTGGAACCTCTCTACTTGTGTAGGTGTCCAATTCATTTTATTCAGAGAGATAATATACTTCCATGCTTGGAATTTGTCAACTTCACCAAGCTTATCATCAAGCTGATGTGATATATCACTTTGGAATGAGAACCTCAAATGAAAATAGCAAAAGATTAGATCTTACCGTTTTGAGGTGTCCATCCTGGTTCCAGAGCTGACTGAACTAGGGTTTGTCGGAGAAAAACTAATTTTCAAAATTTGGAATATTTCAGATCTAATTGGACAGAAAGATATACCTCTTCAATTTGAGCTGTCCAATGTACTCCTTTTCTAAAAAAAGTGGAGGGAAGCTCCTGGAATAGGAAGCCCTAGTTTTCCAATTTCTTCTGCAGAAATTCCAGATATTGTTTCTATGGTATCTCCAAAATTACTACTCCTCTATCTCTAAAACTTACCAGTGATGTAGAATCGCATGTCCCTGTTCCAACACCATGGGTTTCATCAAAATTGGTTTCACCAATTGGGACTTATGATCATTTTACCAAGGTGACCTATTACAGGACTGTTCAGAACAATGAAGTTGTACGGACTGCCACGTATCACTGTTTCATCTTCTAGGTTTGAAACTCGGATCAACGCCAAAAAATTCTGTTCCCTTTCTGTAAAATCTTTAGAAATGTCATTTGGACCTTTGTAGCCTGAGATATAGTAATTATCCCCAGGTGTCTTGTTTAGTGATGAATCCTGGAAGAGGCTGGAACCCTAACTTGGAGGGATCATATGTCCTAGAATATAGTAAATCTGAGGCTGAATTTTGGACACAGTGTAAATACAAATTTTATCTTCGGCCTATGAATGTTTTAGATCCTAATCCTTCTCCAATCCCTATATATAGTGAATGTACAAAAACTTATCCATTTTAGTATTTAGGGTTTTTCCAGCTCAGGGTCAAACTAGGGTTTAACTTTCCTGGAGTTATACCCAACCAAAAATCTTGACCCAGGTCAAGAACAAATAGATCACAGAGGTTGATAACTCTCCCTAGAAACTGTATATATCTGGAATACAAGGCTTTGATAGTTCACCTGTGTACCTGCAAAAGAGTTAAACACAAAATAGATCAAAGAAACCAAAATATGATCTACTAATCTATGCTAGTGACTAAGGAATCTAGCATTATATATCCGAAATCAAACATCAGCAATATATATGGGACAAAAAGTCAACTTGCATTAGAAATATGAAGAAGTTTACAACCAATCCTTAGTGTTGACATGCATCTCCATGAAACCAGCTCTTCATCCCCAAAAGCTTCGACTCTAGCTCTCTATTCTCTCTCAAAATGATTTTGGGCCAAGAATCAGTCCAACAGCATAAAAATACCTTCAATGTTCTCTCCTCAACGATGGCTATGGGATCATATTTATAGGGCTTTAATGGATAGAGATGTTTGAGAAATTAGTGGGTGAGGTGGCCTCTAAGATCCTAGGATGAGGGATCTCGAGCTCAACCAACCCACAACAGTAGGGATAAGGGATATCTTGAGGCTTATCATCTAGAAGCCTCGAGAAGCTTCTCTTTTTCCCATTTTACCCAGGGTACCATGCTTCTCCTTCTATGACAGAGCGGTTCTGGTAATAACCGCCTATGGGCCAAGGGAAATAGGCAGTGGCACCACTTGTGGACAACCGATGAAAGGCGGTGCGAGCAGGGGTACCACTCCTGGATAAAGGGGCATGCCTGGTGCTGGGAATTTGTATGATAGACTAATAAAGAACCATTTAGTCTCCACTCCAGAAGCTGGGATTCAAGGCAAGTACATATGTCAAATGTCTTATCACATGGTGGTGACAGGATTTTTGTATAACAGGATGCCCCCCAAAGCATTAGTCTTAGAGTGATACGATAAACGAGAGATTTGAGAACAAGTCATTTCCAGGAGATGAAAATGTCAGCTCGATTGGAGTATGCATTCAAGGAGGCATCTAAAGTACATCAGTATGTTGACTCATAGACACAAGTAACCAAAATCATAGCTGCAGACCAATACAAGGTAGATCCATGAGTAGAAAAAACAAGCATGGATACTAGAATACAGCGTAGATCCATGTGATAGAGGACTCAAACTTGGACATAGCTACTAGACATACAATGTAGATCTATGTCATACAGACACAAATTTGAGCATAGCCACGACCATACAAATGTGGATCCATGCTAGATATACAAAACTCCATTGCAACCTATGGAAAAAGTAATGAGTGCTTTTAAACAAATGCCCAGGGTCTTCATCTCATCTTCCACAAAGTACAATTATATCCATGTGATTACAATGATTTGAAGTTGAACATGGTAGAAACCACTTGATTACTGGCCAATGATGTGAACCGTTAACAAGTGCGAGGGAGATCACCATTAATGTCAATGATTCCCAAGGTACCCTAGTACAATATACTGAGTGTGAATAGATGTGCTGATGTCAAACACCCAGTTGATTCTATCGATCAAAGGTCAATGATGTGAACCTATGTCAAGAGAGAGAGAATCTGTCATTAAGGCATATAGATCTCAAGGTACTAAATATTGTTTCTAAGACTATTTCCCAGATGATGAGCTAATGTCGATGGGAATAGTCTCATCGAAGGAGGGCCATGATGAGTCCTAGATCGACGACACGAAACTTGAAACATAGTTGTGGAATGATGTGAATGTAGTAACCATATGACTAACTCAAAGATACTTACACAAATACTGTGTAGACTGTAGAGGTAAAAATTCTTCAGATCCCCTTTGAACATTGGGCGGCACGACAAAATGACTTGGCAACATGACTAGACAGGACAGATAACAATGCGATAGTGGACAATGCATTCTTTTGAAAGACTCAAAGGATTGACATGACTCATGAAAGAGGATCGTCACAGAGATCAGCTAAATACCCAATTGACTGACATGATTGTGCAGACAAGTGCCATGTTCAAAGGTAACGACAAACAACTGCCATTATTTGCAAAATGATTCCCTTTCCCATTCCCCCCATCATGATCAATGAGTGCCTCTTTTTAGTTTCATGAGTTCAAAGAGGGTAAAAAACACTCGATATAGCTTATCAGAAGATAAGTCCAGTCTCATATGTTTTACGGACCTGAGAGAGGAGGGGTTCGTTCCCAAAATGGGTCTCTCAATGTTTAATTTTAACGAGTCCACTGAATGAAAACTCAGTATCGTTCATGTTTAGAGAGTCTAAACGAATACAGAAGAAAACTCCATGGGGGTCCTTTTTCGTATGATTTAGTCTCTAAGGCCTGAAAAAGTGTAAAATCATACCTTAGAGAACTCTTCCAGTCCTGATTGGCTGGAGTGATCCTTTTTCGTAAATAGTCCTATCTGAACCGAAAAAGAGATAACCTACCGTCGGACGGACGACTCTTCAAATACTTTACCGAGCGTGAAGAAGACAAGATCGCTCGACGATCTTTTTATATTTAGGGAGCCTGAAAAGAGTTTAAAGAGAAATCCATTAACCTTTTTCATGTTTGAATCCATAGCATGAAAAAGTAATAAACTAAGCTCAAACCAATTTTCATGTTTTAACCAGAGCATGAAAAATGAAAAGTAATCTCAACACCATCTTACTATTTTTAACGAGCTCGAAGGTGAGTTGAAAGAATGCTCAAGGATTGGTTTCATTTTTACGCAAGCTCGAAACCAATGGGTAAACTATGCTTGAAAAATACCATTAACATGGTATATAGAGGTTGGAATCTTTCCCCCAGCATGATTACTAGCGAATCTTACCCCTAACATGGTTGCTAGGGGATCAACATGCCCCCAAGCTTCGTTTGATTTAACGATTCTTCTTCCATACCCAACCTAAAAACCTGGTTACTAATGTGAAAATGTTCACCAAGGAGTAGGAAGAATGAGAATCGGGAAGGTGAAGGTTCAAGTTCTAACACTAAAGAGAAGACTTGAATCAAGGGAAGGGGATCTGTTGCATTTTTACACAAGCTTGAAACATAAGGTAACTATGCTTGGGGAGATCCATTTCATTTTTTAACGATCTTGACATAGAATGGGAACTTTGCTCAGGGAAAACTGACATGATGGTCAGGTGCTATTTCATTTTTTAACGAGCTTGACATAGAATGGGAAATTTTCTCAAAGGTATGGTTTCATTTTTATGCAATCTTGAAACCAAAAGCGTAAACTATGCTTGAGGAGATCCATTTCATTTTTTAACGAGCTTGACATAGAATGGGAACTTTGCTCAAAGGCATATGTTTCATTTTTTAATGAGCTTGACACAAAATGGGAACTTTGCTCAGAACATGGTTTCATTTTTATGCAAGATTGAAACCAAAAGGGTAAACTATGCTTGAGGAGTGGTTTTATTTTTTAACGAGCTTGAAACCAAAAATGTAAACTATGCTCTAAACATGGTTTCATTTTTATGCAACCTTGAAACCAAAAGCGTAAACTATGCTTAAGGAGTAGTTTTATTTTTTAACAAGCTTGAAACCATAGGGTAAACTATGCTCTAAAACTTGCTCTTACCCGACATGATATCCAGAGGTTGGTAGGTTTCCCCCATTTCAATAAAAGCTAGCGACTAAGGAATCTAGCAACATATATCTGAAATCAAACATCAATAATATATATGGGACAAAAATTCAACTTGCATTAGAACTATGAAGAATTTTACAACCAAGCCTTATTGTTGACATGCATCTCCATGAAACCAGCTCTTCATCCCCAAAATCTCCGACTCTAGCTCTCTATGCTCTCTCCAAATGATCTTGGGCCAAGAATCAGTCCAACAGCATAACAATGTTCTCTCCTCAACCATGGCTATGAGCTCATATTTATAGGGATTTAATGGATAGAGATGGTTGAGAAATTAGTGGGTGAGGCAACCTCTAAGATCCTAGGATGAGGGATCTCGAGCGGAGTCGCCAGATTTGTTGATCGAAATATTTCACCTCCCGCGGACAACAAGGTGTTCCGCTGGTCTGAATGGTTTAGATCCAAAAAAAATAGATCACAGAGGCTGATAAATCTCCCTAGATGCTGTAGATATCTAGAATACAAGGCTTTGATAGTTCACTTGTGTACCTGCAAAAGAGTTCAACACGAAACAGATCAAAGCAACCAGAATATGATCTACTAATCTATGCTAGTGACTAAGCAATATAGAAATAATATCTGAAATTAAACATCAACAATATATATGGGATAGAAAGTCAAATTGCATTAGAAATATGAATAAGTTTACAACCAAGCTTTATCGTTGACATGCATCTCCATGAAACCAGCTCTTCATCCCCAAAAGCTCTGACTCTAGCTCTCTATGCTCTCTCCAAATGATCTTGGGCCAAGAATCAGTCCAATAGCATAACAATGTTCTCTAATCAACCATGGCTATGAGACCATATTTATAGGGATTTAATGGATAGAGATGGTTGAGAAATTAGTGGGTGAGGTGGCCTCTAAGATCCTATGATGAAGGATCTCGAACGGAGTCACCAGATTTGTTGATCAGAATATTTCACTTCCTGCAGACACCAAGGTGTTTCGCTAGTCTGAATGGTTCAGATCCAGAAGAAATAGATTAGAGAGATTGATAACTCTCCCTAGACGCTGTAGATATCTGGAATACAAGGCTTTGATAGTTCACCTATGTACCTGCAAAAGAGTTCAACACGAAACAGATCAAAGCAACCAGAATATGATCTACTAATCTATGCTAGTGACTAAGGAATCTAGCAATATATATCTGAAATCAAACATCAAAAATATATATGGGACAGAAAGTAAACTTGCATTAGAAATATGAAGAATTTTACAACCAAGCCTTAGTGTTGACATGCATCTCCATGAAACCAGCTCTTCATCCCCAAAATCTCTGACTCTAGCTCTCTATGCTCTCTCCAAATGATCTTGGGCCAAGAATCAGTCCAACAGCATAACAATGTTCTCTCCTCAACCATGGCTATGAGCTCATATTTATAGGGATTTAATGGATAGAAATGGTTGAGAAATTAGTGGGTGAGGTGGCCTCTAAGATCCTAGGATGAGGGATCTCAAACGGAGTCGCTAGATTTGTTGATCGAAATATTTCACCTCCTGCAGACAACAAGGTGTTCCGCTGGTCTAAATGGTTTAGATCCAAAACAAATAGATCACAGAGGCTGATAAATCTCCCTAGATGCTGTAGATATCTAGAATACAAGGCTTTGATAGTTCACTTGTGTACCTGCAAAAGAGTTCAACACGAAACATATCAAAGCAACCAGAATATGATCTACTAATCTATGCTAGTGACTAAGCAATATAGAAATATATATCTGAAATCAAACATCAACAATATATATGGGACAGAAAGTCAACTTGCATTAGAAATATGAATAAGTTTACAACCAAGCTTTATCGTTGACATGCATCTCCATGAAACCAGCTCTTCATCCCCAAAAGATCCGAATCTAGCTCTCTATGCTCTCTCCAAATGATCTTGGGCCAAGAATCAGTCCAATAACATAACAATGTTCTCTAATCAACCATGGCTATGAGCCCATATTTATATGGCTTTAATGGATAGAGATGGTTGAGAAATTACTGAGTGAGGTGGCCTCTAAGATCCTATGATGAAGGATCTCGAGCGGAGTCACCAGATTTGTTGATCAGAATATTTCACTTCCTACAGACACCAAGGTGTTCCGCTAGTCTGAATGGTTCAAATCCAGAACAAATAGATTAGAGAGATTGATAACTCTCCCTAGACACTGTAGATATCTGGAATACAAGGCTTTGATAGTTCACATATGTACCTGCAAAAGAGTTCAACACGAAACAGATCAAAGCAACCAGAATATGATCTACTAATCTATGCTAGTGACTAAGGAATATAGCAATATATATCTGAAATCAAACATCAAAAATATATATGGGACAGAAAGTAAACTTGCATTATAAATATGAAGAATTTTACAACCAAGCCTTAGTGTTGACATGCATCTCCATGAAACCAGCTCTTCATCCCCAAAATCTCTGACTCTAGCTCTCTATGCTCTCTCCAAATGATCTTGGGCCAAGAATCAGTCCAACAACATAACAATGTTCTCTCCTCAACCATGGCTATGAGCTCATATTTATAGGGATTTAATGGATAGAGATGGTTGAGAAATTAGTGGGTGAGGTGGCCTCTAAGATCCTAGGATGAGGGATCTCGAGCGGAGTCGCCAGATTTGTTGATCGAAATATTTCACCTCCTGCGGACAACAAGGTGTTCCGCTGGTATGAATGGTTTAGATCCAAAACAAATAGATCATAGAGGCTGATAAATCTCCCTAGATGCTGTAGATATCTAGAATACAAGGCTTTGATAGTTCACTTGTGAACCTGCAAAAGAGTTCAACACGAAACAGATGAAAGCAACCAGAATATGATCTACTAATCTATGCTAGTGACTAAGCAATATAGAAATATATATCTGAAATCAAACATCAACAATATATATGGGACAGAAAGTCAACTTGCATTAGAAATATGAATAAGTTTACAACCAAGCTTTATCATTGACATGCATCTCCATGAAACCATCTCTTCATCCCCAAAAGCTCCGACTCTAGCTCTCTATGCTCTCTCCAAATGATCTTGGGCAAAGAATCAGTCCAATAGCATAACAATGTTCTCTCATCAACCATGGCTATGAGCTCATATTTATAGGGCTTTAATGGATAGAGATGGTTGAGAAATTAGTGGGTGAGGTGGCCTCTAAGATCCTATGATGAAGGATCTCGAGCGGAGTCACCAGATTTGTTGATCAGAATATTTCACTTCCTGCAGACACCAAGGTGTTCCGCTAGTCTGAATGGTTCATATCCAGAACAAATAGATTAGAGAGATTGATAACTCTCCCTAGACGCTATAGATATCTGGAATACAAGGCTTTGATAGTTCACCTATGTACCTGCAAAAGAGTTCAACATGAAATAGATCAAAGCAACCAGAATATGATCTACTAATCTATGCTAGTGACTAAGGAATCTAGCAATATATATCTGAAATCAAACATCAAAAATATATATGGGACAGAAATTCAACTTGCATTAGAAATATGAACAAGTTTACAACCAAACCTTAGTGTTGACATGCATCTCCATGAAACTATCTCTTCATCCCCAAAAGCTCCGACTCTAGCTCTCTATGCTCTCTCCAAATGATCTTGGGCCAAGAAACAGTCCAACAGCATAACAATACCTTCAATTTTCTCTCCTTAACCATGGCTATGAGCTCATATTTATAGAGCTTTAATGGATAGATATGGTTGAGAAATTAGTGGGTGAGGTGGCCTCTAAGATCCTAGGATGAGGGATCTCAAGCTCAACCAACCCAGAACAGTAGGGATAAGGGATATCTCGAGGCTTATCATCTAGAAGCCTCGAGAAGCTTCTCTATTTCCCCTTCTACCTAGGGTACCATGCTTCTCCTTCTATGACAAAGAGGTTCTGGTAATAACCGCCTATGGCCCAAGGGAAACAGGTGGTGGCACCACTTGTGGACAAACGATTAAAGGCGATGTGAGTAGGGGTACCACTCCTGGATAAAGGGGCATGCGCGGTGTTGGGAATTTGTATGACATACTAATAAAAAACCATTTATTCTCCACTCCAGAAGCTGGGATTTAGGGCAAGTAGGTATGTCAATTTTCTTATCACATGATGGCGACAGGATTTTGGTATAACAGGATGCCGCCCAAAGCATGAGTCTTAGAGTGATACGATAAATGAGAGCTTTGAGAACAAGTCATTACCAGGAGATAAAAATGTTGGCTCGATCAGAGTATGCAGTCAAGGAGGAATCTGTAGTACATTAGTATGTTGACTTATAGACACAAGTAACCAAAATCATAGCTACAGACCAATACAAGGTAGATCCATGAGTGGAATAAACAAGCAGGGCTACTAGAGTACAGCGTACATCCATGTGATAGAGAACTCAAACTTGGACATAGCTACCAAACATACAACATAGATCTATGTCATACAGATGCAAATTTGAGCATAGCCATGACCATACAAATGTGGAGCCATGCTAGATATACAAAACTCCATCACAACCTCGGGAAAAATCAATGAGTGCTTTTAAACAAATTCCCAGGGTCTTTGTCTCATCTTCCACAAAGTACGATTCTATCCATGTCATTACAATGATATGAAGTTGAACATGGTAGAAACCACTTGATTACCAGCCAATGATGTGAACCGTTAACAAGTGCGAGGGAGATCACCATTAATGTCAATGATTCCCAAGGTACCCCAGTACAATATACTGAGTGCAAATAGATGATGTCGAACACCCAGTCGATTCTATCGATCAAAGGTCAATGATGTGAACCTATGTCATGAGCGATAGAATCTGTCATTAAGGCATACAGATCTCAAGGTACTAAATATTTTTTCTAAGACTATTTCCCGGATGATGAGCTAATGTCGACGGGAATAGTCCCGTTGAAGGAATCTAGCAATATATATCCGAAATCAAACATCGACAATATATATGGGACAGAAAGTCAACTTGCATTAGAAATATGAGGAATTTTACAACCAGGACTTAGTGTTGACATGCATCTCCATGAAACCAGCTCTTCATCTCCAAAAGCTCCGACTCTAGCTCTCTGTGCTCTCTCCAAATGATCTTGGGCCAAGAATAAGTCCAACAGCATAAAAATACCTTCAATGTTCTCTCCTCAACCATGGCTATGAGATCATATTTATAGGGCTTTAATGGATAGAGATGGTTGAGAAATTAGTGGGTGAGGTGGTCTCTAAGATTGTAGGATGAGGGATCTTGAGCGGAGTCTCCATATTTGTTGATCGAAATATTTCACCTCTTGCGGACAGCAAGGTGTTCCGCTGGTCTGAATGGTTCACATCCAGAACAAATATATCACAGAGGTTGATAACTCTCCCTAGACGCTATATATATCTAGAATACAAGGCTTTGATAATTAACCTGTGTACCTGCAAAAGAGTTCAACATGAAATAGATCAAAGCAACCAGAATATGATCTACTAATATATGCTAGTGACTAAGGAATCTAGCAATATATATCTGAAGTCAAAAATCAACAATATATATGGGATAGAAAGTCAACTTGCATTAGAAATATGAAGAATTTTACAACCAAGCCTTAGTGTTGACATGCATCTCCATGAAACCAGCTCTTCATCCCCAAAAGCTCCGACTCTAGCTCTCTATGCTCTCTCCAAATGATCTTGGGCCAAGAATTAGTTCAACAGCATAACAATACCTTCAATGTTCTCTCCTCAACCATGGCTATGAGCTCATATTTATAGGGCTTTAATGGATAGAGATGGTTGAGAAATTAGTGGGTGAGGTGGCCTCTAAGATCCTAGGATGAGGGATCTTGAGTGGAGTCGCCAGATTTGTTGATCGAAATATTTCACCTCCTGTGGATAGCAAGGTGTTCCGCTGGTCTGAATGGTTCATATCCATAACAAATAGATCACAGACGTTGATAACTCTCCCTAGATGCTGTAGATATCTGCAATACAAGGCTTTGATAGTTCACCTGTGTACCTGCAAAAGAGTTCAACACGAAACAGATCAAAGCAACTAGAATATGATCTACTAATCTATGCTAGTGACTAAGGAATCTAGCAATATATATCTAAAATCAAACATCAACAATATATATGGGATAGAAAGTCAACTTGCATTAGAAATATGAAGAATTTTACAACCAAGCCTTAGTGTTGACATGCATCTCCATGAAACCAGCTCTTCATCCCCAAAAGCTCTGACTCTAGCTCTCTATGCTCTCTCCAAATGATCTTGTGCCAAGAATCAGTCCAATAGCATAACAATGTTCTCTCCTCAACCATGGCTATGAGCTCCTATTTATAGGGCTTTAATGGATATAGATGGTTGAGAAATTAGTGGGTGAGGTGGCCTCTAAGATCCTAGGATGAGGGATCTTGAGCTCAAGTAACCCACAATGGTAGGGATAAGGGATATCTCGAGGCTTATCATCTAGAATCCTTGAGAAGCTTCTCTTTTTCGCCTTTTACCCAGGGTACCACACTTATCCTTCTATGATAAAGTAGTTCTAGTAATAACTTCCTATGGGCCAAGGGAAACAGGCGATGGCACCGCTTGTGCACAACCAATGAAAGGTGGTGCGAGCAGAGGTACCAATCCTGAATAAATGGGCATGCACGGTGTTGGGAATTTGTATGATAGACTGATAAAAAACCATTAAGTCTCCACTCTAGAAGCTGGGATTCAGGGCAAGTAGGTATGTCAAATGTCTTATCACATGATGGTGATAGGATTTTGGTATAACAACAGCAATAAAACAGAAGAGACAAAAGACAGAAAGAATTTTCCTTGGGGAAACCATAAAGGAGAAAACCATGCAACTTCCTCAAAGATAGAATCAACACCAAAAGTAAAACCCAAAAACATAAAGATGATCTTTCGACAGTAGTAGTCTCTCTCATGTCCTAGCAACTTCTCTCTCTCACTCATGCACCCCAATGAGTGAGTGTGAGTGTGATAAATAGAGAGGCTCACTCTCTATTTATATTCTTTCATTCACTTGAAGCCCACTCCAACATGTTGGCCTTACTTAACAATTACTTACTAGAGTCGACATCTCTAGGAGTGTCTAATAACCCTAGTGCCCCACAACTTGTGGGGACTTTTCCCCTCCGACCAACAAGGAGGGTTATCCTTAACACAACGGTGGGGACTATTGCCCTGACTTACAATAACTCACCTAGGGTCGACTTCTCTAGGATAGTCTAATAACCCTAGTGCCCCACAACTGTGGGTACTTTAACCCTTGAATAATAGGAGGGTTACGCACAATGACTTGACATGACTTGTTTACATTATTGACTCTCCCGATAGGCACATCGAGGCATGACATGACTCAAATACATCACAGACACTTCCTAGAATAAACATTAGGTTATAATACATAAGATATACAGCTGAATACATTTTGAAGTTACAAATACATCAACAATTGAGAACTGAATACCAATTAGGAAACCCTACCTTAGGAGCTCTAAACTACTTGCATGTTGGAGTCCAGCTCAGGGGGATCTGGATTAGAACCAGGAATGGTTTCAGGTCATGGTTGGGAGGAACGTGGTAGTTCACAAGTGATTTGGTCATCAAAATCAAAGGTCAAATATGTCTTAAATTGATAATGTTGGTTATTTAAAAAGTGTGTAGGTTCATCCATTAAAGGAGCTTCAGAAAGATAAATCACAGGTACAAATTCTTAGTATGTCAAAGTTCATTTCTAGGGTAAAATGCTGGCTGCTTTATGTAAAAGCTTCTATATATTTTACTAACCCTAGGTAATTGATGTTTTGCCTATATTTTGCTAGGGTCTTTATTTCTCTTCAATAATCCTAGGATGGGAAATATTATCATAGTATGTAAATAGCAAGGTTCACATCTTTAAAATTTGTGTTCTGTATTCATTTTCATATTCAGAAATTAATACTGTAGACTAGGTAAATCTAGACTTGCTATTTAAATGTTCACCTAATTACTTATATCTCTACTGACATAATACATTTGTTAGTAGAGACATGTGTTTCATATTATAGTAGATTTAACCATAGGAGTAAGTTTAAAGAAGTAAATATACAATATAGATACCCTAGGGTATTAGTGATCACCAGTACTATTTTATAAAATAATTATATATACATATAAGTAAGACTATCAGGTATAAATCTCTATTAAAACTATCTATGCATTTATTTCTAAAAATTAAATAACCCATCCAAGACCTTTCAAGGTCTATAACCATATTACAAATTACATTAAAAATATTCCACATAAATAAAACAACATTAATAATAATCAGAGGGATATCATGGCATCCATGTGGTCCTTATCAAGAATCTACTATAAAACCTACAGTCTTAACATCTATACTAAAACACCATAATTCACATGCATTATATTTTTAATAGTCCCATACGAGATCCATCTTAAACATACATCTAAAAGTTTCATCAAGTAACATTCATACAACTCGGTATTAATAAACAGAGGTCGTATTTAATAAACATAGGTCATGGTATCGACCCTCACATGTTACAAATTCATTTCCTAAACAAAATTAAAATCCATAATAAGAACCATAACATAAATCATCACCATAATCAAAATGGATAACCAAATCCATAAAGTAAATTCCTATTACCATTTCTATTATATCTTATAAAAGATTTCATAGTTTGAAATCGCCCTGGCCCAAAATGACAAAGGTCGTATGCTCTGTCACCGACCACGACCCATTTTACCAAATCTAACCACTCAGTATTAATCACACAAGCCACGACTCACACCATTTCCATATCATTAAAATGCCTACGCTAGCAGAGAGGTCACAAGACTCTAGCTACAGCATGACCTCAGCCACCAAACATTTTAATACAGAGTCCAAGTTATTTAAAAACAATGAGTGCCATCAAGGGTCTGCATACCCTGGCCTCCACAAAACCCACTAACATTTTAATACACAGTGCTCACATAAATCACAGCCAAAGTCAAATAACGTTTTAAAACACAGTCCAATTATCACATAAGAACTAGATGCCATAAAAAAAAACTACAAAGCTATCGTATCACTGTGGGAAGGCTCGTGCCATTTATGGAATAGCCTTTACCCATGCTATCAAACTATTACATTTATAAAACAAATCAATAGCATTTACACACAGAGCATCTGATAAGGCGTATGGATTTGCTTTCAAAACCCCAACCCCATTTAAATACATAGTTAAATAAAAACTCAAGAGGGAATAGCATACACCATAAACCTTTACAAATGATAAAAACCAACACTCACATGTATTTATAGAGAGTTCCCAAATGTATGTACACAGTCGCCATTAAACGCCGAAAGCAAGGTTTTACATAGGCGTGCCAATGGGCTATGGCACCATTGCTTGCAATGTTGTAGCCCATGGCTATAAAAGCACAAAACCATAACATTAATGGCTTACATAACCAAAAATAAACATTACACAGAGACGAATGGCCTAAGCATCAAGTCACAGCATAACACCTCAAAATTAAAAATAACCAAGTCTGTATTCAAATCCTGAAGGTGAAATGTGTTTCGCTACAGCATCAAACCCCAACCAAATAACAAGTCGAAACATAGCACCACCACAGGATTTAAGGGTGACAAGCATAAGCTTGATGAGCAGGCTTGCTGTGGCCACGAATGCAATACTAGGAGCCAACTGTGTTGTAGCCATGTTTCCCTCCATCCCTTTCGGCACCTGCAAGCAACAACCAAATGGGGATGAGGAGTATGCCATTTATTTCAAATTGTAAACCAAATAATGTGGAGGATTATAAATTCACGCGGGCTTGCCTTCACAAGCTGGAGGTCACCTCCATGGCCATACCTCTGCTTAGAGCCAAACAACGAAAACCCAAATGTCAAATGAAATACACATCCATCGTGAGCCAAGCCTAAGGGGAAGGTTGTCACACTTTCCCACAAGCATTAAATGCACTAGGATGGATTCCATTAACGTTTCCACAAACCCACTCCCATAGTCATGACTTCTTACAAATTATCGATTATCACCACCCTTCATACCATCGCTTAAACCCTAGAACATATGGTTTATACCATATACAATGTCACCCCAAATGTTAAACATCAACGTTATCACATTACAAAGCTTGCACTATGATAGTATTACAATAATACTTAGTCATAGGTTGCGTGAGTTCAAAGGTTAAGACCCTTGCTTAGGAATGTAGATAAGGTTTAGTCCATAGGTTTAGAGTTTAGGGTTTAATACCATAGTGTTAAGGTGTTTAGGATTAAGAACCATGGCATACAAAGTATGCCATGTAAATCTCTTGGATTATCAAATCCAAAGCTCGGTGCTCAAACCACAGATAACCTGACAATAAAAGAACATAAGAAATGTTAAAATAGAAAATATAGTAAAAATATACATAGCACGAAAAGATATTAATGACATCTAAAAATGACGAATTTAATACCATAACGAAGAATAATCAATGTACAGGAAACTTAATCGTAATGGCTAAATTGACGATAACGACACTTACCAAGTTTGAAAAACCAATTCGATAGGCAACGTAATAACTAGCAGCAGGTTATCGACGACCAAGGCTATCAACACATTATACATCTAATCCCATCGCAAGTAATGAAATGCATAAGCAGAATAGAAAGGTGCCTTAGTTCGATTAAACTAAGTAAGCCTGTTTAACCAAGTAATACCTTACCTCTCATATCGTCATGGGAGAACTAGTCCCGCCACTCCACCACTTTAATCCCATTAACAATGATAAGTTAGTTTATATTTAATAAACAAATAACACATGTGTAGAAGTAAATCAATGAACTATACAATTCACTAACTCACCGACAGTAATAACTAAATGTACAAATAGTTTAAATAACAGAATTAAGACATAAGAAGAAAACGAACTAATAATCACCGAATGGATAAGAGATTAACAAGATAGTATGAGCAGTTTCTGAAGAGATCGAAAGTTAAGTAGCGCATGTAATTCCGCATGAGTAATAATGATCCCCTCTGGGTAGTTTTTTACTAGCCTATTAAAAAAAAAAAAAAAAATTTGGGGACATTACAAGTGGTATCAGAGCCCAGTTTCAATACTGAGAGACTTATGGGCGCGCTAGGAATTCACACAGAGAAAATAAAGTATGATGAGTAAATTTTGTTACTAACATAAACTTTTGCTGCTATTAAAAAATTTTGTGTCACAGGAAAATTTTTACAGCGTTGTTCAGTTTATCAACACTGAGAGAGAAAACAGCTGGCGGGAAGAAATGACCACCCCCACTCCGGAAGTGAACTTGGTAGTCAAGCTAAACTCTGATGTGCTGAAAAATTTGCACAGTCTTCAAGCTGAAATAAAGAGTTTCAAAGAAGACAGTCTAAATGAAAGAAAGGAACAACAATATATAAATGAAGCATTATTGCGTAACGTGACGGGAGGGAGACCACAAGGTAAACCTACCCAGTCCACCAACATATCCAAAAGAGAACTGTACCATGAGCAGGACAACAACCCAAGAGAAGGAGAGAAAGAAGGTACACCTGAAGCAACTAAAGGATATCATCATGGTCATGCTAGTGATAACTCACTTTCTCCATGGAGAAAGAGGAAAAGAAGTGATGACAGTCTTCAGGGGGAGTTTCGAAAAACAAGAGCCCCAACATATGAAGGTGAAGTAAATATGGGAGAAAAGGATGAAGAATGGTTGCTGGGAATGAGTAAGTATTTCCAGGTTCATAACTATTCAAGTGTGATGCATGCTAGGCTTTCCATCTACAGCTTGAATGGTAAGGCAACAAGATGGTGGTGAGATTTAAAGCAAACCAAGAAAGATGAGCTGCGAGAAATAAGCTGGGAAAACTTCCAGAAGATTTTCCAAGAAAAATACATGTCGAAAAGGTTCTTTGACCGCAAGGTAAAAGAGTTCCATGAACTACACATGGGGTCCATGACTATGGATGCATTTATAAACAGATTTCTAGATATGTTGCATTATGTACCATATATCAAAGAAGAGAAGGTGAAGATCCAACAGTTCCTATGATGTCTTCCTCCTAGTTTTCGAGACAGGATTGAATTCGACATGCCAAAGACGATGGATACTACACTACACAAGTCTAGACTCTGTTATGAGCATGGGCAATTACAGCAAGAAAACTAGAATCGAAACAGAGAAAATTCTAGAAACTTTTCTGATAACCGCAAATCTGGGTCAAACCCGCAGCCTTATAGAAAGCAAAATAACAGCTAATAAGCAAATAGGAACTTTAATAAACTAGGTACGAAAACTTATGTACCAGCTCCTAATGGTAATAAGAAAGTGGAAAGTGGAGCCAATGCTACCCCTCTAGTGATCAAGTTCTAGAAATGAAATGGGTCACATTATGCCTGAGATTGTAAGAACAAGAAAAATGGAGTCTTGCATAACCTACAAGAAGAAGCTGCCATTTAGGATATAGCGGGAACCCCACGAATCTATGCAGCATTAGATGGTTGACAGGTGGACCATCAAGCTACAATGGTCGAGATCAAAGGTAAGATATTGAACACCTCTGTTTCAATACTTATTGATCTCGATGCTTTCCATAGCTATGTTGCACATAATATTGTTGGTTTATGCAAGTTAGGCAAAGTAAAGCATGATAAACCTTGGCTGGTACAATTAGCCACCAGTATGAAATGGAAGGTTTTAGAAATTGTTAAAGAATGTGAAGTAAACCTGAATGGTTTCCTTACTAAGGTAAACCTAAACATCCTACCTTCAAGATCATACGATGTTCTTATCGGCATGGACTGGTTGGAACAGCACCATGTCATGCTCGATTGTCTACACAAGTCTATCTTGTGTACTAATAGCCAAGGGAACCAAGTGAAGGTTCAAGGCATCCCCAAGAAAGTGAGTCTGTAACACAAATCTCTGCCTTACAAGTGAATAAGTGTGTTAGGAAGGGCTGCAGGTTATTTGCAGTGAACATCCAATATATAGAGTCGGATGGAGAACAATGCATAGAATACTTCCCCGTTCTTGAAAAATTCAAGGACGTGTTTTCCGAGGAAATCCCTGGATTACCTCCAAAATGAGACCTAGACTTTTCCATCAAACTGCCCCAGGATCAGTTCCGGCCTCCAAATTCCCTTACAGAATGAGTGCACTAGAATTGGTGGAACTCAAACTGTAGTTGCATGAGTTAATAGAGAAAGGGTATATCTGACCCATTGTGTCCCGTTGGGGAGCACCAATTTTGTTCGTAAAGAAGAAGGATGGTACGATGTGGATGTGCATTGATTACCGTCAGTTGAACAAAATGACTATAAAGAACAGATACCCTCTCCCCAGGATCAATGATTTGTTCGACCAGGTTGGAGGAACCAAAATATTTTTGAAGATTGACCTACGATGCGGGTACCATTAGGTATGGATCCGAGATGAAGATATTCCCAAGACCTCTTTTCATACGAGGTATGAGCATTATGAGTTTGTATTGATTCCATTCAGGTTGACCAATGCAACCGCAAACTTTATGTGTATGATGAACAACATATTCAATAATTATCTAGATAAGTTTGTACTAGTCTTTATTGACAATATTCTAGTTTATTCCAAGAGTAAAGAGGAACATGAAGAACACCTTCGCATAGTACTTCAAGTGTTGAGAGAACACTAGCTGTACGCTAAGCTTAGTAAATTTGATTTTTACAAACCACAAATACATTACCTAGGTCACATCATATCCGAGGCAGGAATAGTTGTGGACCCAGAAAAGATTCGAACCATAAGGGATTGGCCTACCTCGACTAGTTTCACTGACATTAGGTCCTTTTTGGGTTTAGTTGGGTATTATCAAAATTTGATTAAGAAATTCTCGAGAATCACTTGCCCCATGATATCTTTAAAGAAGAAAGAAAACAAGTTCTTATGGACTGACAAGTTGGAAGAAAGTTTTCAAAAGCTTAAGTAGCTTTTGATGACCGCACTAGCGTTGCGGATTGCGGATCCTGATGGGGATTTCGTTGTATGCATGGATGCAAGCAAGGAAGGACTTGGAGGATTCCTCTTGCAAAATGACCCTACGATCTATTATGAATCACGAAAATTAAAAGAGCATGAGTAGAATTATCCCATGCATGATCTTGAGCTAGCAGCCATTATCCACGCTATGAAGATGTGGAGGCACTACCTCATGGGAAGGAAGTTCCTTCTAAAGACTGACAATATGAGTCTAAAATATTTGTTCGATCAACCCAATTTGCATGCGAGGAAAGCTAGATGGTTTGCTTTCCTGAGTGAGTATCACTTTGAACTAAAGTGTTACAGAGAAAATTTCCTATGGCTTGGGGTACCACAACAGACAGAGTAACCGCAGAAATAAATCATTTCCTATATGTAATAGAAACCAAACATATAACACTAAAGGATATCGAAACATACCTTATTCTGGATGGTTGATGTAGATCCCCGTTGAGATTTTCCACTCTTGCTTGTATAAGTAATTTGCTCTCTCAACATTCAGCAAACAAAACACGCATGCTATATATAAATGTGTTAGACCTACTCTAGCATATATAATCAATAACATATAAGCATTTAAAATCATCCATGTATTCAACACTCATTTAAATACACATTATTGGTCAGGAAAGGATATTTCTATTAATATAAATCAGAGATTACAATAGTGACAACCTTTTTTGGCACGTCTGCGAATCGGAGAAACTGAGTCCTCCACCTAGGCCTCCACCACTTCAATCCTCCATCTTTAGATAGAAATATCAGAAGCAAAGGAAATATTGGGAAGAACACAAAGTGCTCCAAGGGACAAAGGGATGCAGACTCAAGTATAATCTCCAGCAACAATGGACTATAGTTTCTTTGCTCTTCAATTCCTCTCCTTTCAATGTATCAAAAGGGTTACTTATACAGTGCTTCAACGGGGTAATGGAAGGTCAAATCTGGGTGATCTCAAGGCATATGGAAGGCCAAGAGACAAGTGACTCGGATCCACATCAAGGAAAACTTCAAAACTATTTGGCCTTTTGCACACATCCTGATGTACACGGGTTTGAGGGTCAAATCCACGTATATACGCGAGAACAGGTTTAAAAGTCACGTATAGCAAATAAGACATCTTTTTAGGGATGATCTTGGAAAAATCAAAGGTACAAAAATGGTCCATGGGGTCTAAAGAGTCTGCAGAGGGATAGGGAAGGCCATAAAGATGTGATCCACAATGTGTGGTAAAATTAGCTGTAACAGATGCCCCGTAATGTGTGAGGTCAGAGGGGTCATACGATGGCAGAAATACATTAAAATTCCATCCCAGAAGTGAAGTGATGAAGAACCAGGTGGAAGAACCAGCCATCTAATAGTACAATATAATAATCAAACTCTGCACATAAATGCAAGTAGATATAGCAGTCTCGGATACATAAGAGTATAATGGCCATGAATAGGCATGATACAAAATATGACATGTGTGGTCATCACCACTTACAATATAGATAGATCAGAATCTCCACGATAGAGATATATAAATAATCATGATCTCCATGAAAGCTGAAGATATATAATGAATCAAGATCTCCAGAATGGCTGGAAACATCTGACATACACTAGAATCAAGTCACGAGAGCTGAAATCTCATGAACACTGGCACGATCAAGGAGGTAGCATATATTAAATGCCACCAATTTGGAAGGTCTTCTACACAATCCGCTACGATTACATGTCCTACTATGCGAATAGAGGTGTCGAGGTCGAACATAGTAGTCCATCATCTGATTACTAGTCATTGATGTATACTGTTAACAGACATGAGATCACCCACTAATAATGAAAATGGAAATCAAGGTACTAGAGTGCAAACTAACAAGTGTGAATAAATGTGTTGAGGTCAAACACTTGAAAGGATCCATCAATTAGGGGACATTGATGTATTCCCAAAAATATCGATGGTGAGAGAACCTACCACTGATGACTGCAAGTCTTAAGGCACTCAAAAAAGACTCTCGATTCCTATCCCAGAATAAATGATCTGAAGTCGATGGGATGAAATCCACTGGAAGGAGGGAATTAATGCATCCCTCATCATCCAACATGAGGTACTCAGCAAGGCTATATAATGTGGAAGGACTCGGTCATAAAGTGCACGAACCAGTATCAATACCGGGAATGGTCGATATGAAAAGTCAAGAGAACTGAGGAATGACTGAATCAGGTTTCAACTTCCTTCGAATAAGAGCATAAAGGTGAATGGTGATTGAATGTAGGCAACATAGACTCGATATACAAAACTAGGACATCTTTGCGACATAGGAGGCATCGATAGACGCTCCATAGGGACTGGAAGCTTAACCAGTTAGTGGAGATAAACTCATAGAAATGAGTAGATCTCCTAAATTCAAACTATTAACCCAACCAATAGATGTGATATACAGTGCTCTGTTCGAAGGCAACACGAATCGAATGCTACCAAAGATAACATCTTTTCTTGTCTAGCTTTTTCGTTTTTTGATTTTTTCGACTTTTTCAAATATTTTGGAAATCTTGAAAAAGAATAAAATTGCTTTATAGTTACAGACTAGGAGGAGACGAGTGTCAATTGGAAAAAAAACTAGTTCCAAGCAGTGGAACATACCTATGCTCAATGCAAGGACACATGTGTAGGATAATGACACTCGGGGGAGAGTCCCCTCCCGATAAAAAATGGGGAATCAAGTTGCAAAGGATATGTAAAATGGCTCTGCATGGCTAGACATGAGACAAGCTTAGGCTATATGGCTGATAATCAAAGTCAAGGAAGCCAGCATAAGGCTTAATGAGGCAGGAAAAACTCATGATAATGCAATTACAACTTCACATAAGTGAGTAATGGGACAAAGGCCAACAAAAATATCAAGAGTATGAGGCTCTTGCATAAAGACATGGAGATACTATACAAAGGACTCCCACACCCTAAAGGGAAAAATGTCTGCATCGGCACCAAATGCAACCAAGGAGCTAACTAAGGAACCCATGTATGGTCAAGCTCTACCATTCACATCGTGTCACTTCTAAAACAGCAAGAAGGTTCCATGACAAGATAGAATGGGTTTGTACCTAAGGTTATAATGAAATGGTCATAAGGTCATGCAAAATGCACATGGATGTGAAATCTAACCTCTATTTCAGTTTAGACATAATACCTGAAAGCAGCACGAATAGGTCAAAACAATGGTTGAAACGGTGCTCAAAATGGACTCTTACATCATCAGATTAGTCCAAAACAGTCCAAAATCGTTAGAAACGGTTCAAAACTATAGGAACGGGGTAAAAACTATAAATTTGAGCACATAGATCTATAGACAAATACACAACTCACAAAATAGATCTCACAATTTACTTAGCAATTGAAGAATGAAACAGTGCAAAAAGGCTTGCACCTATGAATGCTTTCATTAATGAAAAAGTAATCCGATGATAATTACAATAAAGTAAAATGGATTTAATAGCCACATGAAATTTGAATCCACATGAGGAAATTCGAACTGATAGACTCTACTTGACTGTAGGTAACTAATACCTTGTCTAAATCACTATCGGAGGACTCAGTAGTTAACTGACCTTGTCTAAACCATAACCGGAGTTCATCGAATCTCTAAAACACAACTCAAGTGTTACATTTAGTGTTGACTAAGGTTAACTGACTGCCATAGGTGAGAAATGCACCCCACATGTGTGCAGTCAAGTAAACCTAGCGCTAACTGAATGTAGAGGACTAGAACTGAATGTAACTAACTCCTAACTTAGCTTGACTAGTCATTAACTGAACTGAACTGACCTTGGTTGGTTTTGGCACTTCTAATGGCTTCCTAAAATGTAGGGATTGGTCTAGGAGGCTCCTAAACTGATGCAATCAAGTGCAATTAGTGGCAATGATCCTCAATTAGTGTTCCCCACACTTTAGTAATTAAAACATGTGCCCCAATTAGGTCAAGTGGACCCAATGGTGTTAATGACTATAAATAGACTGGATGGACTCCCGATTTAGACATGACTCCCAATTTAGACATATGACTAAATTTTGACAAGGGAGGATTAATAATCCTAACACCCCCCCTGAATGCTAACTTGGACAAACTGTGGGCCCTGGTAACTAAGACCATAGGTCGCCCATTACATTAAGTAAAATAAAGTAACTGCTTAATACAAGGAGCTAGGGTAAAAACCACATGGGAAAAAATCCCTCCCTCTAGCTAAGCAGGTAGAATCAGGTCTCAAGTTTGAAAAACTTAAAAATATGTTGCTGCAATCTTCATCTCTGTGAGGTAGTGAAGCAGTATGCATGGTGTGCTATGCATAGGTATTCTAGGGCCTGGCATGTAGACTTCTCCTTCTTCTCCGAAAATGATGATGGGAGGAAGGAGGAATGTAACCTTTGTCTCTTGCTGAATGAAGAGGTGTATGATCCTATCCATTCTTCTGAATGTAGTAAGACTGAGCCCTTGCCATATTTCCTCTTACAGGAAGTCTATTGCATCTCCCTGAAGGAGGTAAAATAGCATGACATAGCGCAAGAGTATTTCCTTTTTGAGTGTCAAGTGAGTTTCCAGTCATCTTCCTAGCTTCTAGTTTGGAAGTAGGGACTGAATCTAGATCTAAGTCACCCTGAATCTCAAGGTCATAATCTGATATAGATGGATTTGCAATACTAGTAGAAGCTGTAAAAGAAGTAGATGCAATGATTTTACCTTCCCTTGTGTTGATGTAATTGTAAGTTTGGAATGTATCCATCCATATTTTTTATGTATTGTAACCCAATGTTTATTCTGGGATGTATTGTAATGTATTTGAGTCATGTCATACCCCGATGTTTATTCCGGGAAGTTTCTATAATGAGAAAGTCATGTCAAGTCATTGTGGGTAACCCTCCTATTAGTCAAGGGTTAAAGTCCCCACAGTTGTGGGGCCCTTGGGTTATTAGACTATCCTAGTGAATTCAACCCTAGGTGAGTCATTATGAGTTGGGGCAATAGACCCCACCATTGTGTTACCCTCCTATTGGTCAGAGGAGGAAAAGTCCCCACAAGTGGTGGGGCACTAGGGTTATTAGACACTCCTAGAGATGTCGGCTCTAGTAAGTAATTGTTAAGTGAGTCCGACATGTTGGAGTGCACTTCAAGTGAACAAAAGAATATAAATAGAGAGTGAGCCTCTCTATTTATCTCACTTGCAACACTCACACTCACTTATTGAGGGTGCATGAGTGAGAGAGGAGAAGCTCTCTCAGTGTGAGAGAGAGAGAGACTGTTGCTGTCGAGAGTGCATCTTACTGTTTTGGGGTCTTACCATTTTGTGTTGATTCTATCTCTGAGGAAGTTGCGGGGTTTTCTCCATTTATGGCTTCCCCGAGGAAAAACTCTTTGTGTCTCTTGTCTCTTATGTTGTGCTTATGTTTTATTGTTGTTCTTGTTATTCTCTCAGTGAAAAGATCCTAAGATCATAATGCTAGCTTGAATGATGAAAAAAAACATGGTATCAGAGATAACCTGAGAAGAAGACATTGTGCAGCTACAGAAGCGAGGGATTCTTACTTTTTGGGTCTCTCTCCACAAATCTATCAGTAAAAGTATGCTAGGCTGACTCTCCATTGAAGGGCGCATCCTTCTATCAAAGCGGAATTCAATTCCGAGCATTTTCAGCTTTCGATGTGGAAACTAGGGCTTTCTACAGAAGAGGAATTTTTGAGTGAGACTAGCATAGGATTTTTCTCCTCATCAAAACCGAAGTTTAGAGACCTGGATCAAGAAATTTGGTTGGGTGAACCTTCAGGAAAGTCAAACCCCAGTTTGACCCTGAGCTAGAGAAACCCTAAATACTAAAACTGCTAAATTTTGGTACAGTCGCTATATCCTGAGATTGAAGCAGTTTCAGGAGATGAAATTTTCAGGGTCTAAATATACAATCCTGATGAATCTTGTGTCCAAAACTCAGCCTCATAATCTCTTTATTCCAGGATATATGATATCTCCAAGTTAGGGTTCCAACCTCTTCCAAAATGAATCCCTATACAAGACATCTGGGGAGATCTGCAATATCTTGGGCTACCTAGGTCCAAATGAAATTCCTGGAGATTTTGCAGAAAGGGAACGGACTTTAATTTCAGTGGTGTGAATATAAGACTCAGAAGATCAACCAGTGACACGTGGCATTCCATACAACTTCGATGTTATGAACAGTCCTATAACAGGTCACCTTGGGAAAAGGATCATAAATCTCACATGGTGAAACCAATTCTGATGAAACCTATGTTTTTGGATCAGGGACATACGAGCTTACCTCAGTGAGAAATTTTAGACACATAGGATCAGTAATTTTGGAGACAGCACAGAAACAGTAATAGGCATTTCTGCAGAAGAAATTGGAAATCTAGGGCTTCCTGTTCCGGGAGCTTCCCTCCACTGTTTTCAAAAAAGGAGTACATTGGACAGATCCATTTGAAGAGATATATCTATCTATCCAATCATATATAGAATATTCCAAGTTTTTAAAATTAGGGTTTCTATGACAAACCCTAGATCAGCCAACTACGGAACCAAGACAGACACCTCAAATCGGTAAGATCTAATCCTTTGCTATTTTTCATTTGAGATTCTCATTTCAAAGTGATCTATCACATCAGCTTGATGATAAGATTGTTTAAGTTGAAAACTTCTAAGCATGGAAGTATATGATCTCTCTAAAGAAAATGAATTGGACACCTACATGAGTAGAAAGGTTCCAGTTCCAGAGGGAGATTAGGCTAGAAGCCTTAGACAAGAAGAACATGGTCAAGGCCAAGAAGATCATGGTTGATTCAATCATGGATCAACTTGTACTACAAGTGTCTTCCTTAAAGACACCAAATATGTTTGATTCCTTGACCAAGCTATTTGAAGGGAAGAACAGAAATCAGAATATGACCTTAAGAAACCAGTTGAAGAATGTGAAGATCCATAATGCAGAGACCATGTAGTCATAAGGGTCTCTCAAATCAAAGAACAAATTGAACCGATAAAAGAAAAAGTGTAGAATGCAAAAGTGGTGATGGCCACCTTGAATGGCCTCCCAGAATCGTGGAATTAATTCATTCAAGGAATGTGTTCCAGAAGGAAGTGATTACTTTCAACAGACCTTGGGAAGAAGAAGAAGCTCAAGAAGAAGAAAGATGGAAGCAACTGAAGATAAAGCTCTCACCTTCCAAAGAAGATCCCTCAAACGATGAGGAATACAAAGGACTCAAATCTTGAAGAACCCCTTATCCATCCTAGCATTTGGATAAGAAATGATGCTATCATGAATGAAGAAGAAGAAGTAGATGAAGGCTCAAGAAGGAGTCTACCCATGAAACAAATAAAGATAAGTATTCAATTGTCATTTCATGATATTGTTTTGTTATGCATTTGTCTATATTCAGTTGATGTATTATGCATGATAGGATGCTTGCATTAATGACAGTATACTACTAATATGCATGTGATGGGTAAGTAGCTCATGGTGCTATACAACTCTCCATTGCTACTTATCTAGAATGAAACCTCTTTGCTGACATATTGGATTAGTGCACAATCTCAATGTTGTCCTGGTAGAGATGGAAGGCATCTAGAAAGTTTCTGTGAGATATGGATGGATGTTGTATTGGCTAAAATAGTTGCATGATCATATAGTTATGTATAAGAATTTGTCATTATGAATATACTTTATGAAATGTTTCTAACCATACAAATGCATTTGACTTGTAGGAAAGATCACATACATAATCACCTACAAGCAAAGAAGAATGATGTCTAGGATGCAGTATCGACACATGCAGAGAATTTCATAGTTCCATCATGCAGTAGATGGAAAAATCATAGGATACAAAGCAAGACTCGTAGCACGAGGCTTCTCACGAAAAGAAGGCATAGACTACGAAGAGACATTTGCAGTGAAGTCACATGACATGCATAATCATGTGTGCAAATGAAAGAAGGCATTGTACGAGTTTAGAAGACACCCATGGGATAACACATACATGATGAGCTTGATGAATATCTTAACCTTTTCTACAAGGTTGATAAAGGATGACAAGCTCACAGATGGATGTGAGAAGAACTTTTGAAAAAGTTCAAGATAGAGGATCTTGGTATCCAATGATCCTAGACAGATACTACTTGTCACTCCAGTACAGAATGTTTCAGTGCATAGAGTACAGAAGACAGAGGGAGTATGATGCTTCACTTCAGAGGGAGTGACTACAAAATATCTAAGGTTCAACATGGTACAACAGGATGGATAGATTACGGATGACTCTAGGCTTTACCAAGAGTAAAGAAGATTCCAACCTTTACTACAAGGTTGAAGATGGCAACCCAGTGATGCTTCTACTATATGTAGATGATCTATTTGTGATAGGTACGGATGGTTGATTACTTATACAAAGAGAAAGCTTTATGTTGAGTTCAAAATGAAGGACTTGGGGATGATGCATTACTTTCTAGCTATGGAGGTGTGGTAGAGTACAGATGGAATCTTCCTTAGACAAGGGAAGTATGCTGTAGAGATCCTGAATAGGTTTAGGATGACAGACTGCATGACCACACCTATGGCATCGAACATGAAGCTATTGAGTGATGCTTCATCAGAGGTGGTTGATGCTACAATGTATCATCAGATGATTGGGTCCTTGATGTATCTGACGAACACGAGACCAGATATTTTCTTTGTTGTGAACACTTTGAGCCAGTTCCTGACAGATTTGAGACATGTTCACTTGATCGCTGCAAAGCATATTCTGAGGTACCTGAGGGGTATAGTTGATTATGGGCTCAAGTACGATGCGAATCAAAAGATTAACCTAGAGGGTTATGTTGATTCATATTGGGCAGGAAGTGCCATCGACAGGAAGAGTACTTCAGGATGTTGCTTCAGTATGGGATCAGGTGTGATCTCTTGATTTAGCAGGAAGCAATCCTGTGTGGCACTGAGTACAGCTAAAGCAAAGTATGTCGCAGCTTGTTCATCTATTTGTGAAGCAGTATGGCTACGAAATCTACTGTCTGATATATTTGATCTCTAGTTGGATGCTACTTTTATACATTGTGACAACCAGAGTTGCGTGAGGTTGTCAGAGAATCCAGTGTTCCATGACAAGTCGAAGCACATCGAGATCAAGTATGACTATATCAGGGATATGGTGTAGAGAGGAGCAGTGAAGCTCCAGTATGTTGCGATGGAGGAACATATAGCTGATGTGTTGATGAAGCCATTGGCTAGAGTGAAGTTTGAGTACTTCAGGGAGAAGCTTGGTGTTCTCCAAATCGAGGTTTACTCCAAGGGAAAGTGATGAGTCCCAAAGCCATTCTGACAAGTAGGTCAAATGTAAGGGCTAAGCCATTCTGTCATGGTGAGAGGATTTAGTTCCTTCCATGTCAGATATGAGTGCTAAAGATCCATAGCCATTCTGACGAGCAGGTCAGATATAAGGGCTGAGCCATTTTGTCATGGTGAGAGGATTCAGTTCCTTCCATGTCAGATATGAGCGTTGATTTCCATTCTGGGAATGGAGGTACCTGGTCAGTTACCAAGAACACTCGTCTAGGACTGAGAGAGCCATTCTGACGAGTAGGTCACATATAAGGGCTGAACCATTCTATCATGGTTAAAGGATTAGATTTCTCCCATTTCATATGTGAGTGTTGGCCATTATGTTGAGTAGGACAGATGTAAGGGCAACTGCCACTCTCTGGGAGAGTGGAGGCACTTGGTCAGTTACCAAGTAGCTCAGTCTGGGACTGGGGGCCTTTCTGGCGAGGGTGGAGGATTTGGTTCCTTTCAAGTCAGATGTGAGTGCATGCCATTCCGTCATGGTGAGAGGATTAAGTTCCTTCCATGGCCGATGTAAGTGCGGGCCATTCCGTCATGGTGATAGGATTAAGTTCCTTCCATGGCCGATGTAAGTGTGGGCCATTCTTTCATGGTGAGAGGATTAAGTTCCTTCCATGTCAGATGTAAGGGCAGGCCATTCTATCTTGGTGAGAGGATTCAGTTCCTTCCATGATAGATGTGAGTGCAGGGCCTTTCTGATGTGATTGTAGTTTACTACATGATCATATGTGAGTGTTAGGCGTGCCTTTCTGACGAGTAGGTCAGATGTAAGTGCTGGGCATGCCTTTCTGATGAGTACGTCAGATGTAAGTGTTGGGCGAAGACCTACCTGATGGCTAGGCCTACAACCGGCATGAAAGAAGGTTGGCTCTGTAGAACTTCCTATGATGAGATAGCACACACATGATGATGACCAGATGAGATCCAGATCCAGTTATGATGACTTCGAGAGATCCAGATCGAGTGATGATCTAGAACCAGCAGTGATGATCTAGATCGAGTGATGATCTAGATCCAGCAGTGATGATCCAAATCGAGTGATGATCTAGATCCAGTCCAGTTGAGATGATCCAGATCAAGTGATGATCTAGATCCAATGATGTTGATCTAGATCAATAGATGATCTAGATCTAGTGACGATTTTCCAGATAGAGTATGATCCAGTGACGATGTTCCAGATTGAGTATGATCCAGTGACGATGTTCCAGATCAAGTATGATCCAGTGACAATGTTCCAGATCGAGTATTGTCCAGTGACGATGATCCAGATCAAGAGATGATCCAGATCCAGATGAAAGATGACTAAATATGAATATGACTTGAAGATGAAGATGACGAGAAGTTGACGATGATTCAGATGATACAGAGAAGAATACTTGTGCTAATAAATTGTGTCGACAGAATACCTTCCTAGTTAAGAGGGAGCGTTGATGTAATTGTAACTTCGGAATTTATTCATCCGTATTTCTTATGTATTGTAACTCGATGTTTATTCCGGGATGTATTGTAATGTATTTGAGTCATGTCATACCTCGATGTTTATTCCAGGAATTTTCTATAATGAGAAAGTCATGTCAAGTCATTGTGGGTAACCCTCCTATTAGTCAAGGGTTAAAGTCCCCACAGTTGTGGGGCCCTTGGGTTATTAGACTATCCTAGTGAATTCGACCCTAGGTGAGTCATTGTAATTTGGGGAAACAGACCCCACCATTGTGTTACCCTCCTATTGGTGAAAGGAGTCAAATTCCCCACAAGTGGTGGGGAACTAGGGTTCTTAGACACTCCTAGAGATGTCGGCTCTAGTAAGTAATTGTTAATTGAGGCCGACATGTTGGAGTGCACTTCAAGTGAACAAAAGAATATAAATAGAGAGCGAGCCTCTCTATTTATCTCACTTGCAACACTCACACTCACTTATTGAGGGTGCATGAGTGAGAGAGGAGAATCTCTCTCATTGTGAGAGAGAGAGACTGCTACTGTCGGGAGTGCATCTTACTATTTTGGGGTCTTACCATTTTGTACTGATTCTATCTCTGAGGAAGTTGCGGGGTTTTCTCCATTTATGGTTTCCCCGAGGAAAAACTCTTTGTGTCTCTTGTCTCTTATGTTGTGCTTATGTTTTATTGTTGTTCTTGTTATTCTCTCAGTGAAAAGATCCTAAGATCATAATGCTAGTGTCATGTCCCCAAGCCTCCGACCGACAAAGAGGACGCGATCTCCATGGCTTAAACCACCCGGGCTGGGTGCCCCATGAACATGTACAGGCTTAAAAATTCATAAACGAAATGCTTAAACATACACACAAATGAACATTTATCATGCACAGATGCAGTTTAATCCTCATACATAGCGGAAACATCATACATTTAAGCCAGCATTCATTCAAGATGTTCATTACATATTCATTAACAAACATTACAGTTGCAAAAGTAAAATGGACAGATCACTTATCTTATGAAGAACTCCTTCCGCAACCAGCTACGTCGCTGCAATGTTCAACCCAACCATAGGCCAGCGTTCTCCTTAATCTCTAAGCAGCGCTGCAACCCATGAGCTGGGCATGATTCTCCAAGGAATAAGGGAACAAGCAGGCTTACACATAGCCAGGGATACCCAAAACATGGCCAAGCCAACACAGTTGGGTTTATCAGGCCATTAAGGAGTTGGAGAAGGTATATTGCTAAGCTGGTGAGCTCATTACAGAGCCAAGGACACCTACACTAGAACTAGCCTGACCTCTAAGACACCCATCCACACCCAACACAAGGAATCAGTCCCTTCTCTGCTACACAGTCCCTCAGGCCATGCATTCCCTTCTAGTGCTATTTAGGGGTGATGGAGAAGAAGGTCATCCCTCTAGCTCTGTCTGTGTGGTTCCAGCCACCAAGTTTATCAAGCAAAACTCAGCCCACATCCTACTCCCAATACAATCCAAAGACCAACCATTGCGCATAAGCAACTAAGTCAGCTATCACAGCCTAAACAGGAAAACGACTTCTGAGTCATTATTGGCCCTATCATGGCCAAAATGACTCCCAGGCGAATTTACAGCAGTTCCCAAATGCAATAGCAACCCAAGTACAATAGGGGAAAAATCAGCAATCCGCTCAAGACAATGAACCCACGGGGAGACTTACACGGACCATGCGGTAAAATAAATTAACAGAATTCTGACCTGGGCATGAGTAACAATCAATGCCAAATCCATAGTTCAACTCGTGAGGCAAAGATACAGCTGCACCATCCACCAATCCGCAAGAGAAAATCACGTGGGTAAAACCCAGAAATTTCTGCGTGTGAGAGAAACAATCAGACCCCGTGAGGAATGAACAGCTCTTCCTGGGCTCATGGGTGAACAACAACAGCTGAGAGGACGCGAAAATTGGATGTGTGTGAGTAACAACAGCAATTTCCTGCATGAAGGTGAGCAGCAATGGCAAGGACACAAATTGCAATGCTTGAGCATTTTGCAACTCGTGGTGAGAGTGGAATTGCATGCGTGAGTGAAGTCAATAGGGGTGGAGTGTGCGTGGAGGCATGGACTGACATTCCTGCAACCCCACTCCCAAAACAATTAACTGCCATCCCTTCCCTCAGCTACCAGCAGAAATTATTAAATGGAGGTAGTTGGAATAAAACAAAAGAAGATGACACATGGGTTTTTCCCCCTTTTGGCTCAAGGTTTGACAAATTCCCCCCCCCCCTACATCCTTATCCTTGGGAAAATCATGCCCCATTCGTTTTAGTTGCCGCGACCGTAGATGGTTGTGTTCATTTTAATTATAGATGCATATTTACATGATGACCAACATAATATGTGCCGCATGCCACGATATACCATCGGTGACAAATTTAAATCCTAAACATAACGTGACCGATCAATGGTGGGGCCTTATCCTTTAACTCCACACCATGATCATTTACAATATACACATCATATACATCTAATGTAACGGGGTCAAAACTGGGACATTACATTCCCCTCCCCCTTCAATAGCACCGTCCTCAGTGCTTTACAAAATTTGAACAAAATGCTACACTGGTATTGCCTCAGCGTTCCACAGAATTGAACAAAAATGGATGTGCCAATCGCATGGCATCCTCCAGCTCCCATGTAGCCTCTTCAGGTCCATAGTGCTCCCATTGCACCTTTACCTGACCTATGGCTCGGTTCCAGAGCATTGTGACCTTCCTGTCGAGGATGCGCATTGGCTCGATTCGGAACTCTCCCTCGGGTTCCACCTGAATCACATCCCAATTTATCACATGGTTAGGATCATGTACATATCTTTTAAGCAAAGAAACATGAAAAACTTTATGATCTCTAGTGCTAGCAGGCAATGCAAGCCTATATGCAACTGGCCCTATTCTCTCAAGCACTTCAAACGGCCCACAATATCTCGGTGACAACTTGGCACAACTTCCAAGCTTCAAGGAACTCTTCCTTGCCCTCACTCTGAGGTAAACATGATCCCCAACACTGAACTCTCTGTTCACCCTATGCTTATCTGCATAGCTTTTCTGTCGGTCCTATGCTGCTTTCAGCTTCTGCCTGATCTTTGCAACCTCTTGCTCCATTTCCTTGAGCAATTCCGGTCCAAGCACAATCCGGTTCACTGGATTATCCCAAGTCACTGGTGTTCTACACCTTCTTCCATACAAAGCTTCATACGGACTCATCCCCAAGGATGCTTGTTGTCCATTGTTATAAGCAAACTCTACCAAGTGTAAGTAATCTTCCCACTTGGTTGGTTTGTCCATTACGTACATGCGAAGCATGTCTTCAAGCACCTGATTAACTCTTTTTGTCTGCCCATCTATCTGAGGATGGTATGCAGTGCTAAAATTTATCTTTGTACCCAAATATGCAAACAACCCCTTCCAAAAGTTGGAAGTAAACTTGAAATCTCTGTCAGAAACTATTGCCTTCGGCAATCCATGCAATTTGAATATCTCCTTCATGAAGATCTTTGCAATGTCACCAGCCTCATATGTAGACTTAACCGGTATAAAATGTGCTTCCTTAGTCAACTTGTTTACCACAACCATGATGGAATCATGTTGTCTCCAAGTCATCGGCAACCCTGTAATGAAATCCATGGAAATAACTTCCCATTTCCATTCTGGAACTGGCAAAGGCTGCAACAAACCCGCAGGGTGTTGATGCTCAACCTTTACCTGTTGACATTTCATACACCTTCAAATGTATTCAGCCATATCCTTTTTCATACCTGGCCAAAAGTACTGCTTTCTGGCTGTAGCAATTGTCTTTTGATATCCTAGGTGACCAGAATACGGAGCTTGATGGATTTCATCTATAACAACTCTCCTTAAATCTGCTACATTTGGAATATAAATTCTGCCTTTAAAAGTGAGAAGTCCATCTTCTTCCAATTTATATCCCTCGTACCTCTTCTCAAGGCTTTGCTGTTGCAATTTGTCTTTTACCTGCTCATACAATTCATCTCCAGCAACATGACTAACAATCTGCTGCCTCAAATCTAATTGGCAAATACTAAGAGATGCCACATGCATTTCTTGCATTTTCCTGCTGAGTGCATCAGCTACCTTATTTTCCTTCCCTTTTATGTGCTTGATTTCAAAATCAAACTCACATAAAAATTGCAGCCATCTTGCTTGCCTGGCATTCAGAGTAGGCTGATCAAACAAATACTTCAGACCACAATGGTCTGTTCTGAGCTCAAATCTCCTGCCCATCAAGTAATGTCTCCACATCTTGAGAGCATGTACTATGGCTGCAAGCTCTAGGTCATGAGTAGCATACTTCTTCTCATGCTCCTTCAACTTTATTGACTCATAACATATCACATGGTTGTCCTGCATAAGGACTCCTCCAAGCCCTTGTCCACATGCATCGGTACATATCACAAAGTCTTTTTCTGGATCTGCAACTTTTAATACTGGTGCACTAGTGAGAAGACTCTTCAACTGCTGGAAGCTTTCTTCACACATCAATGTCCATTCAAACTTCATCCCCTTCTTTTGCAAAGAAGGGATGGCATGAGCAACTTTGGAGAATCCCTCAATGAATCTCCTATAGTATCCTGCAAGTCCCATGAAGGATCTTACATCTGTCACATATCTTGGAGTAGGCCAATTCATAATGGCTTCAATCTTTTCAGGGTCCACAGATATACCCTCCTCTGAGATAATGTGACCCAAGTACTGAATTCTATCTCTATAGAAGTCACACTTGCTCAGTTTTGCATACAACTGATGCTCCCTAAGCAAACTCAATGTCAATCTCAAATGCTCTTCATGCTCTTCCTCATTCTTAGAATATACAAGAATGTCATCAAGGAAGACAAGAACAAACTTGTCCAAATACCTGTTGAAGACACTATTCATAAGGCACATAAATGTAGCTGGCGCATTGGTGAGACCAAATGGTACCACTACAAACTCATAGTGCCCATACCTTGTCCTGAAAGCTGTCTTATGAATGTCTTCATCCTTGATTCTCACCTGATGGTAACCAGACCTCAAGTCAATCTTAGAAAATACCCTTTCTCCTCTCATTTGATCAAAGAGGTCATCAATCCTAGGAAAAGGATATTTATTCTTCACAGTAACCTTGTTCAACTATCTGTAATCAATACATAACCTGAGTGTACCATCTTTCTTCTTTACAAACAGAACCGGTGCTCCCCAAGGAGACACACTCGGGCGAATGTAATTCTTGTCCAACAACTCTTGCAGTTGCATCTTCAACTCTAGCATCTCTGGTGTACTCATTCTGAAGGGTGCCTTGGACACTGGTGCTGCTCCTGGCACAAGTTCAATCATGAAGTCAATGTCTCGCTTTGGAGGAAGCCCTGGAATCGCATCAAGAAACACATCCCCGAATTCCTGTAACACCCGATAATCCTCCAACCTCGGAGTTTCATCTCTCGTTTCCTCCAAAATCTGAGCTGCATACAACTGGAAACCCTTCCTACAGAACTTCTTTAACTGCATTGCTTAAACCTGCCTTATTGAAATCACCTTTGGAATGCCTTTCACCACTACTAGGTTTCCTTCTTCATTCAAGCATTCAAAAGTCTTATTGTAACAGTCAAGCTTCACCCTGTGAGCTTCTAACCAATCCATTCCAATGAGAACATCATAGGAACCAAGCGGTATAACATTCAGATCTACACAAGTGACCAATCCATTCATGACCAATGGACATTTCTCTACCACTTCACTAACATTCCTCTTACTTCCAGTGGCTAACTGAACTAACCAAAACTTCCTATGCTTTACTTTCTTAAAAGCACAAATCTCCACTACTCTAGGAGTAATGTAACTGTGCATAGAACCAGGGTCAATCAAAATAGAAATAGATTGCTCAACAATCTTACCTGCTACTTCAACCACAGCTGACTGGTGATCTGCCTGACAGTCCTCCAGTGCTGCATAGATACTAGGAATTGACCTTGCTACTTGACCCACTGTTTCTACTTCTTGAACATTATAAACTGGTCTTGCACTCTCATTCTTGAGTGGACAATTTTTGCGCATGTGGGGTCCTCCACATTTCCAACATTAAAGTGGCCCTCTATTCTGTTGTGTATCTTTAGGATTTTCTCCTGTCACTCCAACTGGTTTACTTGCAGCTTGAGATGGCTGCTTCTGCTGATTCCTGAAGCTGGAAGGTTTGAAACATTTCTTTCTTTGGTCAAACTTCTCATTCTTCTTGTCCTTCCATGCTTTGTGGTAATCCGGCTTACCTTTGCTTTGCTCATAGCAATACTTAGCCTTTCTTATTGCTTCTTCAAGAGTTCTAGGCTCATAAAAATCAATCCTATCTTTGTACGACTGAGGTAATCCACTCAGAAAATGCTGTACCTTCACTTTTTCATCTCTAATGTACCGGACATACCTCAACAGCTCCAAAAAATTATTAGCATACTCTTCCATGGTCTGCTGTCCCAATCTCAGCTCATAGAACTCCTTAATCTTGTCATCATAATACCTGTCAGATAGATATTTCTGCTTGAAATACTTCTTGAACTGTTTCCACTTCAGTCTCCTTTCACTGATCCTCTTTACCTGCTTGAAGTGTTCCCACCAAATGGATGCCCTTCCATTCAGATTGAATATGGAAACTCTGGCCTTCATGTTTCCTGAATAATCCTGCACTTGAAAGTACTTCTTAATTCCAAGAAGCCAAGCTTCAGCCTCTTGTACAGTATTTACCTCACCATCAAACGTAGGAAGTTTAGCTTTCTTGAATTCATCTCGAGTGCGATCCCTATGGTGTCTCTTTCTTTTTCTTTTATGAGAAGAAGAACTGGAATCCCCGCTGGATTCTTCAGAATCAGATGTTCCACTAGAATTTTTTCTCCTTCTCCTAGTACTGCTCTTACTGCCTTCTGGTCTTGCTGTACCTCGGCCAGAGTCTATCTTTCTTTGCAAGTCTGTCAAACTTTGAAACATAGCAGCATTCAACTGATGGTGCTCTTCCTGGGCCTTAATCAAGCTTCTCATGGTAGCTACAACATCTGACGGGGTCTCTTGGAATCTCCTTCCATTAGACTCAATGTCATCATTTCTATTTCGGGCATTTTCTCCCATGGCATCTCGGGCATGCTCATTAGAATCCCGAGCATCATATCCGTCATGGGTTCTCATACTGAACAACCCCTTACTTACCAAACTGCACTACCTGGAATACTTCCCTGGAAGGTGACTATGATTCTGCAAACGTGTTAATAACACAAATGTTAGATGCATAACATTGATATAAATTAGAACCATTTACCTTCCCTTAGAATAACAATAAAATAACAATTTTTCCCAGACACACAAAAATTTTCCTTATCCAAGAACGTCTATCTGAGGGGGACAACGGGGTTCAAGGGGGCTTGCCCTTGTTTTTTTTTTTTGTAAAACATTAGTTTTCGCGCAACCTGGCGCATTAGATCGCTGCCAATTTCTCTTTTTCAACCCTGAAAATTCCCCTGTAAAACAGCTCAAAATTTCACCGAGGAACAGTCAAAATCTGCTGGAAAAATTCCACCGAAAACACAAATTTTCCCTGTGCAGAATCGACTGTCGGCTGTCTTTCTGATCAGCTGTCGGAAGCCTTTGTGCTTCGGGTGGTTTGGTCATTTAGGCAACCACAACGACGGCTCTCGGAAGCTCCAATCCTTCCGCAACGGTGGCTCTCGGCGTTGGCTGTCATTCCACATCGGAAGTCGGATGACTTTTTCTCCCGTAGAATCGGCTCCCGAAACCATTCTCCCTTCCGCAGAATCGGCTCCTCTTCCATTCTTTCTTCCACCAAATCGGCTCCTGGAACACTCTTCTCTTCTGATTTGGCACTTACGTTGGACGTCGACGGACTTTCACATCGGAAGCCAAATGGCTTCTGACTTCCGCAACGACAGCTCACCAAAGTCTGAATCCTTCCGCTGAATCGGCTCCCGGACCATTCTTCCTTCCGCCGAATCGGCTCCTGGACCATTCTTCCTTCCGCCGAATCGGCTCCCGGACCATTCTTCCTTCCGACTGTTCAAACACTTAGGCGAATTTTTCCAAAAATTCTTTTTGTCGGCAATCGGACCAATTGCTACGTCGGTGGTCTATCCCTTTTCACAGCTGCAACTGCAGGCTGTCAAACGCCGAATCCTTCTGCCACCGTGGAAGTCCTTCCACTTTAGTGCTCCGATGAAGCACTGTTCAAAATACTTAGAAGGATTTTTTAAATTTTCCATTCATCCACTGTTTTGGCTGGGCAGAACGAGATACACCTCTATCAATTGCTCCCTCTTGGTCCATAGAGGCCCATTGCTGCAACTCAGAGCTCTGATACCATGCTGTCACATCCCCATGCCTCAGACCGGCAAAGAGGATGTGATCTCCATGGCTTAAACCACCCAGGCTGGGTGCCCCATGAACATGTACAGGCTTAAAAATTCATAAACAGAATGCTTAAACATACACACACATGAACATTTATCATGCACAGATGCAATTTAATCCTCATACACAGCGGAAACATCATACATTTAAGCCATCATTCATTCAACATGTTCATTACATATTCATTAACAAACATTACAGTTGTAGATGTAAAATGGACAGATCACTTATCTTATGAAGAACTCCTTCCGCAAACAGCTACGTCGCTGCAACGTTCCACCCAACCATAGGCGAGCGTGCTCCTTAATCTCTCAGCAGCGCTGCCACCCCCGAACTGGGCATGATTCTCCAAGGAATAAGGGAACAAGCAGGCTTACACATAGCCAGGGATACCCAAAACATAGCCAAGCCAACACAGTTGGGTTTATCATGCCATTAAGGAGTTGGAGAAGGCAGATTGCTAAGCTGGTGAGCTCATTACAGAGCCAAGGACACCTACACCAGAACTAGCCTGACCTCTAAGACACCCATCCACACCCAACACAAGGAATCAGTCCCTTCTCTGCTACACAGTCTCTAAGGCCCTGCATTCCCTTCCAGTGCTATTTAGGGGTGATGGAGAAGAAGGTCATCCCTCTAGCTATATCTGTGTGGTTCCAGCCACCAGGTTTATCAAGCAAAAATCAGCCCACATCCTTGTTCCCAATACAATCCGAAGACCAACCATTGCGCACAAGCAACTAAGTCAACTATCACAGCCTAAACAGGAAAACGACTTCTGAGTCATTATTGGCCCTATCGTGGCCAAAATGAATCCCAGGTGAATTTACAACAGTTCCCAAACGCAATAGCAACCCAAGTACAACAGGGGAAAAATCAGCAATCCGCTCAAGACAATGAAGCCATGGGGAGACTTACACAGACCATGTGGTAAAAGAAATTAAAAAAATTCCGACCTGGGCATGAGTAACAATCAATGCCAAATCCATAGTTCAGCTCGTGAGGCAAAGATACAGCTGCACCGTCCACCAATCCATAGGAGAAAATCACGTGGGTAAAACCCAGAAATTCCTGCGCGTGAGAGAAACAATCAAACCCCGTGAGGAATGAACAGCTCTTCCTGGGCTCGTGGGTGAACAACAACAGCTGAAAGGATGCGAAAATTGGATGTGCGTGAGTAACAGCAGCAATTTCCTGCGTGAAGGTGAGAAGCAATGGCAAGGACGTGAATTGCAATGCCTGAGCGTTTTGCAACTCGTGGTGAGAGTGGAATTGCATGCGTGAGTGAAGTCAACAGGGGTGGAGTGTGCGTGGAGGCATGTACTGACATTCCTGCCACCCCACTCCCAAAACAATTAACTTCCATCCCTTCCCTCAGCTACCAGCAAAAATTATTAAATGGAGGTAGTTGGAATAAAACAAAAGAAGATGACACATGGGTTTTTCCCCCTTTTGGCTCAAGGTTTGACAAATTCCCCCCCCCCCCCACATCCTTATCCTTGGGAAAATCATGCCCCATTCGATTTAGTTGCCGCGAACGTAGCTGGTTGTGTTCATTTTAATTATAGATGCATATTTACATGATGACCAACATAATATGTGTCGCATGCCCCGATATACCATCGGTGACAAATTTAAATCCTAAACATAATGTGACCGATCAATGGTGGGGCCTTGGCCTTTAACTCCACACCATGATCATTTACAATATACACATCATATACATCTAATGTACCGGGGTCAAAACCGGAACATTACAACTAGCTTGAATGATGAAAAACTAACACCTTGCAGGTGGCTGCTGAGAGTGCACTGGTTCTGAAGGAGGCATGAAATGCAATAACTCATATGCTTTTGAAGCACGATTTGCAGTACCCTTTTCTATTATGCTCCCAGTAGAGACATCTATGATCTCCAATGAGTCAGGACCAAAGATCACTCGCTTTGGAGATCCAGTATGGGTCATCTGATAGACAGATAGCAGGTTTGAAGGTAGGGAGTGAACAAATAGCACATCTTTGAACCTTCCATGTTTAAGTTGGATAGAGCCCTTCCCCTTTGTTTTGACTTTACTGTTATTGCCCATCTAAATACTAGGACCATCAAAGGACTGAAAAGAAGAGAATGATTCTATGGATGTAGCCATATGGTTGGAAGCTCCAGAATTAATGAGGAAGATAGGTGTTGATGTGCAGCAAGCCTCAGTGCATGTCCTTTTCTTCTTCAGAGTCTTCCTTCCTTGCGCTAGCAGGTACAAAAAATTTGTGTTTTTTCAAGAGAAGATCCATTTCATCAAGTTGTCTTCTCATACAGGAGCTTTCTGAATGGAAGCCCCTTCCACAATAAGAGTAGAGGACCTTTGCTTTGCCATTCTTCTTGCTTCTCTTCGAACCTGAAGGTTCTTTTGACTACTCTTTGTTTACAAGGAACTCATCTCTTTGCTTCCCTTTGTCATTTGCTACCTTATCTCCTCTTGCAACTAGAGCTAGATCTTTGGGAGATCGAATGACCCCCATTTGGATCAATTTATCATTCTCAGAAATAAGAGATTGGATGAAAGCATTAAGAGTGGGCATCTTCCAATTTGGAGTAGTGAGCCTTACTGTTGGAAGGTGGATATAAAGACTGAGTAGTCTGAATTGAGCTTTGTGAGAATAGCAAGGATGAGCTGATCTTCATCCTTCTCCACATTTCATTGCTTCAATAGATATATCAGGTTCTTGAACTTTGTGAAGAATGCATTCAGAGATACGAAATTGGATGGATTGAGAGTAATCAGATCATTTTCTAGCTGATGGATCCTCATCTCATCATGCTTATCAAATAGGGAGGCAAGCTTGTCCCAAACTAGCTTGGGAGTTTTCAATTCTAGAATGTGGAACCAAAGATCTTTAGAGACTGAGAGGAGCAAGTGTCTAAGGGCTTCATCAAGCTTGTTCATGTACTTAGCTTTGTCTTTATCTGAATCTAGCTCTTCCTCTGCTTCTTCTATGAGTCTGAAGAGCCCTTTGGTGTGGAGAATTACCACCATGTCTTCCTTCCACTGGTGATAGTTGAAGGGAGTGAGAGGCTTTATTTGATGAGCCATTTTGAATGTAGTAGGAAGAACTGAGTTGTTCTAGCGAATGCAGTGAGAAGAAGGGGCTGCTTGTAGCAAATGCTGTAAGAGAAGATGATAACCTGTCACACAATGAAACATACAAAGTAAGGTCAATAGTCCACACTTTTGGAATTTCCTTCACACCCAGCATAGTTGATCAAGCAAGCTTGATCAACAATTTCCTAACTTGGGATATTAAGTGGTAAATTCTCTGCTTCTGGTGCAATACTGGAAGGAGCAATTTGCCAAAAAAATGATCTGGCTGAAGATCTGAGGAGGAGATGAGTATTTTGCACTGAGGCTCTGATACCATGTAAATTTGAGCACATAGATCTGTAGACAAATACACAACTCACAAAATAGATCTCATAATTTACTCATCAATTGAAGAATGAAATAGTGCAAAAAGGCTTGCAGCTGTGAATGCTTTCATTAATAAAAAAGTAATCCGATGATAATTACAATAAAGTAAAATGGCTTTAATAGCCACATGAAATTCAAATCCACATGAGGAAATTCGAACTGATAGACTCTACTTGACTGTAGGTAACTAAGACCTTTTCTAAATCACTATCGGAGGACTCAGTAGTTTACTGACCTTGTCTAAACCATAACCGGAGTTAATCGGAGCTCTAAAACACAACTCAAGTGTTACATTCAGTGTTGACTAAGGTTAAATAACTGTGGTAGGTGAGAAATGCGCCCCACATGTGTGTAGTCAAGTAAACCTAGCGCTAACAGAATGTAGAGGACTAGAACTGAATGTAACTAACTCCTAACTTAGCTTGACTAGTCATTAACTGAAGTGAATTGACCTTGGTTGGTTTCGGCACTTCCAGTGGCTTCCTAAATTGTAGGGATTGTTCTAGGAGGCTTCTAAACTGATGCAATCAAGTGCAATCAGTGGCAATGAGCCTCAATTAGTGTTCCCCACACTTTAGTAACTGAAACATGTGCCCTAATTAGGTCAAGTGGACCCAATGGTGTTAATGACTATAAATAGACTGGATGGACTCCCGATTTAGACATGACTCCCAATTTAGACATATGACCAAATTTGGACAAGGGAGGATTAATAATCCTAACAAAAAATTTCAAAATTTTCAAAATGTTTCTATAAATAGTAAAAAATTCAAAAATTACAAATCATTTGAAATTTTTACCCATTTGAGCTCAGAACTTCAAACACAAATTTTGGGAGCTTCGTCTGGTGAAATTATACATTGTTTGTTCCAGGTAACTACTCATGTCCTCCTCTTCCATTTTCATGTAAAATTTTTCAATTTCCCTGGTCAAAATTAATTTATGGGCCAGTCTAAATTGGACGTTTCAGCCCACATAGAAATTGGGGTTTTTTCCACGTATCAGGCTGGCTATACGCGGAAAAACATCCCAAACCCACATACATACATGGTTGTTTTGAAAATAGTCGCATATGTAGCTACACACATGGAGTTTTAAGGTATAAATTGACCAAAACTTATTTTTAATGTGCAGGAAGGTGCTAGAATGGAGGGAGAGGGAACATGGAGATGTAGAAGAGGCTGTACGGGGTGATTTGATGGCTCAACAAGCTCTACATGCATGTGGGATATACAGGTTTTGGTGTCTTGGTAGTCTGAGGGCCAAACCAAGACTCCTGCAGATGCCAGTAGACTACTGGGATCCAGACTCGGAGTCCTTCCATATCGATGGGATGTCCCTCAATATAGAGGTGGAGGACATATAATTGATTACTGGATTGTCTCGACAGGGAGAGGTGGTGAACCTATGCTCTCACGGGACTGGAGGTGGCCTCACCATTGATGAGCACATTGCAGTATACTATTTTCTAGACATAGAAAAGGTTGGGAGTCAAATCCCGACAAACTCCATCCAGGTGCTAGGACTGAAGGCCATACTATTGGCACTTGGCAGGATAGCTGGGCTAGCATCACTCCACCAAGCCTCGTGGCCATTGATGTTCTATGCAGTGGAGTGCATGAGACCCATAGTTTATGATTGGAGTACTGTGATGTTGAGTAACATGAAGCAGTAGCTCAATGACAGCAAGATGGGCAGGGTACGAAACTTCAATTTCGGTAGTATACTAAGCATGTTTTTCTTTGAGCATGTTGTGGGGATAAGCCCTAGAGCTAACGTTCCTCCTCACGGGGTTCAAGATCTGGGCCAATGACATTGGGTAGATGCTACGCACAGACTGGGCGGAGGTAGGGTGTCCAACCCCTACCCAGCTGATTTCTTTCCATGGTGGCGGCAGCAGATTATTGCCCTCGATGATTACCCTTATGCAGGGATAGATTTTCAGGGAGATCCCAACATGTGCCTACCACCAAGAGCAGCAAATGGTGATATTGGTAATGAATCCCAAACCCTCTTTTCAAGTTCTTTGAATTATTAAATTTTGTGTCATTTTTTGATATATAGACTCAAAAGACATGTTTTGGTGTGACGACACATAGTGACAACCTGTCATATGTATGCAGATGTTGGACCATGGTGGCCTGACGGCTTCCCTCATCATAGACGGAGGTGGGGAAGAGGAGATGATATCATGGGTGTGGATGCGGAGTGGATGCTCCAAAGCATCCACATAAACTTTGTACGATTAACACACCGGGTACCCATAGCACAAGTTGAGGACTTGCCTAAGGCCATGCAGCGTCAGGTGGTTGGTGTACCACGAGCATGGGTTTGGTTATTCCGATGACTATCTAGAGTCGTGGTGTGCTACCACAATTAGAACCCCCCTCCTCCTCCACCACAACCTTAGAGACCTTAGAGTGATTCATTTTTGTACTACTGTGTATTATATTTTGGTGGCTCGAAAGCCCCATTTTTGTATTATGACACTTATGTATTATGATGTCACATTTTGGATGTTTAATGAAAAACTTTTATGATGATCGATTTGATTTATTTACATGTGTAAAAATTTATGTTTGTGATGTGCTTATGGTCTATGAAACAAATGCCAATCTAACACATTGTTAGCACATGAGTCAACAACTTGATTATAAATTCTTGGAACATGTATGTCAAATTGTCATTCTAATAATCTCACAATTTGACAACCATGTTATGTTGTCAAATTGTCATTCTAATAGTCTCACACGTAAGAATATTTGTAATAATTTCGGATCCCTAATATGATACAAGCCATTAAGTTGTGACACTACTAATTGCGAATCAAGACGCAGCTCAAGAGAGAGAACACCATGTGAAATGGCATCCCGTAATAGCTCGATAACGGCACTATACTCAACAACATGGTTCGAAGAAGGCTGTAAACAATACGCCTCTTGAAGACAATACCTGAACAATAGGAGTATAAATCAACCAAGCAGCAGAGGCTGAGTGTTGAGTGTGGTGGCTAGCACCATCAGCAAATCCTATGAAAGCAGAAGACTCCATTAACATATGCCATAAGAAATGAAAGCTAATCAACAAACCCGATCACCATAAGAAAACCTAACTATGCAAAAAAATGTACAATAATATACAGTAATCAGCCCTGGCTGAAGATCATGCATAGTATTTTTTAAGATAGATCCCATTTCTAGGCTCCACCAAGGTTGTCCCCTCATAATCTACTAGCTCATAGGCGCCCTTATCTAACACACATTTGACCACGTAAGGACCATGCCACATGGGATTAAACGTCCCTGCCCCCAAGTGTTCTTTATCTTGGTCTCACAAAAGGACCAAATCCCCTTCACTAAACCTCCTCGAATGGGAAGACTTATCATACTGGACCTTAACACGATGCTTATTCACCTCTAGAGCCACTAAAGCATCTCGCCACTGTTCATCAAGCTACTCTAAGTGGACCAAACGTTCCTCCAATGCGGAACTGTCTAGTAAAATCTCTATAGCTAGATTCAATGAAGGGATTTTGCATTCAATCGGCAAGACAGACTCCACTCCATGTACGAGCTGATATAGAGAAAAACCGGTGGCAGTCTTAACCATGGTCCTATATGCCCACAAAGTAGGATATAACATGATATACCAATTCATTTTTCTTTGTGCGATGGTTCATAGGAGAATGGACTTAAGTGATTTGTTCACTGCTTCAACCTACCCATTCGCTTGAGGGTAATAAGAAGAGGAGTGCTCCTGCTTATACCCTAGATTCGAGGCCAACTCTACCAGAATTCAATTCTGAAAGTGCCTACCATGGTCAGTGACAAGCTCTTTTAGAATACCAAACTGAGTAATAATTTAGTTGAATACGAAATGCACAACTGTCTCTTCATCGGATTTAATCGTGGGCATAGCCTCAGCCAATTTCGTGAAATAATCAACAGCCACTATAATATGATGATGCCCCCTAGCTGAAGCTGGGTTGTAATCCATGAATTCAAGCCCCCACTTGGTGAAGGGACTAGCAGTGATAATCGGATGTAACCGGGCAGGATGTAAGCGCATATTGCGTGCAAACACCTGGCTAGGGTGACACTTTTTGACCGCATTGACACAATCTTTAAAGATCGACGGCCAAAAATATCCTGCTCTCAATATTTTTTGGGCTGTAGAAAGCCCAGATAAATGACCACCACACACCCCTCCGTGGCAATCATTCAGCACAACCTCAGCCTCTTCGTGGGTTAAACAACGACGTAAAATGGAATCTACCCCACGACAGTACAAAGTGTTATCCACTATAAGGTAGTTCTTAGATACGTGACGTAATCGTCATCGCTAGTCCCATGAAAGGTGATTAGGGACCTTCAATGTTTGTAAATATATGATAATATCCCCATACCATGGATCCAAAGCTGAGATAAGGAAAATATGCTCGTCAACAAACATATCTTCATAAACCTCCTCCTTCTCCTCACTTGGAAAATCAGAAATGAGCTCTGCAAAAATTAACGATTTGTTTGACTTCATCGAAACAAACTCAAGATCAAATTATTGCAAAATAACAACCCATTTATTATACTTTCCCCCGATTATCCTTCTAGTGAGGATGAACTAAAATGGATTGACATGAGCTACCACCAAGGTCTGGCAAAGGAGAATGTAGTGTCTCAATCTCTGAACCGCATGAATGGTAGCTAAGGAAAGTTTCTCCACATGGGAATAATGGATTTTTGCATCTATAAGGTTCTGGCTCAAATAATATATCACATGCTCATGGATCTCCTCATCCTCCTAATCCAAAACCATACCAATCGTCTCCATGTATGCGACCACATAAATCAAAAAGTCACGGCTATAGTTGGGTGGACTAAGCACGAGGGCCGATGCTAAGGCTCTCTTCAGAGCATCAAAGGACTCCTAGACTCACTCATCCCAGCAAAAGGTAGTGTCCTTCTTTAAAAGACGCGTAAAGCCTTAAGTAAAATTGGCAAAGTTAACCACGAATCTCCGTAAGAAGTTTTCCATGCCTTGCAAGCATTGAAGATGTCTAATATTTCTCGGGGGAGACAATTGAAGTATTGCCTCAACCTTTAAGGGATCGACTCTTATACCCTCCTTGGAAACAATGAACCCTAGTAAGCGACCAGACTTCATGAAAAATATGCACTTATGTGGATTTAACCTAACCTCATAGTGGCAGAATCTTTCGAAAACTAATCTCAAATGGTAGGAATGACACACTCTCAAACGAGAATGAGCAGCAATGTCATCCAAAAAGACTTCAATAATTGATTTGAGATCGTGAAAAATCAAGGTCATAGCCCACTGAAATGTGGCTCCGACGTTTTTAAGACCGAAAGGCATATTTCGATATGCAAACGTACCCCAAGGACAAATAAATTCAGTTTTGTGTTGATCCCCGGGTTTAATTTGAATCTGATTATATCCGGAAAAGTCGTCCATGAAGGAAAATACCTCGCTTCCCGCATACTCATCCAAAAATCTGATCAATAAATGGTGTGGTAAAATTATCCTTAGGACATGCATGATTTAAATCACGAAAATTGGTACATATACAGATCACTCCCTGTTTCTTATCAACCAGAGTGGGATTTGAAACCCACTCCATCAAGGGAATGGGATAGATAAAACCGGCTTTTAACAGCTTTTCTATCTCATCCCTAATCGCGGGTGCTTTTCTAGGATTCACCGCACGCAAACGTTGTCAAACAGGCTTCGCATTCGGATAGGTTTTAATTTCATGTTCAACAATATGAGGGTAGTGCGAAAAGACACCGAATTCAATGAAGATGAAGCCCCATCGAAACTAGATCCAATCATAAGGATGGGTGTAGGACAACTAAATTTTCCCATACGATATGGATACATACCTACACCCACACTCCCATTTGCCAGCTGAGAGTGGTCGATAATAGGGATAGAAGCTCCCGATGATGCATTAACACTCGGATTTTTTAATGATGTCTGATCAATTGTAACAATCTTCCCATTAAACGAAAAGCATACAACTTGAAATAGAGAAGAGGCTACGGCTTGCATACTATACATCCAATTCTGACCCAGTAATAGATTATAATCAAGGGGTGCATCAACCACCTCGACCTTGATCGCGACGGTCTTCCCTCCCAAACGGACCTTAAGAGAAGAAGAATTCCGTGCGGCTGAAATGTTCTACCATCAAAGGTAGTCAACATGGTAGCGGATTTAGAAAACTTAGAAGAACCCAAACCCTTCCAACATGACAAAGACATCACGAAAGCAGCAGCGCCTTCACCAATCACAGTGTGTTTGACGGTCATTTTAAGACATTATACATGAATCAAGAGAGACATGTAGTAAGGCAAGCGAGGATGGAGTCCCATGGTTTCAAATTTGATGACGGAAGAAGAGTTATCATCATTCACCCCAAGAGTAGAAATAAAATCTTTCCTTTGCGACAGACAACTCTGAATAACTTCAAGCGCAGACATCACACAAGGATTTTGGCCCAAATCCTCAAAAACAAAATAGTTATGGGCGGCTCAGGCATTAGAATTGTGCCCTAAACACTTTAAGACTCCTTTAGGAATGCGGGGTGCAATCTCAGGTTTATCCGTAGGATTTTCAATGCGCAAAGGACTCTCAGTAGGAGGAGGTTCTTTCCCAAGGTCTGGTTGGGACGAACCATAATCTTTCACATGAGTCACAACCTTAGTAGCACACACCATGTTGATGCACCCATGACTAGTACTAATTTCCGATGGATTTTGATCTCCACCTGATGCAGAATGAGGATCATGGGTCCTCAAGTTCATATTTTGATTATGGGCTAAAGGATTGGTCAGCACAGCTAGGCCCTGTGCTATGAACCTCGAGGTGTCTTCCATACGAGGGCACAAGTGAGTGAGGTGGTCATCCTTATACAATTTGCAAGGAAACTTAACCTTACGTTTAGAATGCTTGTCCCCCCCATCATTACAGTCATTCTTGTAATTAAAATTGGCATTTTCGTTCTTGTTCCCACCCTTATGATTGTTTTTACCCTTTTTCTTATTCCTTTCGGGCTGCTAGTTGCCCTTCTGGTCCAACGATTGCACAGAAAGTACACTCACTATTTGGGTGGGTTGAGATGAAGTCGTAGCTTGTCCCGATGCGGATTGGTTAATAGACAATTGACTCACTTGTTTCGTAACCGAGTCTGCAAGTTTGGCACTTGTACAACCCACAATGCCATCGACATGTGGTCCAAGATTGATCTTGGGATTGAAACTAGAACACAGAGCATTAGGTATGATCTCATATAATAGTCCGGATTGAGCATAAATCAAATATAATTCCTGTGCTCTAAAAATTGCTTGTTCCTCATTCTAGACTCTGGATGTAGAAACATCCTTCGCGATGTAAGGTAGAAACGATTTAAGGAACCACTCAAGGAGAAACTCCAGTGGTATGAAAGCTTTAATCAATGTCTTCCATCTACGTCACTCTTGGATATGGTCCAAGATATGTGTGGCTTTGTCCTGTCGAAATGTTGACAAAAGTTTTGTACCAACGTCGTAACACACTGGTAGCTAGAAGTGGTTGAGGAAAGTCATAGCAAGGTCATCGAACAAAACGAATGCCCCCCTTGGTAACTCTATGTACCATTTCGCTGCAGGCCCAGTGAGGGTGTGTTGAAATAGCCTCAAACGCATTGAATCATCATGTAAGGAGTTGCAAGAGCACCAAAGGTGAATGGTAGTGACATGTTCACTAGGATATTTTCCTGGTTTTCCCTCGAATTTGGGAATGTCCGAGGGAAGCTTGGTAGGGATAGCCGGCCAAGACGGGTCATGAGATACCGGATCATTCGTTAGTCTCAATAAGTCAGGAAAATTTAATGTTGTGAGGAAAGGGAGCCTAGCTTGAGTCAGTCTATGCCACGCTCTCTGATATTTTTGGTTCATATAAGGCTAACTACTATAAATACCATGTCCTTGGCCATAATATCCTCCTCCTGTTTGACCCGTGTAGGGCTGCATGGAAGCATTATGATGTGGTGAACCTTAACTATGTGGTACTACAAATCCATAATTATAGGAGTAAGCAGGTTGTTGATACCCATACCCATAAGGTTGATAGCTTTGTCCATACTGCGGTCCATAATATTTCTCATGGGATATCCCATGAGAAGATCCATAAGTAGGGATATGGGGAACTCCATGTGATGGACCGTAAGATGATCTAGAGACAAGAATATGACCTCCTAAGCAAACAGGAGATATGTGACTCTGAGAAACTACTGTATGATTAGTCACAGTACGAACATGACTACTAGCAACATTCTGACCTGAAGGACCACGTGAATGAGGGGGAGGAAGGGTTGTCAAAAATCCATTCAAAGGAGTAGGAATAGAAGACGAAGGGACATGTGAAGGGATATAAGTGGTATTCCCTATGGTCACACGTCTTGGTTCTGGTATCCACATATGAATACTAAAATTAGGCATAGGATGAACATGTGAGGTAGCTTCCACCGTTGGGATGGAAGGTGCAATGTGATTAGTGCTCCCAAATCTCTCCGCATGGAAAGGAATGGGAGTTCCCCCAGGCGTAGTGCTAGGTTCAATTTTTGACTCAGCATGATGTGCCAGACCATGTGCAGGAATATCAAGCATGCCATAACTAACATGACTAGTGCTTGTGGGTTCATGGTGAGTCTTGTCGCCCGAAAACCAATACTGGTGACCTGTGAATGAGGGATGATTACCGAAATGTGAAGGTATATCTGGTGAAGGATCATATACATGAGTACGATCTTCCTCCCCAGCCTCTTGAGGTGGAGAATACATCTCAGGAATCTCATCCTCGTGATCCCCCATCGTGTGTGAATCAATGTGAGAAGTAGTCCACCCAGATAGTCTATTTCTCTCTCCCAAAGGAAGAGGAGATGTGGAAGGTGGAAGTCCTACTAAACGACAAGAACGGCGAAGTGCCGCACCCGAATCCACAATGACTCAAAAAATGAAAAAGACTCTATCTAATTACGCAAACCCTAGGCAAACTAGCATGCACCTATGCAATGTAAAGCCAAATCACAAGCAAGCAAGGGTAGGATATGTGAGCTTCCGAATGAAGCAGGTATGTCTCGCCTAGGAGAGGATTGAGACTCCCATACACAACAAGTGGAGGTTCACAACCAATTATTGTGGCCCTCAGCTTCAACACATATAGAGACTGTGTTGTCTGACCCCAACCTGGCCAGGACACCTGCAGAATAACCTCTATGAAGTACCCCCTCGATAACCTAGGTAAGGAAACTAAGGTCACCTCAATATAATAAATGCTCAGGTAGACAGTTGTAGGCGGGATTGACCATATGGGCAGGGTAGCAAAGCCCGAAAATATGGAAAGAGCCCCCAGATACGAATACAATCCTGGAAATATCTTCGGTGCTACTTAGTTATGACTAGGTGTCATCCCAATCAATAGCCACTCACACTTCCTCGTGCTTGACTCCCTTGTAAGAGGAGGGTCCTGGGAAACACTAATTGTACCAAGGAATTTAACACTCTCACCAGGACAGACACATATATGTTGTTGTTTAGTGGTCTTGGAGAATTTACTCACAATGAACTATTCCAATACCCTAAAACCTAATCTTGTTGGTGCACACTATAAAATAAAAGAGTGTAATTCATTTTATTATGCTTTTATTTTAATTGGCTTATTACTCAAAAGGGTAAATGATCGTGCAACTAATGGTGTTATGACGCAACAAGAAGTAAAATGCACACCTAACAATCAATGCAAATTCATTGTGTCAAATGAAAAACTGGGTATGCTACTACGTGAAATGCAAAATTCTCCTTCAAATGAAAAATGCAATGATTCCTATATGAAAATCTAACTAATAGTTCTCCAAGCAAACCTAGTGCAAGTACCGAGCAAAAATGAAATGATGCATAATGATGCAAAGAAGCAAGTATTTTTGTAATTTTTCGAATTAAAATGAGATAATAAAGAAAATGGATGACTCTACCATCGCCAGACTCTGCAATCACTATCAAACAACACCCATGCAAAGAACTAAGGAAAAAAAGACCTAATGGACTAATCCCAAAACAAAAAATAGAAAATGCAATGACAAGAACATTCTAAAAAATTCTTACTAAAAGACATCTCTGGTCAGAAACAGAGGTGTATACAAACTCTATAAGAATCCAAGGAGACTCAGAAATCATCAAAACTCACTCATAAACACTTAATCTTCCCCTAAAAGGAAAAAATCAGGGCATACGTGACTATGTGCAGAAAACCCGCGTATATACGCAGAAATCCTAGTAAAAACTGTGTGCACTGTGAAGCAAAAAATCACATACAGGAAGAAAAAGAAATAAAAAAATAGGTAAAAAATATAAGCTGAGACAAAATTTACTCCTATCAGACACTACCAGGCAAACATGCCCCTAGACCCTACATAGAAACAGAGAAATTAGAGCAATTCAAGAACATTGAATGCCAATAAAAACCCCCAAAGGAAATGACTAGGAACTCCCCAGTATGGTCGCCAATTCTGTTACGGAGAAAAATTCTTATGGATTGGGGTACCACAACAAATAGAGTAACCGCAGAAAGCAATCCTTTCATATGTGCAAGAGAAACCAAACATCTAACACTAAAGGATCTCGGAACATACATTATTCTGGACGATTGATGTAGATCCTCGTTGAGCTTTTCCACTCTCGCTTGTATAAGTAATTTTCTCTCTCAACATTCAGCAAACAAAACAAGCATGCTATATATAATTGTGTTAGACCTACTCTAGCATATATAATCAATAACATATAAGCATTTAAAAGCATCCATGGATTCAACACTCATTTAAATACACATTACTGAATAGGAAAAGATATTTCTATTAGTATAAATCAGATATTACAATAGTGACAACCTCTTTCGGAACGTCTGCAAATCAAAGAAACTGAGTCCTCCACCTAGGCCTCCACCACTTCAATCCTCCATCTCTTGATAGCAAGCTAACAAGAAAAGGAAAGCTTGGGAAGAAAAAAAAAGTGCTCCAAGGGACAAAGGGATGCAGACTCAAGTATAAGTTCTGGCAACAATGGACTATAGTTTCCGTGCTCTTCAATTCCTCTCCTTTCAATGTATCCAAAGGGTTCCTTATATAGTGCTTCAATGGGGTAATGGAAGGTCAAATCTGAGTTATCTCAAGCCAAATAGAAGTCCAAGAGCCAAATGGAAGTCCAAGAGACAAGTGACTCGGATCCACATCAAGGAAAACTCCAAAACTATTTGGCCTTTTGCACACATCCCGATGTAAGTGGGTTTGAGGGTCAAATCCATGTATATACGCAAGAACAGGTTTAAAAGTCGTGTATAGAAAATACGACATGTTTTTAGGGATGATCTTGGAAACATCAAAGGTACAAAAATGGTCCATGGGGTCTAAAGAGTCAGTAGAGGGACAAGGAAGGCCATAAAGATGTGATCCACCATGTGTGGTAAAATTAGCTGTAACATAAAGCATATTAAGGGAAAAGAGAACAAAGTTGTCGGTGCTTTGAGTCGACGAACTCATATGATATATGAGGTTACCCTGAGTCAAACTGATGCAGATTTGCATGAGAATATTATAACGGCCAACAAAGTTGACCTGTTCTATGTGGAAATCCTCAGGAAGGTCCAGGAGGACCGATTGTTTCAACAACAGAAGGAATACAAGGTGGATGACTCCAGACTACTATGGTCCAAGGATAGATTGTATGTTCCAGATGGAGGGGAAATTCGGTCCAGCATCCTCACAGAATTTCATAGGGCACCCTACTCGAGGCACCCGGGATATCAAAAGATGATATTTGCTGTCAATAGACACTTTTTCTATCCCAAGTTAAAGACCGACATTTCAATGTTTATTGCAAAATGTCAAGAATGCCAATTAGTTAAAGCTGAGCACCAGTATCCTTTAGGATTGCTACAGCCATTTCCCATTCCGGAATGGAAATGGGAGGTTATCAGTATGGATTTTATTATTGGCTTACCGAAAATCAAGAAGCAAAATGATTCAATCTTCGTAGTCATTGACAAGTTGTCAAAGGAGGCACACTTCATCCCCGTGAAATCAACCTACAAGGTCGTGAACATTGCCGATATCTTCCTAAAAGAGATATTTAGATTGCATGGGATACCGAAAGAAATTATCTCGGATCGAGATGTTAAATTTACAGGAAACTTTTGGAGATATTTATTCTCTGGATTAGAGACACAACTGAAATTTAGCACTGCTTATCACCCGCAGATGGACGGACACACTGAAAGAGTAAACCAAATTGTGGAAGACATGCTTTGAATGTATGTCACGAACAACCCCACCAAGTGGGAGGATTATCTGCACCTTGCAGAGTTTGCATACAACAACGGGTATCATGCTTCCACCAAGATGAGTCCTTTCGAGGTACTCTATGGATGGAAGTGTAGGACCCCAGTTACTTGGGACAACCCAGTGGATCGGCTCATGTTAGGGCCTGACTTGTTATTGGACTTAGAACAGTTAGTTACCAAGGTCCATGGAAACCTTAAAGAGGCACAAGACCATCCAAAAATTTATGCGTATAAAAAAAGAAAAGATCAAGACTATCAAGTAGGTGAGCATGTCTACTTAAAAGTGAAAGAAAAACAAAGCTCGTTGAGCTTGGGTAGGTGTGGTAAGTTGGCACCTAGGTTTTGTGGACCTTTTGAAATTTTGGCCAAGAAAGGACCAGTGGATTATGAATTAGCATTACCTATGCACGTAAGAGTTCATAATGTTTTCCATGCATCTTTATTAAAGAAATATGTTTATGACACTAAGCATGTCATTGATTGGTCCTTATTACAAGTGGAACCTGAGGGGGAATTTTCCCCTGAGCCTTTGCATATATTGGACAAGAGAGAAGTGCAGCTTCGGAAGCGCACTGTAGTCCAATTGAAAGTGCAGTGGAAGCACTTTGAGGTAGATGAAGCTACTTGGGAGAATAAGGCCACCATGAGAAAGGCTTACCTCGCCTTGTTTCATGATATTATTCAGAGTCCCTAGAACACCAGGGATGGTGTTGTACTAAGCGGGGAGGGATGTAATGTCCCAAATTTTGGACCTACCATTTATAGGAATAAGCCTATTGATCATGATTATTATATTGATGTTTTATTTTATATTGGTTCAAAGACCCCACTACATATAAACATGATGATTTCTTTTGTATATTGGACATAAGCCAATTGTTGATGATATATATGTATATATATGTTTTTTTTGGGCTTGAACCCTAAAGCACATGATTAATGAAATGTTTGTGTTGGGCGTGGAACCTAAAGCTCGTGATTGATGAAATGTTTGTGTTGGGCGTGGACCCTGAAGCACATGATCGATGAGATGTTTTGTGTTGAGCAAGAGGCTCTGGATCACATGAGTGCTTACATTTTGTGTTGAGCATAAAGCTCTGGAACACATGAAAATATAATTGGAAATGTTGGGCATAAGCTTTGGAGCATTCCATGTTGATGTTGAGAATAAGCTCTAGAGCATCGGATCTTTGGCCATTGTATCCCTAGGTGTATCATACAAGTACATCCTAGCATTTAGTGTTGAGAAAAAGCTATGGAATTGCACTATGTTTGTAACTCCCTGCTATAGGCATTGAATATGGGCTATGGTAAGCGCTAGGGGTTATTGAAAATAATTTAATAACTTCCGAGCAAAAACAGCTCGAGAAAAATATTGATCATTATCATACTTATTTATAAGTGATTAAATGAAATTTTGAATTTCTGTATTCTCATCAAAGTACTGAACAACTACCAAGTTATACGAGGGAAATCCAACATGCAAGGATGTTTAGAGTTGCCTACCCTAGTAAAACTGAGCCATTTATCTACTTGACCTTCATAAGTGTCGTTAAGTCTAGGGATCATGATACATGATGCCTAAAGACAAATGTTAACATAGTATTTTAATACTATGTATTTTATACATAGTATGTATAAAGAATTAATTATGATTAATTATATAATTGAATAAAGAAGAGAAGAGAAGATCCACCAATTATTATTTATTATTAAAGGACTAATAAATAGTGAAATAACTATGAAAGACTAACTAGGAACTAGTTAAAATTTCCTAGGTTAAGAATTGAAAATTACCCTAGTAAATTAAAAAGGGTTAAATAAAGAAATCAAGGATTTCTTGATTTAGCTGCCCCTTTGACTGAATTATTATTCTGCCTATTTTTGCTCTCAAGTGTTTACACAGAGTTCCCAAATGTCTGTACACAGTCACCATTAAAGGCCGAAAGCAAGGTTTTACACAAGTGTGCCAATGGTATATGGCACCATTGCTTGCAATGGTGCATCCCATGGCTATAAAATCCCAAAATCATAACATTAACATTTTGCATAACCAAAAATAAACATTACACAAAGCCGAATGGCCTAAGAATCAAGTCATCACATAACGCCTCAACATTAAAAATAACCAATTCTGTATTCAAAGCCTAAAGGCAAAATCGGTTTCACTATAGCATCAAACCCCAACCAAATAACCAGTCAAAGCATAGCCCTACCACAGGATTGAAGGGTGACAAGCATAAGCTTGATGAGCAGGCTTATCGTGGCCATGAATGTAACACTGGGAGCCAACTGTGTTGTAGCCACATTGCCCTCCATCCCTTTCGGCACCTGCAAGCAACAACCAAATGGGGATGAGGAGTATGCAATTTATTTCAAACTATAAACCAAATAATGTGTAGGCTTATAACTTCACGCGAGCTTACCTTCACAAGTTGGAGGTCACCTCCATGGCCATACCTCTGTGCAGAGCCAAACAACTAAAACCCAGATGTCAAATGCAATACACATCCATCGTGAGCCAAGCCTAAGGGGAAGGCTGTCACACTTTCCCAAAAGCATTAAATGCACCATGATGGAGTCCATTAACATTTCCACAAACCCACTCCCATAGTCACGAATTGTTACAAAGTATCAATTATCACCACCCTTCATACCATCGCTTAAACCCTGGAACATATGGTTTATACCATATACTATGTTACCCCAAATGTTAAACATCAACGTTATCACATTACAAATCTTGCACTATGATACTATTACCATAATACTTAGTCATAGGTTGTGCTAGTTTAAAGGTTAATACCCTTGCTTAGGAACGTAGATAAGGTTTAGTCCATAGTTTTAGAGTTTAGGGTTTAATACCAAAGTGTTAAGGTGTTTAGGCTTAAGCACCATGGCATACAAAGTATGCCATGTAAATATCTTCGATTATCAAATCCAAAGCTTGGCGCTCAAACCACGGATAACCTGCCAATAAAAGAACATAAGAAATGTTAAAATAGAATGTATAGTAAAAATATACATAGCATGAAAAGATATTAATGACATCTAAAAATGACGAATTTAAGACCATAACGAAGAATAATCAATGTACAAGAAATTTAGTTGTAATGGCTAAATTGGCAATAACAGCACTTACCAAGTTTGAAAAACCAAGTCGATAGGCAACGTAATAACTAGAAGCAGGTTATTGATGACCAAGGCTGTCAACACATTATACATCTAATCCCATCACAAGTAATGAACTATGTAAGCATAAGCGAAAGGTGTCTTAGTTTGATTGAACTAAGTAAGCCTATGTAACCAAGTAATACCTTACCTCTCAGATCATCATGGGGGAACTAGTCCCACCACTCCACCACTTTATTGCAATCAACAAAGATAAGTTAGTTTATACATAATAAACAAAGAACACATGTGCAGAAGTAAATCAATGAACTATACAATTCACTAACTCACCGACAATAATAACTAAGATGTACAAATAGTTTAAATAACATAATTAAGACATAAGAAGTAAACGAACTAATAATCATTGAATGGATAAGAGATTAACAAGACAGTATGAGAAGTTTCTGAAGAGATCAAAAGTTAAGTAGTGCATGTAATTCCGCATGATTAATAATCATCCCCTCTAGGTATTTTTTTACTAGCCTATAAAATAAAAAAAATTCAATTTTTGTGGACATTACAATTAGCCTCCTAAATATTCAAATAGATGACTTTGTGAACTATATCAAAAGGTGTTTTCATATCAGAATGATTTAAAATATTAATAAAATTGTGAAAAATCCTAAAAATACATTTAAAACCCATTTAAATAGTAAAAACAAGTCATTTTACTATTTACCAATTTGTGATAGTATTTGGGAGACTTTTGGAGCCCGATCTTCAGCCGGAGATTCCAGGAGCATCAACCATCCTTTTCGAGCACCGTCAGAGCCAGGTAAATGCTAAAACCCTATCCTTTCATTTAATTGTGTCCATTTTTTATTTGTATCAGGTTTATGGGGCCTTTGAACTATCCCTAAATCTCAAATACGGGAACCGCTCCTTCCCCTTATGGGACAGGCGATGCCCAATAGAAACCACCCTTGCTTAGTTTCCCTGGGGTGATGTCACCACTCTATGTACATGGAGGACAGGAGGTGCCGGATGTGAGGCTGGAAAATCAAGTGGGAAAGACAAAATAAATTTTTTGTGATGATTCTAATGGTTGAATATGGATTTGACTAGCTCATTTGTTGTTTTTGGCAAGTTTCATCCGGTCAAAAATGGTTATATGGAAAGAACGACAACATGATGATGATGATTCCTTGGTTGAGAGGAATGCGGGGTGCATTGCTGCTTTAAGAGGTTGTGGCCTCTTGAAATTATTCCATACTTCGAGTATGATATCCCATGAGTGCCTACTAGAACGTATACTGCGCATGTGGAACCCTGAGCAGTAGTATTTTGAGGTGGGAGCACATGTTTTGACCATAGAGATAGAAGATATCTATTTTCTGACGAGTTTTTCTAGGTGGGGTGCTCTGTTTTCACTGACTAGTTCCCGAGGAGGGGATGTGACCACCCAGGATTTGACACACCCTTATTGTGAGCCTGGTACCAAGATGTCAGGGAAAAAGATCCCCATAAAGGCAGTGGTGGATGATGCACTACACACTGTTCTTTTCACTATGCAGAGGCTGACAGGAAGCCAAGGGCCTCATTAAGTGTCCAGAGTGCATATTATATATGCTATAGAAGCTATGGCACCCACTGTATTTAACTAGGAAGAGGCATTACTTCCAATCTTCAAGGACCAGCTGACTAAATGTCGGCAAGGGGAATTGAAGCAGTTCAAATATGGATCCATTCTAGCTTGTTTCTTTTTCGAGTGAGTGCCCCACATGAGGCCCCAAGTGACCTTTACAGATCTAAGGGCAAGAGACCCCCGTATGGTGATATGGGTAAGACTTATGGCTCGCACGGGAGGTGGCAAAGTCAAGGTAAAGTATGATCATGATGCTAGATTTTTCTGTTGGTTAGATGACCAAATCCTCATGATTGAGGATTACGCATATGCAAGAACTTACTTTAGGGGTGACCCTTACCTACCACTTCCAGCGGGTGAACGGTGGTGAGACATCGGTAAGAAACAAGACTCTAAAATGTTGATTGTGTTTTTTCATTTTCATGTTTTTATGTTTTTTATGAGGAGTAACAAGACCTAAATTTTCTCATGCAGATGTTGGAGCAGCAAGACCTGGGGGATCATCCCCAATGGATAGGTGAGCGAGAGGTCAGTTTTTTCACTGAGGTGATGGCCATATGGGAGAGCTAGAGGAGAACCTGGAGAGGTTAACCCTAGATATCCCAGATGTAGCTATTGATGACCTTCTGATGAGGTACCAGAGGCACACCACGGAGTTCCAGGTCGTTTCAGCCGACTACAGAGAGTAGTACGGGCTGTCATGTGTTACAATGACCATCACTAGATGAGGTTGTGCATGATGTATTACTCAAAGCTGAGACAACTTCAGGATTTTGTATGATGTTGTATTTTCCTGAAATCCATTGTACTTCAAATGAGGTCTCGTGACCATTTTTTGTAAAAACATTATATATATATATACAAACTCTATTATTGGTGTTTATACATCTCAAATGGAAAATGTATTTACATGATTTGATGTGTTATCTACTGTTTATTTACAATATGATGAACCATGTTTGATTTTCAAGTTATGTATGAGCAATATACCAGTCTAGGATATAGTTTGCTAATGAATCAGCAACTGCATTGTCTTCCCTAGGGATATGCCCATAAGTAATGACCTCAAATGATCTTTCCAGTAGATGTACTCTCTGGAGTAGGTAGAGAAGTATGGGATTTATAATGGCATAGACATGGTTCAAATGATAAACCACTAACTGAGAGTCTATGAATATTACCAAATCATGAATGTCCCAAGATGCATCTTCAGTCAGTAGACCTATTACTTCCTGATACTCGGCGATGTTTTTGGTAGCTGGACCAATACAAACCGCCCATGAACTGACTAGATCGTGTGTAGGGGAATACATAACCCAAGAAACTGAAGCAAGGTTCAGGGTATGAAGGCAAGCACCATCAGTGAAGCCATAAAAGGCCATCCGATCTGCATAACCAAAACATGGTATAAACAGTCTAGCCACTAAACTCAAAGCCATATTGAAAATACTAAAACACACTGAAAGTAAAAAATGTACATATATACAAGGTACCATACATGAGCAATCTAAGCATAGTACATTTTCAGGTACAACCCATTGCGAGGGTGCTCGAAGGGGATTTCGTCATAATCTACAAGCTCATAGGCCCCTTTCTCTAAGACTTTGTGTTAGGTCATGATTTTGTCTTCCTTAGTTTTATGCTTTTGTTTATGTTTTTGAAACTTGCTAGTATTTTTGCCTCTAGGATATTTTGTTTATAAAGGTTAATTTTGACTTTAAGTTTTTAGTTTTCATCATTTTGATTTTTCTTATTTTTAAGCCTGCTTTTATAAATTTTGTTTAGAGTTCATTCTTAAAGGGTTCTACAAAGTATATATGGATTAAAGGGTTTCATAAATAACACTAAGGTCGAGATTAATCATATAAACCAAGTCTTAAACCTTATTAGTGACTTAATTATGTGAAATTATGTGTTTGGACTTTCTTGTAGCGCAAGAGCGAAATTAATACACTAGAGCGCTACAAGAAAGTCACAAATGCCAAAATCATTATTTTTCAGTCCGATTTTTTTCGGTGTCTTGTCCCTGAGGTGTTAAACACATCATTTGTCACATTTGATATGTGTCTTGCCAAGTTTATCATTGAAACAGGTGGATAGTCATCGTATGAGACAAATCGTGGTGACTGCATGCAGCATAGGGTGAATGATGATAGCGACTGGAATGAAGAAGATTTTTCAGGAATATGTTCTTAATCTGAAGGATAAGAAGGTATTGAAAGTCGTTGTGAGAAAATATTGCTAAGAAATTGAAGTTTTTACAACTGAATGAAGAATTAGGGCTTTCCAGCAGCGATAGTTTGAAGTGATCTGGACAGCTAGAGACAGCTGGAACATGAAATTCGACACCTAACCCTTGAAGAGATCACATTCCAGTGCTTGTATTGAGCTTCTAAGCAGGAACCCTGCGTGGCATTTGTTAGGGTTTGTTTAATTTCGGGTTTTCTGCTAAAATCCATAATGTCAAATTTCAAAGGAAGGATATGAGTTTGCTCACCTAATAAACTATGAATGATGAAATATTAATCAATATATCCAAGTATTCATCGTTTGAAATAGTAAACTTCAGAGCAGAACTAGTGGAGGTCCCTAAATTTTGTGATTAGGTCAAATTGTTGAAATTTGGTACATAAGGTTTCCTGAACTGTGTGATAAGGTAGACTATGATGATTTGAAGATAAATAGACTGTGAGATTATTGATAGGTGTTGTAAACTATAGTGAAAATGAAGAAAAGTGGAAAAACAAATAGAGCTGAGCCCACTGATCTAAGTTGGATAGATAAATTTCTAGAATGTGCAGAGCTATTTGCAAATGCAGGATGGTTGACATTTTTCAGGAAGATTGATGGATAGCATGCAGAGGTCTCCCATAAGTTTGCTCAGTGCTGTGACAAACACACTGTGTCTTTTGATACTTTGCAATTCAAATTGACCAAGGAGTTGGTAGCTGAGGCAACAGGTATCAATAATGAGGGAGAATTATGGTTTAAGAAGGTGACATTCACCTTCAACGCACAGAAGTACCTACTGCCTAGTGTAGTTGCATATTGGGGTAAAGGTGTACCCATTCATAACTTCAAGCCTGAATGGATAGAACCCATCAAAGTTTTACAGAGTTACATCACATGTCAAGAGAGATATGCCTTCGTTTTTAAATACCACTTCAGATTTCTTCAACACCTTAGTAATGAGTCCAAGATGAACCTCTCCTTCTTCTTTCTAAAGAGCCTGCAAAATATGTCTTGCAGAATTAAGGAGCACCAAAATCATACTAAACAATCCATTTTCCACCATGGACTTATCAAACTCATTATAAAAACTGTTTTGCAGAGTAAGGGAAAGACTTGGGAATATTTATTTTTCTAGTCAGGTTTTCAAAATGGTCAAGAAGGACAGTCTCACAGAAAACAAGTTGATAAAGGACAAACCTTGATCAGAAAGCTCAAAAAAAAGGAAAAGGTTAAAGATGAAGACCAGATTAAATGAGAGGGAGTTTCAGATCATGCAAATGAAGATTTTGAGTCTAAACAACATCCTAATGACATTGAGAGCAAAGATTTACAGTCTGATAATAAGGAGACCGAGCCTGTTGAGAGTGATGTACCAGCAGAGACAATTGTTGATGAAAAGATTGTACCTGCAGAGAAAATTTCAGGTGAGAAAGAAAATATTGAAGTTCAAAAACAAATTCCAATCACAGTTATGTCAGAATATGAGAAATACATGTTTAAGGATGATAAAGTCCCTGTTAGTGATGCAAATAGGGTTTGTACTAAAAGGGAGTTTCACAGTCAGGATGATGAGGTAGCATTACCAAAGAGAAAGAAAGTAAAAGTTCTTGAATTTGCCTCAGTTACCCATCAGGGAAAAACTTTCAAAATGTTGGGGGAAATTGCTCCTGTGTGGAGACCAAAAACCAGACCCAGAAACAAGATCAGACTGAATATGAAGAAATTGTTGAACCCTAAATTGAGCAAAGAAAGAGTAAAAATGATAGATGATTCCTCATCTGATGAAAAATTGAATGCTAATAAGGGTGAAAGTAAAGGTAAAAGGAAAATGGATTCAGAAAGAGAGTTTGCCCTTACTGAGACTAAACTGTCTGATATATTTCTAGAAGTACGAATTCAAATGTTGAAGGAACAATAAGAAGGTGAGATATAGGCTTCTCACTCAGAAAAGAAGGTAATGGTTGAGGGAAATGTTCCATGTGAAGGTGAAACTGAAGAAAACCTAAGTTTTCCTGAAACTCCTACAGAATTGTTGCCAAAAGATGAAGAAATTTATAAGAGATTAAACACTCCATGGCTTCCAAATGAGATGCAAGCCACAACAGGAAATAAAGCCTTTGATTCAGAAAAAAGGGAATTTACAGAGAAGTGTAAAACAGTATAAGTATCAGGTGGAATATATGCAGGAGACAAATGATGGCTTGTTAATGGAAAATAGAAGACTCAGAGAGGATCTGGATGAGGTGAATAGCCACTATCAGGAGCTGATTGCAGTTTCAAGGGAGGCATTGAGAAGAAAGAGGAATATTGAAGGCCAATTTACAATGTTGAAACAAACCATCAGGGATATGCAGCAGAAAAATGAAGAACTCACTAGAAAGATGGAAAATATGGAAGTAGATCAACTAAAGGCTAGAATAAAGGCCCAATCCCTAGAAGGGATAGCCTTGTTAGCTGAAGCAGCTAAAGATCTGTAAAGCTTGTTAACACAATCAGTTATTAGTTATGTTTTGAAGGTTATTTCATTTTTGTAATTATTATTTAGATAAAACTATTTCGATGAGTAGGTTGAAAAGCAGTTAGGGTTTAATCCTTAACCAATTTTGAAGGATAGTATTAATGTATGTCACAAAGAGGACTGATGGTTTGATTTTTTGGCTAGCAAGAGGAGGTCTTCAGACTTGTTCATAAGCTAAGTAAATAACTCTTATGTGTATTTGAAAGACTGATTATGAAACATATGCTCTAGTCACCCTTCAGTTTGTTCTCTGGCTTCATTTATAGCTTATTTTAGTTACTCAGTTGGTAATTTCATTGCTGGTTTAATGTTTTTATACTTATGGTGCTTGCCATCTGTGGATGAACTTCAGTGTTGTTTTCTGTTGGATAATGGTTATTATGTTATGCATCTCATTTTTTATATGCTTATGTTTTAGTGTTTATTTGGATTTATGAATGCATTCTCTCTTGTCATCAAACTTCTCAACCAAAAAACCCTAAAAACCCTATTTTGTTTTATTGAAATATTTGAGATTGTGTTGGCTTGTTCTCTTGTAGTCTGGGAACAATTTCTGGCATAAACATATTTGGTGCCGTTGCTAGGGAACGAAGTTAAAAACATATTTTTCCTTGGGATACTTATCATTTCAGTGGTTTTAAGAAATGAACTTAAACCATCATATATTAAAATACTACTTTTCACCAGTTTGTGACACTGGCTAATAGGGGAATTGGAACTAGAAAAATACCTATTTCACCTTTGCAATTGGGTGTTTCAGACCTAGAATAGATATTGAAAACAACAAGGAATATTAGAAGGTCTCAGTCATTACCAGCCCTATGTGACCCTAATCAGTTGGATGGTTCATCACTTTTATCTGTTTTGAGAAAAGAAGAAGAAACTTCACCTTGGTTAAAGCCTATAATTCCTGTCAGTAACTTTCAAGTTTTCACTAATCCTCAATCCTTCAAAAAGGCAAGAACAGTATCTCCTGGTAATATTCCTTTATTTCATTTGAAAGTTGGTAAGACCCATTTTTATCCAAGTTCTAGCCAAATATGTCCATCACCAAAGTCAGTCAGCCTTAAAATGGCAGCCCAAAATCAGCCTATAGATATGATGGACCGAATGGTTGCAGCCAAATATGCACCATTAGTTTTGCCTCACCCTTTGAATGCACTTCCTAGAGGTGACTATCAGAAATACCTGCCTAGATTTAATGGACAGGGTGAAACTATAGCTGAAGAGCACTGGGAAGCCTTTCTTAGTTATGCTGATAACCAGAATATTGAAGCTAAGGACGTATGGATGAGGATGTTTGTCCAGAACCTTGATGGAGATGTCAGAAAATGGTTTAGGGAGCTGCCTGCAAATTCTATCACCATCATAGAAGAGCTTCAGGACCTCTTCATGAGACAATGGGGTGACACCAAAGATCATACTTATTATATAACTGAATTTTGAGCCCTTAGGAGAAAAAAGGATGAAACTATTGCAGACTTTTCAAAAAGATTCAATAAAAACTATAACAGAATTCCTGTAGAAATAAAACCTTCAGAAACATCTGCAAAAGTCACATATGCAAATGCTTTCGACCATGAATTTTCTTTACTATTGAGAGAAAGAAGACATGTTTCTTTACTGAACATGCAGGATGCAGCGTTAGAGGTTGATTCTAATATATTGGCTTCCAATAGATTGAAGAAGGAAATAGCTCAGCAGATGTATGACAGGAAAGCTAAGAAGGAAGCAGCTCCAGGGGTTTCAACATCCCATTCTTCAGAAGGTAAAATTGATGAGATGGCCAAGTTAGTGAAGATTTTGACTGCAAAATTAAACAAGTTAGAACTAGAAAGGAATTCAAACAAGCCTGTTCAAGAAGGTGAAAGAAACCCTAACAATTAGAACCAATTCAAAAGATAATTTGCTCCTAACTTCATACCTAGAGAACGCAGAAATAATGATATCGAGCGAGAAAGGAGAGAGACTACGGGTCAAAGGGTACCACCACCTCTTCAAAACAATGTTGTTGATGAAGAAGAGATTGATGAAGAAGTGTTATTTGAAGATACAGATTAGGATATGAACTATTTTGGAGAATAGTTGACTGAGGGTTTTTTCACTGAAGAAGAATTTTTAAATGCAGAATATTATGATGCTGATATGTTTGAAACAGAGGATGATTTGAATCTGAAAATGACTGCTATAACTACTGATGTATATCATAATGAACCGAAGAATACTTTTAATTTGAGGTCAGGACCAAAACAAGTAGTACAGAACCCAAAGAAGAAGGTAGTTGTACCTACTAAATAGCAATCCGATCCTGTGTCAGAGAAAAACAAATTCAGGATAAGCAAAAGAAGAGCATGGAGATTGAAGAGGTAAATAAAACTGTGCAGAATTTTAATATCAAAAATGAATTAGGCAAAATAAATATTCCCATGCCTTTTACTGAATTAATGAAAAATCCTTCTTACAAAGAATCAGTTCTTAAAATGATTGGTTCAGCAAATATTCAGCCTCTTTCTGATACAGTGAATCTGCAAGAAGAAAATCCTAAGATTTTTATTGGATCAGCTTTGGCTGAAAAAACTGAGAATGAAGCAGGTGCTTCATCTCCCTTTTTACATTACCCTAACAGTCGATGAACAAATGATGCATAACTGTCTTTTAGATTCAAGAGCATCACACAACCGAATGCCTAAGGCTGTCATGGAGGCTTTAGGTCTGAGTATAACAAAACCATACCATGATCTATATGATTTTCATTCACGAGCTGTGAAGTGTTTGGGTGTGATTAAAGACATGGTTGTTATTTTGGCTCAGTTACCAATGAAAATTTTGATCATGGATGTGGTAGTAGCAAATATTATGCCTAAATTTGGGTTACTTCTCTCTAGTTCTTGGGCAAAGAAAGTTGGTGGAACTTTACAAATGGATTTATCATATGCTACTATTCCTGTGTTTGGAGGAGAAAACAGAAGGCTGTACAGAGAGCTTCAATTTTCCTATATTATGACAGATGACAAGAACCCTATAAACCATCCCGTGTATGCTTTCGATAAAGATTTGTGTACTTGCATGTTTCATTTTAGTGATGATGACAATACTGCTGGTTTGTTACAGGTTGAAAAGGAACATCCAGTTAAATGCAGTAAGGAACAAGAAGATGAGCTTTGGAAATTATACTTTGATGGGTCATCTCACAAAGAGGGTGCTGGAGTAGGGGTGCTTCTCATATCCCCTGGTGGTGAAACAGTAAATCTAATGTATAAATTAGAATTTATTACTACAAACAATACTGTTGAATATGAATCTTTGCTGTTAGGATTGAAGGCTGCTAAAGATTTGGGCATTCAGCAGATTTTTGCATATGGCGACTCCGAGTTAGTTGTTCAGCAGGTGAGGAACAACTATCAAGTGAAACAAGATTTACTGAAAGTCTACCGAAATGAGGTATGGGACATGATCGATAATTATTTTGTAGCTTTTAACATTACCTATATTCCAAGGGATCATAATCAGACTGCTGATTCATTGGCCTTAGCTGCTACACATTTTAGAATTCCCAAAACCACACAGTTGAGGTATCCCATTGAGGTCAGGTACAGACCTTCTGTACCTGATAATGTAAAGCAGTGGAGAGTGTTTGAATATGACATTAAAATTAAAATATTTTTGGAGCTTACATATGAGTTTTCTAATTCCTTGATTGATCAAGAGGAAGATGATGAGGATGGAGATGTCGAAGAGATTTCTGAAAATGAAATTGTTGGCCATAAGATTATTGAACTAAAAGGTAATTTCATCCCAAAAGGTTTGGTACCTTTAGAAAGGATATTTTCAAAAGATGATACACCTCTAAAACCTGTTGTACAGTCTTTAGAAGAGAATGTGGTGGATTGTAACATTGGTACTGCAGAACTGTAATGTCCCCGGTTTCGACCCTATTTGCATGATGTATATATTGTAATTAATCGTGGTGAGGAGCTCAAGGCAAAATCCCCACCATCAATTTTGTTGTGTATGTTTCAGCAATGCGGATAATTGTCGACGGTATGTTGTGCTATAAGGCACATTATAATTCAGCATCATGTAAACACGCACATCAATTAAAATAAACCACAACCAGCTACGGCAGTGCAACGTTGAATGAAAAGGGCATGGTTCCAAAGGATAAGGGGTGGGGGATGTCAAAACCTTGGTTATGGGGGAAAAAACCATGTGTTTCACCACCTTGTGTGTTTACCACATTTTCCTTGTTTGATTTCCTTGTCTCATCCAACCTTGTCAACCTCTTTAATGCTTCAGCTGGTGGTTGAGGAGTTATGGCTGAGTGGTTGAGGGTAGTTATTGCCTTTGGGAGTGGGGTGGTAGGTCTGTCAGCCCCATACCCACATCCACACTCCACCCACGACTCCATTCTCGCCTGCCTGTTCGTCCTCCTGACAGGGGAGCGGTGGTCTATTCATCTCCTCATGCAGAGGTCTGTTCATCCTCCCTATGGCCTGTTGATTCGCGCGCAGAGAGAGAGGCTATTTTCCCCTCACGCGCAGGCTGGAATCCTCACGCAGAAATTGGGTATGTATTTCCCATGTATTTTGCTGTTGGGTGCGATATTTTCCTCACGCACAGACCGTTGAGGTCGATTTTCCCATGAGAGAGCCGTGCTCACTGTTTTAGTTTTGGACCACTGTGTGTTCGTGGTGAGCCATTTTCTGCTGGGGTCTGCATTTGGGTCTCCATGGTTATGCTGGGAACGCTGGTTATTAACCTTCGTGGGATGTGATTGTTTTCCATCACTCATTGTGAGTCTGGGTTGCTGAATTGCCCTGGTTTTGGTTGCTGTGGATGCAATCATATTTTGGGTGTTGTGGCTGAGTTGTTTTGGCCACATTAGGGCCAAGAACAACTCAGCAGAGTGGTTGGATTTGAGCTGTGTCTCACCCTTGGCTTGGGATCTTTTCCTGGTTGTTTTTCCTTCTTCACAGGGCTGTGAAGGGTTGTTTGGCTGCTGGTATGCAGTGGTTGTCCCTTGGAGGGCGCTGGCTTGGCCGCTTGTGGAAGGCTTGTTAAACCCAACAGTGTTTGGTTTGGCTGTTTTGTGTCCCCTTGGATATGTGTAAGCCTGCAATTGACCCTTAGTCCTTGAGGAATCATGCCCAGCTCGAGGGTGGCAGCATGCTGAGAGATTGATGAGCATGCTGGCCTATGGTTGGGTGGAACGTTGCAGCGACGTAGCTGGTTGCGGACTTCTTCATTGAAAGATAAGTGCTGCTGGTTACTTCATCTTTGCAAATTATGTTGATGGCAAAGGAATTATAATGAACATGATTAATGCTGGAATGTATGTTTGTTTCCGCTGTATAATAAAAGGATTATACATCTGTGCATTCTTGTATGATGTTGTGCATCTTTGTATGATTGGAATTCCTGCTATGATGATGGTTTAAGCTCCCAATTTCAGCATTTGATTTCTATTTATGCTCATGGGTGGTTTGCCCGGCTGTGTTTGATGTCCGTCGCATCCTCTTCACCGGTTGGGGGGACGGGGACGTGACGGTATGGTATCAGAGCTTTGGGTTGCAGCAATGGGCCTCTATGGGCCAAGAAAGAGCCGCTGATAGAGGGCAGAAATACCCTCTATCTCTAGCAGAACAGCAGTGAGCAGACGAACTCATAAAGATTTAAAATTTGGCTAAGTATGGAACAGTCGGGCCACTAGAGGAATTGACTTCCGCCGTTGCGGAAGAACTGGAGGAGTGGACATCCATAGTTGCGGATGAACTAGTGAAGTTATCCATCCGTCGTTGCGGATGGCGAAGCAATTCCGCGTCCGATGTGCGAGTCATCTGATTCCCAATGAAGAAGAAATTTTGGAAAATTGAAAATTTGTCTAAGTCTTGGAGAAATCGGAAGGGAGAGTTGTCCGACGTCCGATGTTATGAAAGTCCTCCGACGTCCGACGTTCAAGTGGTTCTAAGTGCCAAATCGGAAGAACCGACGAAGTGGGCGTTCGCCGTTGTGGACGAATGGGTGAATTTTTTCGTCCGCCATTGCGAAGGCCCAAACGATTAAGTCTTCTGACGGAAAATCCGTCCGACCGCCGACGTAGCAATTGGTTCGATATACGACAAAAATAATTTTGGAAAAATTCACCTAAGTGTTTGAACAGTCGGAAGAAGGAAGGGTCCAGGTGTCCACCGTTGCGGATGGTGAAGCAATTCCACATCCGATGTGAGAGTCAGCCGACGCCCGACGTTGATATTTCTCCAAGAAAGAGCGGACATCGGAAGGATTCGGACTTTTGGCGAGCCGCCGTTGCGGAAGTGAGAATGCTACGACTTCCGATTTGAAATTCCGCCGACATTCGACTTTAAAATTATTTGTCGGTCGGAAGGGTTTAAGGTTTTGCGAGCCGCTGTTGCGGAAGCCGAAGGCATTTGCGAGCCGATCAAAATGACTGTCGATGCTGCAAGAGAAAGAGAGCCGATTCGGCGAAAGGAAGAATAGTCCAGGAGCCGATTCAGCGGATGTGCTGATGCTTTCAAGAGCCGATTCAATGGATGTGCTGATGCTTCTGAGAGCCGATGCAGCGGACGTGCCGATGCTTCCGAGAGCTGATTCTGCAGCTGTTTTTCAGTGAATTTTAGGGCTGAAAAGGAGAAAAATGGCAGCGAGCTAATGCGCTAGATTGCGTGAAAATCATAGTCTTACAAAAACAAAAACAAAAAAGAGGGCGCTGCCCTCGACCCGCCCTGCAGTGGAAGCCACAAGGGGGCAAGCCCCCTTGATGCCCGTCGTCCCTTGAGACAGTCGTTCTTGTGAGAATGAAAATCCTGTGTTTTCGGCAAGAGTTCGAATCAAAGGGATTTCACAAAGGACAAAGGGGATACTGAAAATGCAGCTGCCAAAATGGCTCTAAGATCATTAGAAGAATGTGAAAATTCTACATTGCAGTGGTGTAATGAAAATGCAAGGATAAGTGACCGCAATCTGAGCATGAAGCAGCAAAGTGCTAATGATGGCCGCTGTTATCAAATGGAAAAAAAAATATGGACAATTGCATGCCCAGGGGCAACAAGGACTATGAAGTCAACCAGCTGCTATGTGGAAAAAGAATTCCATGAGAAGATGAGGGATTTGAAAAGGGAAGTTTTCATTAAACCCTATCTTGCTGATTTGAACTACATTTCCTAAGTTTATGCTTGAAATGCATGAGGATATGTATTGCATGCATAGGATATTGCATGATTGGTAAGAATATTGGGAAATATATATATATATATGTATAATGAACCACTAATGATAATCATTGTTTTGATGTTGGCACTAGTGGCAAAACCAACAATGATATGGACCCGGATGAATATGTTGCTGATGCTGAGGAATGTGATCAGCAACCCTATGAGGAAAGGGATAAGGCGACAAGTCCATAACAAAAGTTGGTGAGCAAATTCTGCAATCTCCTGCAAGGACCAACCAAATTGGTCATGTCAAGGGTGTGAGTATGACCCATGCAGGTAAGAGTCTGCTTATGACAGATTCCATGGATTGGTACAGGTAAGAGACCTCATACCATGTGGATATTGGAATCTAGAAAAGTATCACGCCTATATATGTTGATGATATTGATTATAGTAATGCATACTATATGAGGTAGTCATGGTTAGGCCATGGTATAGTGGCATGCATAGTATTCCTGAATCAATGCAAGGTAGCGTTGAATGGACATGCATTAAGAAGATTTTATGAATCTTGTTGTTATGCATTGAATGTACGCATATGAAGGGTGTGAGTGACTGATTACCTAAGTAAAGGTGCAAATGTTGTGATGCATTGCATGAATGCATTGAGATGAATGCATGAGATATTATGGAGAACTAATGGCTGAAATGATGAATTAATGATAATTCTGTAACTGTTTCGAAGGTTGTTATGAATGCAGGATAGTCATGATCAATTGGCTACCAGAAATGCTCGACTGAAGAGCAAGGTGGTATGAGTCATACACTTGTAAAGTAAGGGTATCTAAACCTTCATTTAAATTGCATGAATGATGTGACTATGCCTTGCAATATTAGTATGATAATGATTGCATGAAGTAATTGAGCTTTGATAATACTGATGTGACTAACAGTTGGGAGTATTTGAATTTTATAAATTCTGAAAATGCTTTAGTGATGGTTGTAGCAATGAGATAGTATATGCATCCATACTTACCAAGTGTTTGGTTGATGGAAGCTCATGTTTCAGGTAGATTACTTCAAGCATGGCATTGAGAGGTAAGGCCCTGACCAATGCCAGAATCTACCATATGAAAGAGCTTGTTAGATTTGAATTATGAATTTCAAATAAATTGCTGACAACTATTAGTCACTACTGGCTTGCATAAGCTTGTGTTTGGATGTTGAAGCTTATGTTTCAGGTAGATTATTTTAAGCATGGAATTGAGAGGTAAGATCCTGACCAATGCTAGAATCTATCATATGAAAGAGCTTGTTAGATTTGAATTATGAATTTCAAATAAATTGCTGACAACTACTAGTCACTATTGGCTTGCACGAGATTGTGTTTGGTTGGTTAAAATGCATGTTTCAGGTAGATTATTTTGAGTATGGAAGTGAGAGGTAAGACCCTGACCAATGCCAGAATCTACTATTTATGAGAAGAAGTCTCATGGTTGTGAGAATTAGTTCGTATGGGTTGTTAAATTCGAATTGGGGATTTCGGATTTAAGAGGTACTAACGGCTACTAATCATTGTTGGCTTGTGTGAGATTGTGTCAGGAGGGACACATGGTAAGTGGGTATTCATGTTATGATAGTAAGCATAAAATTGTAATGGGCATAGTAGTGCTGCTTATAAGAAACCCACAATTAAACAAGTCAAATTCTGTAGTAGATAAAATTGCAAATTCTTATTGAATTTGATTGCTAATGTCATTGCTTGGTTATGAAACGATCAATTGGATTGTGGTATCAAGTGATGATTAACTGTTTGGCTATTTGACGAATGTGTCAAGGATACACACTGCAAGAAGACCATATGTGATGACTTGCCAGAGCCAAACATAATGGGAAGGTTTTCCCTTATCTTGGAAATGGGGTTCGGGTGAAACTCCATTAGACATTTTGAAAATGTCTCATCTACACTACATGTTTGGTGATAACATGAGTGAGATGGTATGGACTATGTCGGCAAGACATGTGTGAATGTGAAACGTAAAAAGGAAGCAGGGATGGGGGCTTGGTTTGCTTAAACTTGGTGATTGGAAGCCACACAGACAGAGCTAGAGGGCTTACTTTCTTCTCCACAACCCCGGGATAGCACTGGAAGGGAATGCAGGGCCTGAGTGACTGAGTAGCAGAGAAGGGACTAATTCCTTGTGTTGGGTGTGTGTGGGTGTCTTAGAAGTCAGGCTAGTTCTGGTGTAGGTGTTCCTAGCTCTGCAGTGAGCTCACTAGCTTAGCATTCATCCTTTCCCAACTCCTTGACGGTGCCTAACAGACACAAAGGCATACTGCGACAGCAAATGGATAAGTGTTTTGTAACCCTTGCTATGAATATGAATGTTTAATTATTAAATTTCCATATGCAGAACATGTTTTGATTTATTTCCATGGTGACCGATTGCTTGAGTATGGATAGGGCCTGCATGGCACACACCGGGACTGGGTGCACACTTTTCCAATGTCGGATCATGAAAGGATTTTCAATATTGATTACACTCTAAGGAGTGGATGCACTCCTGGTGTCTCAATACTTGATAGTGAATGATATGGAATATGATTACGGTTTTAAGAGCAATAACGCTGATGAGTTTTCTTGTATTACGTGTGTTGCTTGTGTTGACAGGCTAAAGGTAAAGGTAAAATGGTAAATGGTTGTTGTGAGGGGTTGCGGAGTCAGGGTTATTGTTGATATAAGTGTATGGTTGGTATAAGTGTATGTGTCATTGTTGACATAAGTATATGATGGGCTGTGAATGCCTAAGGATCCATAGTAGATCCTATACCTAGAAATTGTCATGATAAAGTTCCAAGCCCAGTTGACATGGTTATGTACTGGCTAGACATTAATTATTTGATGTTGAGGAGAATCCTACGTGCTGACCTAACATCTAAGTCCATAGGCGATCCCAAGGCTTGCAAGGCAAAGCAGGATCCTGTGGACGAATGAGGAAACGCACAATACAGATAAGTATTGGATTATTTTGCTTATAAATATACATGTGTATATGATTTGGATATGATGTTTTAAGCTCTTGTCCTAGAGGTAAAACTCATGAAAATAAAATAAACATGTGAATCTATTCAATGTTTGGATATAGGTGTCACTGGAAGCGAGGACTATGAGAACATCCTAGAGATGCATGTGGACACGTGACTGTCCTGGAAAGCTCGGGTTGAGCGGTAATGAAAAAGGTGCTAGTAAGACGGGGGAGTCCTAGCAGTTGAGATGAACCATGTGGAGAGACTCCATGGTTTAGAGGTCTGGAATAGACCAAAGACACTAAGTGTCATGACCAAGAAGGATTGGTCCAGCATTCATGGTGAAGTGAAAGAGGCAGAGAGCATGAAAAGCCACAGTGATGGTGTGGGTTCCCGGATGGAACGAAATAAAGAGGGGAAAAACTCTCACTGCTCTCTCTTGCCTTCTTGATTATATATATATACACATACATTTATGCATTGTGAAAACAAAGGATTGTTTAATGCATGTATGATTGAAATGAAATGTGTGTATTTGCTTAAAGTAAATTGTGAATGCTGGAATGTTTAATTCCCTACCCAGGAATGGACATGAATGAGCTCATGTGCCTATTGGGGGAAGGCATGAAAAATATGAAAGTTTCCTTAATGGAACTTGGACTGTCATGCCAATTGGGTAATTAACTAACTGATTTTGATATCTATATTATGCTTGGTTTGATAGACTTTCAATGGTGCATTCCACAGGTGAGAAAAGTGAAACCAGGTGGTGCACATTGATCATAGAAGCAGATCAAAAGTTACTGGACTTGGCTGGAAGTCTCCTTCAAATGATTGCCAAGACCCAAGAGAATCTTGGGGAGATGCTCAAGATACAGAGAAGGCAGAATGAGATGAACTACCAGATTTTGCAAGACTCTATTGGTTTGCAAAGGGAGGTGAAAAGCCTTTTGGGAGCAATCGGCAAAGGAGAGGAAGGTGGATCAGAAATGGGACAATTGTCCAAGCGACCCGATAAGAAACGGTCCAGGCATGAAGACTCAAAGGAAATTGAGCAGGTAAATATGAAGCAGCCAGTGAGATGCTGGAGATGCGGAGGGCATCATTTACGCCGGGACTGTCCAATGAGGGAACATGATGAAGGCAATTGCCACAAAGTTCCTAGAGTTCGGGATTAGTTGGAAGCTGAGAACCAATAGGGGAGGTCCATGGAAGACGAGAGGCCTGGTCTTGAACATTCAAAGTAGATGATTGAACGTGGGATAGATATGCAATTTTGAAATTTTGATGTGCAATTGTATATGTGTTGTATATATGTAATGGAACACCGAGGACGGTGTTACTCCAAGGGGGAGGGGAATGTAATGTCCCTAGTTTCAACCCCGTTTGCATGATGTATATATTGTAATTAATCGTGGTGAGGAGCTCAAGGCAAAAGCCCCACCATCGATTTTGTTGTGTATGTTTTGGCAATGCAGATAATTGTCGACGATATGCTGTGCTATAAGGCACATTATAATTCGGCATCATGTAAACACACACATCAATTAAAATAAACCACAACCAGCTACGGCAGTGCAACGTTGAATGAAAAGGGCATGGTTCCAAAGGATAAGGCGTGGGGGATGTCAAAACCTTGGTTATGGGGGAAAAACCCATGTGTTTCACCACCTTGTGTGTTTACCACCTTTTCCTTGTTTGATTTCCTTGTCTCATCCAACCTTGTCAACCTCTTTAATGCTTCAGCTGGTGGTTGAGGAGTTATGGCTGAGTGGTTGAGGGCAGTTATTGCGTTTGGGAGTGGGGTGGCAGGGCTGTCAGCCCCATACCCACACCCACACTCCACCCACGACTCCATTCTTTCCTGCCTGTTCGTCCTCCTGACAGGGGAGCGGTGGTCTATTCATCTCCTCATGCAGAGGTCTGTTCGTCCTCCCTATGGCCTGTTGATTCGCGCGTAGAGAGAGAGGCTATTTTCCCCTCACACGCAGGCTGGAATCCTCACGCAGAAATCGGGTATGTCTTTCCCGTGTATTTTTCTGTTGGGTACGAGCTTTTCCTCACGCAGAGACCGTTGAGGTCGATTTTCCCATGAGAGAGCCGTGCTCACTGTTTTCGTTTTGGACCACTATGTGTTCGTGGTGAACCATTTTCTGCTGGGGTCTGCATTTGGGTCTCCATGGTTATGCTGGGAACGTTGGTTATTAACCTTCGTGGGCTGTGATTGTTTTCCATCAATCATTGTGAGTCTGGGTTGCTGAATTGCCCTGGTTTTGGTTGCTGTGGATGTAATCATCTTTTGGGTGTTGTGGCTGAGTTGTTTTGGTCACGTTAGGGCCAAAAACAACTCAGCAGAGTGGTTGGATTTTAGCTGTGTCTCACCCTTGGCTTGGGATCTTTTCCTGGTTGTTTTTCCTTCTTCACAGGGCTGTGGAGGGTTGTTTGGCTGCTGGTATGCAGTGGTTGTCCCTTGGAGGGTGCTGGCTTGGCCGCTTGTGGAAGGCCTGTTAAACCCAGCAGTGTTTGGTTTGGCTGTTTTCTGTCCCCTTGGCTATGTGTAAGCCTACAATTGACCCTTAGTCCTTCAGGAATCATGCCCAGATCGGGGGTGGCAACGTGCTGATAGATTGATGAGCATGCTGGCCTATGGTTGGGTGGAACGTTGCAACGACGTAGCTGGTTGCGGAGTTCTTCATTGAAAGATAAGTGCTGCTGGTTACTTCATCTTTGTAAATTATGTTGATGGCAAAGGAATTATAATGAACATGATTAATGCTGGAATGTATGTTTGTTTCCACTGTATAATAAAAGGATTATGCATCTGTGCATTCTTGTATGATGTTGTGCATCTTTGTATAATTGGCATTCCTGCTATGATGACGGTTTAAGCTCCCAATTTCAGCATTTGATTTCTATTTATGCTCATGGGCGGTTTGCCCAGCTGTGTTTGATGTCCGTCGCGTCCTCTTCGCCGGTTGGGGGGACGGGGACATGACAGTATGGTATCAGAGCTTTGGGTTGCAGCAATGGGCCTCTATGGGCCAAGAAAGAGCCGTTGATAGAGGGAAGAATTACCCTCTATGTTCAGCAGAACAGCAGTGAGCAGACGAACTCATAAATATTTAAAAATTGGCTAAGTATGGAACAGTCGGGCCACTGGAGGAATTGACTTCTGCCATTGTAGAAGAACTAGAGGAGTGGACATCCGTAGTTGCAGATGAACTGGTGAAGCTCTCCATCCGCCGTTGCGGACGGCGAAGCAATTCTGCGTCCGATGTGAGAGTCATCCGATTGCCGACGAAGAAGAAATTTTGGAAAATTGAAAATTTGTCTAAGTGTTGGAAAATCGGAAGGGAGAGTTGTCCGACGTCCGATGTTATGAAATTCCTCTGACGTCTGACGTTCAAGTGGTTCTGAGTGCCAAATCGGAAGAACCGGCGAAGTGGGCGTTCACCGTTGCGGACAAATGGGTGAAGTTTTCCGTCCACCATTGCGAAGGCCCAAACGATTAAGTCTTCTGACGGAAAAGCCGTCCGACCGCCGACGTAGCAATTGGTCCAATTGCTGACGAAAAGAATTTTGGAAAAATTCGCCTAAGTGTTTGAACAGTCGGAAGAAGGAAGGGTCCGGGCGTCCGCCGTTGCGGACGGCGAAGCATTTCCGCGTCCGATGTGAGAGTTAGCCGATGCCTGACATTGATATTTCTCCAGGAGAAAAATGGCAGCGAGCTAATGCGCTAGATTGCGTGAAAATCATAGTTTTACAAAAACAAAAACAAAAAAGAGGGCGCTGCCCTCGACCTGCCCTGCAGTGGAAGCCACAAGGGGGCAAGCCCCCTTGATGCCCGTCGTCCCTTGAGACAGTCGTTCTTGTGAGAAAGAAAATCCTGTGTTTTCGGCAAGAGTTCGAATCAGAGGGATTTCACAAAGGACAAAGGGGATGCTGAAAATGCAGCTGCCAAAATGGCTCTAAGATCATTAGAAGAATGTGAAAATTCTACATTGCAGTGGTGTAATGAAAATGCAAGGATAAGTGACCGCAATCTGAGCATGAAGCAGCAAAGTGCTAATGATGGCCGCTGTTATCAAATGGAAAAAAAAATCTGGACAATTGCATGCCCAGGGGCAACAAGGACTATGAAGTCAACCAGCTGCTGTGTGGAAAAAGAATTCCATGAGAAGATGAGGGATTTGAAAAGGGAAGTTTTCATTAAACCCTATCTTGCTGATTTGAACTACATTTCCTAAGTTTATGCTTGAAATGCATGAGGATATGTATTGCATGCATAGGATATTGCATGATTGGTAAGAATATTGGGAAATATATATATATGTATAATGAACCACTAATGATAATCATTGTTTTGATGTTGGCACTAGTGGCAAAACCAACAATGATATGGACCCGAATGAATATGTTGCTGATGCTGAGGAATGTGATCAGCAACCCTATGAAGAAAGGGATAAGGCGACAAGTCCATAACAAAAGTTGGTGAGCAAATTCTGCAATCTCCTGCAAGGACCAACCAAATTGGTCATGTCAAGGGTGTGAGTATGACCCATGCAGGTAAGAGTCTACTTATGATAGATTCCATGGATTGGTACGGGTAAGAGACCTCATACCATGTGGATATTGGAATCTAGAAAAGTATCACGCCTATATATGTTGATGATATTGATTATAGTAATGCATCCTATATGAGGTAGTCATGGTTAGGCCATGGTATAGTGGCATGCATAGTATTCCTGAATCAATGCAAGGTAGCGTTGAATGGACATGCATTAAGAAGATTTTATGAATCTTGTTGGTATGCATTGAATGTACGCATATGAAGGGTGTGAGTGACTGATTGCCTAAGTAAAGGTGCAAATGTTGTGATGCATTGCATGAATGCATTGAGATGAATGCATGAGATATTATGGAGAACTAATGGCTGAAATGATGAATTAATGATAATTCTGGAACTATTTCAAAGGTTGTTATGAATGCAGGATAGTCATGATCAATTGGCTACCAGAAATGCTCTACTGAAGAGCAAGGTGGTATGAATGATACACTTGTAAAGTAAGGGTATCTAAACCTTCATTTAAATTGCATGAATGATGTGACTATGCCTTGCAATATTAGTATGATAATGATTGCATGAAGTAATTGAGCTTTGATAACACTGATGTGACTAACAGTTGGGAGTATTTGAATTTTATAAATTCTGAAAATGCTTCAGTGATGGTTGTAGCAATGAGATAGTATATGCCTCCATACTTAACAAGTGTTTGGTTGATGGAAGCTCATGTTTCAGGTAGATTACTTCAAGCATGGAATTGAGAGGTAAGGCCCTGACCAATGCCAGAATCTACCATATGAAAGAGCTTGTTAGATTTGAATTATGAATTTCAAATAAATTGCTGACAACTATTAGTCACTACTGGCTTGCATAAGCTTGTGTTTGGATGTTGAAGCTTATGTTTCAGGTAGATTATTTTAAGCATGGCATTGAGAGGTAAGATCCTGACCAATGCTAGAATCTACCACATGAAAGAGCTTGTTAGATTTGAATTATGAATTTCAAATAAATTGCTGACAACTACTAGTCACTATTGGCTTGCACAAGATTGTGTTTGGTTGGTTGAAATTCATGTTTCAGGTAGATTATTTCGAGTCTGGCAGTGAGAAGTAAGACCCTGACCAATGCCAGAATCTACTATTTATGAGAAGAAGTCTCATGGTTGTGAGAATTAGTTGGTATAGGTTGTTAAATTCGAATTGGGGATTTCGGATTTAAGAGGTACTAACGGCTACTAATCATTGTTGGCTTGTGTGAGATTGTGTCAGGAGGGACACATGGTAAGTGGGTATTCATGTTATGATAGTAAGCATAAAATTGTAATGGGCATAGTAGTGCTGCTTACAAGAAACCCACAATTAAACAAGTCAAATTCTGTAGTAGATAAAATTGCAAATTCTTATTGAATTTGATTGCTAATGTCATTGCTTGGTTATGAAACGATCAATTGGATTGTGGTATCAGGTGATGATTAACTGTTTGGCTATTTGATGAATGTGTCAGGGATACACACTGCAAGAAGATCATATGTGATGACTTTCCAAAGCCAAACATAATGGGAAGGTTTTCCCTTATCTTGGAAATGGGGTTCGGGTGAAACTCCATTAGACATTTTGAAAATGTCTCATCTACACTACATGTTTGGTGATAACATGAGTGAGATGGTATGGACTATGTCGGCAAGACATGTGTGAATGTGAAACGTAAAAAGGAAGCAGGGATGGGGGCTTGGTTTGCTTAAACTTGGTGATTGGAAGCCACACAGACAGAGCTAGAGGGATGACTTTCTTCTCCACAACCCCGGGATAGCACTGGAAGGGAATGCAGGGCCTGAGGGACTAAGTAGCAGAGAAGGGACTGATTCCTTGTGTTGGGTGTGTGTGGGTGTCTTAGAAGTCAGGATAGTTCTGGTGTAGGTGTTCCTAGCTCTGCAGCGAGCTCACCAGCTTAGCATTCAGCCTTTCCCAACTCCTTGACGGTGCCTAACAGACACAAAGGCATACTGCAACGAAAAATGGATAAGTGTTCTGTAACCCTTGCTATGAATATGAATGTTTAATTATTAAATTTCCATATGCAGAACATGTTTTGATTTATTTCCATGGTGACCGATTGCTTGAGTATGGATAGGGCCTGCATGGCACACACTGGGAATGGGTGCACACTTTTCCGATGTCAGATCATGAAAGGATTTTTAATATTGATTACACTCTAAGGAGTGGACGCACTCCTGGTGTCTCAATAATTGATAGTGAATGATATGGAATATGATTACGGTTTTAAGAGCAATAACGCTGATGAGTTTGCTTGTATTGCTTGTGTTGCTTGTGTTGACAGGCTAAAGGTAAAGGTAAAATGGTAAATGGTTGTTGTGAGGGGTTGCGGAGTCAGGGTTATTGTTGATATAAGTGTATGTTGGTATAAGTGTATGGTTGGTATAAGTGTATGTGTCATTGTTGACATAAGTATATGATGGGCTGTGAATGCCTAAGGATCCATAGTAGATCCTAGACCTAGAAATGGTGATGATAAAGTTCCAAGCCCAGTTGACATGGTTATGTGCTGGCTGGATATTAATTATTTGATGTTGAGGAGAAGCCTGCGTGCTGACCTAACATCTAAGTCCATAGGCGATCCCAAGGCTTGCAAGGCAAAGCAGGATCCTGTGGATGAATGAGGAAACGCACAATACAGATAAGTATTGGATTATTTTTCTTATGAATATACATGTGTATATGATTTGGATATGATGTTTTAATCTCTTGTCTTAGAGGTAAAACTGATCAAAATAAACTAAACATGTGAATCTATTCAATGTTTGGATATAGGTGTCACTGGAAGCGAGGACTATGAGAACATCCTAGAGATGCATGTGGACACGTGATTGTCCTGGAAAGCTCGGGTTGAGCGGTAATGAAAAAGGTGCTAGTAAGACGGGGGAGTCCTAGCAGCTGAGATGAACCATGTGGAGAGACTCCATGGTTTAGAGGTCTGGAATAGACCAAAGACACTAAGTTTCATGACCAAGAAGGATTGGTCCAGCATTCACGGTGAAGTGAAAGAGGCT
>LPNX010586813.1:376845-451683 GCA_001517045.1 Pseudotsuga menziesii
TAGAAATAACAAACTTTTTGTTCACCTCATCATACAGATGGTATGCCTTGGATTATTCTTCGTACCCCAGGAAAATGCATTTTTTGCTTCGAGCACCAAGCTTGTTTCTTTGATCCTTTGGAATCAAGGCATAACAAGTGGAACCAAAAACTCTGAGATTCCTGACTGAAGGGAGATGGCCAAACCACATTTCATGTGGAGTCTTTTTATCAAGAGCATTTGAGGGACTTCTGTTTCTCAAATAGGCTACACATTTCACTGCATCACCCCAAAACATTAGTTTTACATTCTCAAAAACATCATTGAGGGAACCATATTCATTATGGTTCTGTTCATTCTTTCTGCTACATCGTTTTGTTGAGGATTGTAGGGAACTGTAGTCTGATGTGCAATTCCATGTTGACGAAGATAATCTTCAAAAGAATTTGAAGTGTATTCTTTCCCATTATTAGTACTAAGTGTACCAATTTTTTATTGTGCTTATTTTTCTATCAATGCATGAAAGTCCTTGAATGTTTGAAATGCTTCTGATTTTGTCTTTAAATAGTAAATCCAGCACATTCTTGAGTAGTCATCAACAAAGGTCATAAAATACTTATTTCCAATGGTAGAAGGAGTTGGCATTGGGCCACATAAATCAGAATGCACTAATTCTAATTTCCTACTTGCTCTGAAATTAGATTCATGGAATGGCAGCTCACTGTGTTTCCCTAATATACATGCATCACATTTGCTATTCTCTTTGGGAATGGTGGGAAAACCAAATACACCATTATTTTTCAACAAACGAAGACTGTTATAATTCAAATGACCAAATCTTGCATGCCACAATAAACTTGATGACAAATTACCTTCTCCATGCTGAGAGAGGTAGGCATAGTTCTAAACTCTTGCAGATGAACCCTTTAGCTTCAGAAGCTTCCCATTTTCGTATCCAGTCATGATGACTTGCTTGTCAGAGGACTTTCTTATTTCTACGATTCCATCAAACATGTGGATGGAATGGCATTGCTGTCGAATCTCCACCAAGGATAGCAAGCTTCTCTGTAACTCTGGAAGATAAAGAAAATTCTTCAACAAGAAATCAGGGAATCCAGGCATCTTCAGTCGAATGGTACCCATTCCCTTTGGTCTAAGACTTGACTTATCTGCAAAGTAAACTATGCCATTTATTGTTTCATTAAGTTCTTCAAAACAGTCTTTTCTAAAAGTCATGTGTGATGTTGCACCAGTATCAAGTAGCCAACATTCTGTGTAAGATGAAAGTGAAGTCATTTCATTAATTCCAAGATTACAATGTGCAACAATACAATGAGCAAAGTCATAATATTTACTAGCATCTTGGTTTTTATTGTCATCTTTCTTCTGGTTATGTCTGTCTTTGATGGAGTCCCACGAAGCCCAACACTGATCTGATGTGTGTCCAGTCTTTCCACAATGCTTACACTGCAAATCTGATCTTTTGCTGGAGTTGTTTCTGAAGTTTATTCTTCCTCTGCCTCTCTTGCTGCTTTCTCCTTTGGGATGATCTTTGGACTGGTCTTTGGTGTGGTTCTTTGCTTTTTGAGCAAAGCAAAGTGATTCTACAGATGCTATAGATTGCATCTTCTGCAACTGCTAGTGTAATTTACAATAATGAACTTAATATGACAAGGAGAATGAGATAATAGGAAAAACAATAACCTTGCAAGTCTACAGTCTCTGCCAAGGTGATTTACAATAAGTTCATTTACAGAGAAAATATGCTGTCAATAAGTTCATAAGCAAATAATTCACCACTGGTGATGGTGAGGGAGAGGCACAGCTCTCAAATAAACACAGGATTAGAATGATTTCAACGTATCTCCATGTAATTTACTTTAGAGTGTTGTTTACATGGACAATTAAAATCTTCTTATGAAAAATTACAATAATACCTCAATACATTATCTTGGAACAGACTTGTAGCAGCACCCAGAGAAATGAGTTATCAACACCTCTTGTAGTTACACACTCTTCTTGCAGTATTATTGGTCATAGAAATGGTATTTATATCAGCACATTCATAGCAATTCCCTTCACATCCAAAAGAAACAGGGCCAAGTTTGGATGGACTCAAGATGCAGGAAGCTCCACGTAGGCAGCTTCAAGAACTTGCAGCAGCAGAAAAATTGCACAGTGGCAATATTCCCAATTGCACGAGCAGTCTCAATGCAATCAACACCAACAAAAAAACATATATCTTCCACAATATTCTTCAATGTATGATATATATCAGTCACAATATAGCAAGAGTCTTCAATATAGCATACATTATTTCTCCAACGCAGTCTTCAACGCAGCAAGAGTCTTCAATGCATCATATACACCAGCAACATGAATGAAAATTACAGACTCCACACAGCATATATACTCAACCAGTGCATATATACTCAATGATATCAGGATTATACAACATCCATATTCTTCATGCACACACATGAACATATTTGCATACATTTTCTAGAAAAAACTCCATGCATTGGAATTATGCCAAAATTAGGTTTTCAGACACTCACACTCGTCCACATTAAATTATGTAAAGTTTACCTTCACGCAATTGGATAATGTCAAATGACATGAATCTTCATAGCTATACAATCTCTCTACGCCAATCTTCTAAGCTTCAACAATCTTCTCTGCTTCATAGCTAAACAATCTCGCTTCAGCAATCTTCTCAGCTTTGAGTACTGAGATATCTTCTTGGTAGGTCACAACACTTATGAAAGAGTTTCTGTCTCATCTGCTGGTGCAACGTAGTTGTCTTGGCTACGTTCTATAGGGGTTATAGCTGTGAACTCACGGCGGTTCAAATCGTGACCATTCTGGCTGCTAGAGGGTGTAGCGATTGAGGGTATTCTACAGGATCAGCAAGCAGACCAGTTGTGTTCCTAGAGGACAATTTGAGGCAACAGGATACAGTATTACAAAAACAAATACATTATCGTGACAACAAATACAACACAAAGGAGAGAGTGTTTATCCCTAGCCAATAGGAGCAAAAATAGAACGTCTACCGCCAAATTATGGCCCGTCTCCACTTCTAAAGAGTCCAAAATCGGAGCAGGCTTACAACAACAAAAGCCTCAAACCACAAAATCTCAGTGAAGACATGAGAAGCAGCAGCGGGAACAAAATTCAAAATGCGGAGCAGGATCACAACAACAAAATCCACAAACCACGAAATCTTAATGAAGACGTGAGAAGCAGCAACGGGAACAACATTCAAAATGCTGGGATTAGGGTTTCACGCACAGTGGAAGAGAATAATGCATACAATGCATGCGACTGGCAGACTGACGGAGCAGGCAGCCTGAAATGTATTTGGCACTGAAATGTATTTGGCAGAACGAATGTCTGACAAGCAGAATGCCAGGACTGAAATGCATCCAGGAGTTATGGCAGGTGGTGCTCTGATACCACTGTTAGGTAAATAACTCCCGATTTGTTTATTTCATAACCAAAGAATTTATTTATACATTTACAAATGCTGGTTCAGTTTCATCTTCCGCCCATCCTTTTCAGCTTCCTACATAACTATTCATTTTCCTTTATTTATTTACGAAATATAATCCTGACGGATTATATTCCAACACAAGGGAGGCATTGAAAAGAAAGAGGAATACTGAAGGTCAATTTACAATGTTGAAACAAACCATCAAGGATCTACAGCAGCAAAATGAAGAACTCACTAGAAAGATGGCAAATATGGAAGCATATCAACTAAAGGCTAGAAGAAAGGCCCAAGCCCTAGAAGGGGTAGCCTTGTTAGCTGAAGCAGCTAAAGATCTGTAAATCTTGTTAACACAATCAGTTATTAGTTATGTTTTGAAGGTTATTTCATTTTTGTAATTATGATTTAGATAAAACTGTTTCGATGAGTAGGATGAAATGCAGTTAGGGTTTAGTCCTTAACCAATTTTGAAGGATAGTATTAATGTATGTCACAAAGAGGACTGATGGTTCGATTTTTTGGCTGGCAAGAGGAGGTCTTTAGACTTGTTCATAAGCTAAGTAAATGACTCTTATGTGTATTTGAAAGACTGATTATGAAATATATTCTCTATTTACCCTTCAGTTTGTTCTCTAGCTTCATTTCTAGCTTGTTTTAGTTACTCAGTTGGTAATTTCATTGCTGGTTTAAAGTTTTTATACTTGTGGTGCTTGCCATCTGTGGATGAACTGCAATGTTGTTTTATGTTGGATAATGGTTATTATTTATGCATCTCAGATTTTCTATGCTTATGATTTAGTGTTTATTTGGATTTATGAATTCATTCCCTCTTGTCATCAAACTTTTCAACCAAAAAACCCTAAAAACCCTATTTTGTTTTATTGAAGTATTTGAGATTGTGTTGGCTTGTTCTCTTGTAGTGTGGGAACAATTTCTGGCATAAACACTTTGGAAACTATAAAAGGACCATACCACATTGATTTGAACTTCCCTTCTCCTAGTTTATCATGTTTCTAATCGTAGGTCAGAACTAGGTCACCTTCATTAAAAACACGAGGTTGGATGGATTTATTATACTGGGCCTTGATGTGTTTCTTATGTGCCTCATTGACTAAGGTAGAATCTCGTCTAGTTTCGTCAAGATTTTTTAGGTATAGAAATATTTATTCCTCAATGGAAGTATTGGGGAGAAGTTCAACGGCAGGTTTCAAAGAAGGAATCTGACACTGAGTAGGTAGTACAGCTTATAGTCCATAAACTAACTGGAAGGGTGTAAAACCAGTTGTTGTTTTCACTGAAGTCCTATAAGCCCAAAGAGCAGAAAAGAGAGTCTGGTGCAGGTTGGATTTATGATCTCCAACCATCCGATGCAACATAGTTTTAATAATTTGTTAATGGCCTTGACCTGACCATTAGCTTGCGGATAATAGGCAGTTGAGTTTTCATGGCAAAAACCTAGCTTAGCACTTAACTCTGCCATTATCTGATTCTGGAAATGTGATCCGTGATCACTGACTATGGACTGTGGAACTCCAAACCTTGCTATTACGTGATTAAATAGAAAGAGGGCGGAAGTCTTACAATCCTCTGCATATGTGGGCATAGCCTCAACCCATTTAGTGAAATAATCCATGGCTACTAGGATGTAACCATGCCCCCGGGCTGAGGTAGGCTTACAATGCATAAAATATATCCCCCATTTGGTGAAAGGGACAATGGCAATGACGGGGTGTAGTGGAGCATAGTGGGTGTGCTTTTTCGAATAGAAATGTTGGCAGGGTGGGCATTTCTTAACAGCCTCGTGACAATCTTGGCATTGTATCCATACCAGAAAGATGACCACCACATGCTCCAGAGTGGCAATCATTGAGCACATGTTTAGCCTCTTCATGGGTGAGGCATCATCGGAGGATGGAATCTATACCACGTCTATACAATGTATCATTCAGGATAAGGTAGTGTTTTACATGGTGATGGATGCGGCGACGATCATCATGAGATAAATCAGGCTGAAATCTCTGTTTATGGAGATAAATGATTAAATATCCATACCACGGGTCAGTTGTGCTTATTAGGAATAGAAATTCATCTAGGAATGAATTGTTGTGCTCAGAATCCATCAAAGCAGAGGGAAGGTCACACATCAGCTCTGTAAAAACAAATGTTTTCTTTGAAGTAGCTTTGGCAAACTCAAGGTCAAACTCCTGCAGGATGATGATCCAATGGGATTATTTTCCCCCTAGCACCTAATGAGTCAAGAGGTAGTACATAGGTTTTTGTTCTGCAAATACCGTGGTACTGCGAAGTAAAATGTAATGACGAAATTTTTGGACAGCAATGACTGTAGCCAATGCTAGCTTCTCCACACATGAGTATAGAGGGAATCGAGAATATTCTTACTAGCATAGTATATCATGTGTTCTTGGTCGTTGTGGAGAACCTCCTGCAATAAACAATAAGAATGCACGATATAACAGAATTATGGACCACAGAAGAGATTTTATTAATCACAGACCACTTCGAGGGGGCAACCTCATTTGAGCAAGCTCAATACAAAATAAATCTTCGATGCTTTCATTAGCCTCAATGCATACTTATATACTAATTCTAATCTAAACAACTATTACCCCCCATGAATGTGGGATAATGCAACATAATAACTAGACAACTTAACAACTATTACTTACTCCCCATGAATGTGGGATAATACAACATACTGATGGGACAACTTAAAAAGCATATGTGTTCGATAAAATCTACTAAAAAAATAAAGAGGAGGGTTGACACGGGTTCTTAACATCCCCTCCCTCTTGAAAAAAAGCTTTGTCCTCAAAGCTTTAGATGTGGAAACTATTGTTCAATCTGAAGGAGCGGTTCCCATGTAGCATCCTCTGGTTGCATGTTGTGACACTGAATTAAGACCTCTGTGATGAACCAAGAGAGAAGCTGACAAGTGTGCTTATTGAGGATGGCCTCTGGATCTGAAATGATGGATCCTTCATTATCCCATTCTGGTAAAACAATTTGTTCTCTAATGTTGGTGCCAATCACTTGTTGAATGCAAGAAGGAGGAAGTGCCCATTTATAAGCAACAGACCCAATATTCTGAAGAACTGTATATGGACTAGAGATCTTTGGAGCGAGCATTTGATTCCCTTTGAGTTTCAAGGAGGATTGCTTGTAAGGCTGCAGATGAAGAAAAACCATGTCACCGACTTGAAAAGTGCGCTCAAAACGGTGCTGGTCGGCTTGGTGTTTCATGCGGGTTCTGGCCATGTGAAGATTGTCCTGAGAATGTGAAGAATCTGATGTCGGTTTCGAAGAACCCTGTCAACTTCATGAACTGGTGAACTGTTGGGGGTGTATGGAAGGATTACTGGAGGTGTGTGACCATAAATTGCTTCATATGGAGTCATTTGAGATGCAGTATGGTAGGAAGTATTGTACCACCATTCAATGAGAGGGAGCCACTTTTCCCATAGATGTTGTTCTTCATAGGTGAAACAACGAAGATAGGTTTCCCAATAGTTGTTGATGACTTCATTCAGACCATCTATTGGTGGGTGATAAACTGAACTCATATTTAGTTTGGTGTTAGTACGGAGAAAATGACTTGTGAAAGTTGTGTTGCGGTCTGATAAAATGGAAGAAGGGATTCCATGAAGAAGAAATATCTTGTCCATGAAAATTTGTGCAATTGAGGAGGTGGTATATGGAGGGCTGAGAGCTCAAAAATTATGATATTTGGAGATTCGATCAACCACAACCAAGATTACGGTCTTCCCTCCATATTTAGGGAGCCCTTGAATGAAATCCATCGAAATATATGTCCAAATCCTTGTAGGGATGGGAAAAGGTTCGAGCAATCCGGAAAGGAGTGTAGTTTCACCTTGGTGGCACTGACAAGGAGCACATTTGGAAACCATCTATTGAATTTCCCATTGCATTCCCTTCCAAAAGAAGTGACATCATGCCCTCTCATATGTTTTCATGAACCTAGAGTGCCATGACGATGGAGAAGCATCGAGTTCGTAAAATACTTCATGTTTAATATCTGTGCTATGGGGAAGCACTAGACAACCCTTGTATCTCAGAGAAGAACCATCCTAAGAGAAATGCGGTACCACAGAAGGGTTAGGGCCAATGGTTGGATGATTTCAGATAATGAGGAGTCATTGACATAGCCTTTCTGAACAAAGTGTAACCAAGTTGGAATAGGCATAGAAATAGCTGAAAGAGAGACAAGGGCATCAAATGTGTGGGAAAGAGTATCCACCACAAGATTGTCCTTAGCCTTCTTGTAATTGATCTCATAGTCATAACCCCTGAGTTTTCTAGCCCATTTCTATTGTGTTGGGGATGAGACCCGTTGTTCCAAGAAATATTTCAGACTCTGGTGATTAGTCTTGATGCAGCAAGGATTCCCTAAGAGGTATGGCCACCACTTTTGTACAACATGAAAAATAGTCATCATTTCCTTATCATATGTGGAGGTGGATAAATTCTTTCCAGGAAGGGATTTACCGGTGAATTCCATGGAATGTTCATCTTGAAAGAGGACAATACTAAGTCCATTATCACAAGCATCACTCTCAAGAGTGAAGGGCTTGGAAAAATCAAGCATCTGAAGGGTGCATCGGAATGAAAGATCCAAGGGAGTATTTGAGACTGCTGAAGGTTGCATCTAAATGAAATGGAGCTGAGTGATGACACCATGTGAATTCTTCTTAATGATATTTTCCATGCAATGTGAACTGATGATGTTGAGAGCCCCTAATTGTAAGCCATTGAATGTGTGTTTTTTCCCATTGACTAAAAAATGCATCCATAGTTCAGCAAAATCCCATAAGATGGGTCCAAGTGTGCGTAACCATTGAGTTCCTGAAATCACAGAACAACCTCCTATGGGTATGGAAAACATGTTAGAGTGCGAGTTATAATATCCAATAGAGATACACACACTGTGACACTTTCTTTTGCAACGTAAGGTGCTCCCACTGGAAACCATAACTTTAAAGCTGGAGCAAGGATGGACAAAACAATCAACCTGTTTAGCAATCTGAGGGTCAATAGGCGGCTGTAGAATGTCGACCTGATCATCTACTGGATCTTGAGCAGCGTCACAAATTTTAAGTGCAAGCAGAGAAGCCACATCCAAGAAATAGGGCTTGTGTTCAGTACATTGATGTCCCCGGGTGAATTTATCATCACAATTATAACAAAGTCCTTTTTCCCTATGTGCCCATATCTCGGCTTCAGACAAATTCTTGATAGGAGTGGTTCTAGGAGTCAGAGGGATTGGATGTCTTTGGGGAACCATATTTCTGAATGGAACAAAAGTGGATTTGGGGTGTTGTTGAGCACTAATCTTGTCCTTCACCAACTTAGCCAACCCTAGGATTTCCATCATTATGTTGGGATAGAACATTGTAACGTCAGATCGAATTGTATCCTTAAGACGGCTGATAAAACAACTCCTATAGATTGCATTAGAAAATCCTTCTGTGTGCTTGACTAAGTTCTCAAAATCTGTCTAATACTCTTTCACAGTGCTAGTCTGGTGAAGTTTGCTGAGTGCTCCTATGAATTCATCAAAACCACTAGGGACAAATCGGTGTAAAAGGAGTTGCAAAAATCTGTCCATTGGGGCTCTCCATGATCCTTGATGTACCGACAGAACCATTGAAGGGCTTCACGTTCAAAATGAAATGATGCAAGTGGGACTTTGGTGACATCAAAAGTGTTATGCATATTAAAGTATTGTTTTGCCTTATGTATCCATCCACTTGGATCATCACCATTGAAGGAGGGAATTCAATCTTTGGCCCACAAAGGTTGCTAGAAGCAGAGAACTTAGTGTCTGTAGAAGACTCAGGCTGTTGTTGGTTGATCATGGCTGAATGCTGAATATGGAGGTCAAGAAATCTTTGATCTAGATCTTCGAGTTTGGTCTTGAGGGTGACAAGTTCTTCTTCCATTTGTCCATTTGCTCATGCGCAGGTGGCAACCATAAGCAATATTTTATTTTATTTTTTATCGAAAATGGGTGGAAAAACAAAAACAGAGAGGGTTTTAAAAAAGGAAAATTTTGAGTTGGGAAAAATGCGAGTGGGTAACTAGGTTATGAACACTTTCTGAGGGACAAGGAAACAAAAAAAGTGAATCTCAGAAGCAGGGTGAAAGAAGGAGATGAAATTTCGGGCTTCGGGAAGTGGAATTTGGATAGTTTCCTCAATGAATGAAATATGTAGAATGGAATGACAGGGGTTGCAGTGAATTTTCAAGGGAAATGGAATTAAAACAAGGAATATATGGCTAAAAAATAGAAATTTATACCTTTTTTTTAAGAAGAAGAAGAAGAAGAAATGATCTGTGGCGGTGCTTTATCAACTTGAATAGGAGTAAATGATCAGTGACAATTCTGGAATTCTGCGCATTATCAACTGTAAATAGATATGGACCCCAAATATATTCAGATTCATAATGGTTCGAAGGTAGTCTCTTGGCCACCAAGGCTGTCTCAGGATTGAGTATTGGGGCAGTACCCCTCACTTCACGGCGCATGTAAAACTACTAACCGCTTGGCCAAAAATGATAGCTCTTTGGTTTTCTTCATGGATGGGAATCTAGTCAATCTAGTGGGGCTCGTTGCCCTTTCGCTTGGCAGGTCCTCTCAATGGCCAGCTACTTCGAGGTTCTTGTGGTACTCCTCACAATGAGTTTTAGGGCTATGCCCAAGTACTTCCCACAGTTGAGCGGATAGGGTTTTTTCCTTGATCCGAATGAAAAATACTACTGCAAGAAGAATAACTACTGCAATAATCACAGTGCCAGAAAAAATGTGGCAAAAATTCCACCCAATGCCCAAAAACCCATAATTTGAGCTAGGGTTTTGAGACGAAATTTTTTCAAATGAGCATAACCTAATCTATATTGCTCAGAATCGCTAATATAGCCTATTTCTGGAACTGGAACAACCACTCTACTTCTACCCACATGATTGGAATATAAATCTAGGCACCTGATCAAAATATTTTCGCTCTGTAATTTTCGTGGCCGTCACCGAAATTATGAAAAATCGCAGATTTTAAATCCCCAATATCTCCACTTTTAGAACTCCAAATGAGATGATTTGTTTTTTGAAACTGCCTATTTTGAAAGAGGAATTCAGATATGTAACTTGTTTTTCTTGAATCTGCACAGAAAGTTTCAAAAATGGATGTGAAAGTCGCCACCCAATTTTGTCCCTTTTTTTTCCAAAAAAAAAAAAAAAATTTCCCACTTGTGCCAAGGAAAATGCTCTAATAACAGATGTGGAGAACCTCCTTCAATAAACAATAAGAATGCATGATATAACAGAATTATGGATCACATAAGAGATTTTATTAATCGCAGGCCACTTCGAGGGGGCAACCTCCTTTAAGAAATCTCAATACAAAATAACTCTTTGATGCTTTCATTAGCCTCAACACATACTTATGTACTAATTCTAATCTAAACAACTATTACCCCCCATGAATGTGGGATAGTGCAACATAATAACTAGACAACTTAACAACTATTACTTACTCCCCATGAATGTGGGATAATACAACATACTGATGGGACGACTTGCAAAGCATATGTGTTCGATAAAATATACTAACAAAATAAAGAGAAGGGTTGACATAGGTTCTTAACAGTCATTCTGATCCTCTTGAGCTAGAACCATTTCGATGGTAGTAGTAGAGGTAGCGACATATAAGAGAAAATATTTTGAATAATCCGGGGGGTGTATCATGGGTGAATGAGTCAGAGCGTGCTTAAGATTATCAAAGGCTCACTAGGCCTGGTCATCCCAGAAGAATGGAGTGTCCTTCTTGAGGAGACGCATATAACCGTGTGTTTTCTCAATAAAGTTACAAATAAAACGACGAAGAAATTTTTCCTTCCCTTGCAAACTTTGGAGCTCAAGGATGTTGGTTGGGGAAGGTAGGGCGAGTATAGCAGCAATCTTCAATGGATCAATCCAGATGCCATCCTTAGAAACCACAAAGCCTAAGAGATGTCCCATCTCAATGCAAAAAACACATTTGTGTGGGTTCAGCCGTATTTTGTAATGGTGACATCTCAGGAAAATGTCTCTAAAATGTTGAGGATGGTATTCCCATTCACTAGTAGAAAATGAGGAATTAACTACTACGTGACTAAAAATTCTAGTCACCATAGGTTTTTCAAGTGATTTACTACTAAATATGAACAATTTTGATTGACCCAACTATAAACGACTAATTTAGTCACCAGTTAACAAATATGACTAGATAATAAGTGGCAGAGTTACAAATGACTAACATAAACGACTAATTTAGTCACGACATAAAAAATGACTATCTAGAAGAATATGAATTAGTCATTTATGTTAGTCATTTTTAACTGTGTCATGGAAAATTGCAATTGTGACAATGAAGTGTAAAATTTGTAAATTGTCTACCTTCTATTAGTAATATTGGTTCCATGTACCTCGATCTTCAGATATCCAACAAAGAAATTGTGCAAATTTTCTCTTGACCATCTTTATCCCTGCTACACCATTGAACCAAACCGTTAAGCACATGCCAAAGGAAAATTAGGTTCCTGCAATTACGAATTAGTTATAGCTAGAACTAGTACCATATCGATACCTGGAAGCATCATAGCTAGTTGTTGATCCTTCAATGTAAGAGTCTCAAGTCCCATACTGAGGTGCTTTTTTAACATCACTATAACTATCATGATCTGTGATCGTCGAACTAGCTGCACCAGTCGACGTAGCTTCACCAGGCTCAGTTCCTTTAAACGCCGTAACATTTCATCCAATAATAATTGAACTGGTGGAAGCACCAAGAACAATATTTTAACAAATCAGAGACTCAATTATAATTAAACTAGGGTGCTGACCCAAAACTACTCTCATATCCATATGCAGTAAAGGTAGAGGCCCGACCCCATCTCAGAGTTTTAGGTAAATATTGATTCCTTGACCTCTTACAAGCGTGACATCGCAAAATATGATATGTGTCATGCAGTGATGACCCCTCCTTATCACTATCAAGTTAAACCTCGTTTATGCATTATTGGTTAGGTAAATTTTGCATCTAATGTCACCACCCACCTGAGTCATTATGTGCACAACTCTTCTTGGCCAACGACCTTGATCCAAGTTTATTATATATACTAATATTACAAAAAATACAATTAAAACAAATATTATATAATAATAAAACAAATTTTAAATTTATTTCAAACACAAATTATTATATTTATATAAAACACAAATTAATTAAATTTTATATTAATCCTAATAATAATTATTAAAAAAAATTATAAAACATTTTTATTTGAGAGTTGGGGTGGACTAAGGCCTATGCTTTTTCATCTACCGATGAGGATGAGACAAGTGTACTATTGAGATTGATTCTATGGCAGTGGTTCAAAATTTGAAATAAACAATTACAAAAATTATATATATATAAAATAAGTGATAGTTAGGTTGTGATTGGATAACTCTAGAATTACAGGAATAATAGGAAGAATATGAAGATAACGTGTAATTAAGCATAAATAAATAAAAAAATACAAAGAATAAAATAAAAATCTAACCTATCTTCCATTTCATAACTATCTCTTAACCTTAACCATGTCCCATGCCCTATCCCCATCAGACCACAAACTATGTACTAGCCTTATCAATTTAGAATTCTACACACATACAAGACAATAAAGTCTAACACAAGCTTCAAATTTGAAGCCTTCAGAGCCCTTCAAAGGCCATTTTAAACATCATAGAAGGACACAAGGAATTTTACCTGCAAAAAAAATTTAGTTTCATTTCCATGACTTCAATAATGAAATTGAGTAAGCCTCAGTAAATTTACAACAGAAGGTCAGCTACAAAATTTGCCTATCCAGGGATTCAATGGACTACAGGAGATTCATGACCCAGAGTCTTCCCAAGTGCCCTTGAATAGTCATATCATGGATGAGGATCTCAGTCCCAATCGACACGGGCCACGGTGGGCCACTAGGATGCCTAGTGCCAAGTTCAAGTCGGTGAGTCAGGATTGTGACTCACGATTCAATGTTCACTTTCAAAGCATTTAATGGCATTAGCATGCATTATTGACTCACCAACTTCATTAAATCTTGGTATGAGATGATGCCACCTTCCAACTCGATTTTCTATTTTTCATCTTATTGTTCACTGAGTCACGTGATCTCACAAATTACAAGTCACTTGAGTATTTGAGTATATGATGTGAAATTAAATACTCATATGAGTCATACCTATGGATGGTGAATTGATTTGATAACCCTCCACTGTCAAGGATCTGTAAGGAAAAACTAATGGTGTTGCATTTTGGGTTACAAATTACAAGTTGTAATTTACAATGCATTGAGTAATCTTTGCTATATTTGAACCTAACCTGGTCCAATGGGTATGTAAGTTTCTAGACCATGGTTTCACCCAGTGCTAGACATTTCTATTATTACCACCACAAGATTGGGATGAAGGATCTTTGGTAGCAGGGTAGCAGCACGCCGCCCTTTGTTTGTACTCATGAATCATATCCTATACTATTTAGTCCAAGACTCTAGGATTTATTCCAATTTCCATTCATTTACTCGATTCAGAATCATTTGAATCAACACTACGAGTCTCCCACGGTCCACCTACACCACTTAGTCTACCTGTCTCGTCAGAGGAAGGGGGTTAGGAAGTAGAGACAAAGGCAACTAGAATGGAGGGCCAACTAGAGAGAATGGTTGTACAATATGCATATAGTCATCTATGAAAGAAATGAAATAATTTTTCATATACCTAACTGAGTATTATCATTACTTAATTTTTCAGGATGCTTACATGATAACTCTTGCGCCTGAGTTGTTTATGAGGGTTTCTGATGTCTACAATGGCTACGATTTAGAGAGGCTCGTTCACATCATTATAGCACTCGTGGGTTTCTCCTGCAAATATTGCTATTACGTCTCCCCTCCTCACTCACCTCACCTTTTGACTTGAGTCCTCTTCTTCTTCTTTTTCTTCCTCCCATGGGATCTCTGATCTATGCCCTAAGTGCCGCCATAATGAAGAATGATCTCTGAAAGTCTATGGAAACCTCAGGAAAACAATACCCAGTTTTCCCTCACCTGCACAGATATATATATGTTATGTAGAAGCAATTATAAAATGATTTTTTTTGTAATCATGTGAAATACAAAAACATGCATTTTCCTACCTCACGAAAGGTAAACCAACTCAAGAGCATCGGGATATTGTGGAATTGAGATAGCATTGCTTCCAATCGTCTTTTTGTAGAAGGAAATAGTTGAACACTCTAATTCATCATTGTTTTCTGTGGTGGGAAACTTGAAGGTTCCACCTTTTTCATAGGTAGGAGAAAGAGAATCAAAGGTAGAACGTTGGGTAGGATGGATTGAGCTTCCCCGAACTTAAAGAGATTGGTAAAGTCTGTGAAAAAAAACATTATTTTGGGTTTACGAGTATAGGATAGCCAGAGGTCGGAACTCAAACTCTCAACTCTCCAATTCTATGCTTCAGTGTCTCCCAAATTTCTATTTCCTCCAGAAGATTATACAGAGCTAAGATGTTGACTTGGTTGTCATGAATTTATAGGTATGTATAGCATTTTACACTTGTGTAAAATTTTATATGTGGATAAAATTTAAATGTGTTTCTTGTTGGAGCTCTTTCTGGTTCTAAAAATATAAGGGTTTAAAATTTCTCCATCCAAAATGTTGTTTAAAATTTGTAATGTTATGCGATTGCATTTCTGCCAGACTAAGTCTCGAATACTCAATAGATGTAAACTTAAAAAACCCAGTATTTAAATGAAACAAAAACCAAAATAATGTAAACTTTTCATAGTCTAGGACCACAACTTCGTTTGGGAAGAGGAGAAAGAAAAAAGAGCCTTGTATTTGAGTTCCAAATCTGTCAATGTTATTTATCTGTCATGAATTGTAAACATTAGGTTGAAAGAAAGAACAATATTTGAATATAAGTGTTTGAATTGTTCCAATTTCCTTAATGAAATCCAATAGTTGAAAGGATAAAATATTTAACAACCGACACTGTAAATGTTGTAGACTCTGACCCCTTCATTTTCCTATCAACATTCTAATAATGGAAACAAGAAGTACAAATTTTCTACCAATATATCTAAACAAGGGAATCCCTCGACGGACATTCATGAATGAGGGACTCAAAGTGCAATGATCTAGCGAAGAACATGATTTCAACATCCTTGTTGTCACAAACCTCCCAAACGTGTGTTTATGATTCGTCTTCCTTCTTGAATTTGGTAGAAACTAGACACCCAACTTGTAGTGATATTTGTTGAATAATTTAAAGTTCTTCCTTATAGTGGACTAATAAATGCTTAACCTTTTCGATAGCGCTAATAAACTAGATATAGATTGGAGGGACTATCCATAATCTACCTAAAATTGGGGATTTTGTTTGATCACTTCAAATTGGGGTATAAACTCGATATACAATGGAGGGACTATCCATAATCCAGCTAAATTTTGGGTCTTTGTTTGATCACTTTGATTTGAGCATGTGGGGAGGACATTATTTAATTCTAAAAATAACTGCTTAATTTAGGGTTAATAAAAAAAATTATCCGTGAAAGAATTAGGTATTACATTTTAGTGTTTTTCTTTTAGGTAGGCCCAATCACACTTGACCAATAGAGCCACCATCAAGTTGAATCAATCCTCCATTCAAAGGTCCTTCCAAATTCCAATGCCCTATTTTATCAACGACCTAACAACCTAGTATTTCACTGGCCTAACAAAATTGTCCCTTATCTAAGTTCAATAACATATATGCTCCAGTGACTGGGAGAATACATGGTTTACCTCACTAATTCCATGTAAATGTTGAATCACTCAGGATTTCTTCTTATTTTCAGTTTTTTTCTATACATTGTTTTTAATAAATAATAAAATTTTGTTTTACACTTATAGTTTAAAATGAAAAAAATAATTTAGTTTTACATATCAACATTGAAGGATTCAATTTCTTACCACCCTTCTAAGTGAAATGGGACCCTACCCTTCAAATTTGATCTCATATTCTAGCACATACACCACAAGACACAAACCACAATCAAATACGAACACACAGACAAGAGACAAACAAGCGGCCAAATATAGATCTTAAATGGTCAAAATTATCACTTCTTATAAAGAAATACAGCCAGCCAGTTCATATGGTTCAAAGGTCGAAAAATTTGAGAGCACAAAATGTCGATTTGCAGATGGAAATAGAAGCAGATCGCAGGGAAGCCCTAGCCGATGGGTTTGTGTGTTTGATTTTAGCTAAGCTTCCAGTTCGGGATATTGCGAGAATGAGGATTGTTTGCAAAATATGGAATTCTCTGTTATCTGTGGGTGATGCCTTAGTAAAGAATCTATCCATATTTTTCAGTCAATTCCATCTCTGGATTTTTTTATTCAACTTGGTCGTGGCTCCTAAGATCCGGAAATGTGGGTCATAGAATTGGGAGATAGTGGTTCAATAATTACAAATCCCGTTTTCCCAATCACAAAATCCTTGTGGATGCATGCCAAAGCATTTGATGCTCTCATAGACGGGGAGATAGGTTAGATATTTCCACAGGAAATCCTTCTACCAGAACCTGGAGACGACTCCCTAGCCCTGCCCATGTTGACCCATGATGGGATTTCATTCCGATGACCTTTGATTCTACCTCGAGGCGTTGCACTATCCTGCTGGGTGAAAATAATGCCGATGAGTTTCAACGATGTGGGAATTCAATGGTGCTGAAAATTTATGATTCAGAGTCCAATGTTTGGACTAGGGTTTCCATGAATGTTCCCCGCTTCATTCAACCTCATGGAAAAGGTCTCTGTTCCAAAGGAAACATTTACTAGGTAATCAAATAGAATGCCATCTATTTCATGGTAGCATTCACTATTACAGAGAGAAGTTGGACAGAAATTACACTGCCAGAGGATTGCACAAAAGTCTTCTATGACCCAACATCTCTTTATTTAAGTGGATGCCATGGGTGAGTGGTGTTAATACACAAGGGAGACAAACTTGGTTGTATGCACATGTGGAGGTTAAATGAAGGCCAAGGCATTGCATAATGGTGTGAAGTCCATGATATAGGAAACCCATAATGCAATAAATTTTATTAGGTGGTAGCAAACAACAGGTGGAAAATGATGGTTGATGGGGAGGAGAAAATATATTTGTGCAACCCAGAGATAAAATTGACCAAGAAATTTTCGTTACATGGGCGGCTTGGAAGATCGGAAGGATCCTCTCTATAGTTTCTCTCAGCTTCGAATCCAACAATGTTTTGTGGCATTAGGTACTGAGAATTTTTTAATCAAATAATTGATCTCTCATCAAGCAAAGGTACCTGCATTTCACACTAGTTCACTCATAGGACCGTGGTTTCTCATCAAGCCTTCGATGTTATGAAATTGATCTTTGATGTATGAAAATATTTTAAATGTGTTCAATAAATGGTAATAATCTCAAGGTGCTTCTTTTTCAAGCAGAAACTTGTGTTGTATTATGCTTCTTTTTCCAGGGAATGTCGCAATTTTGTTATTTCAAGTCGTGTTGATTTTATTATACTTTTGATAGCAAAGGCCAGGCCGAAAACCTCCTCTTCTCCTTCTTTCTCTGGTGTTCCTCCTCCACTTTCTGGTGTCCCTCCTCCATTAAAAGCCACACTTTCGCGACCCCTTGGAAAAATGGCCCAACCCTAAATCCAAATCCAACTTTCTACAACCCTCTTTTCGCTATCTGGAAAATTGCAGCTTTCCTCTGGTCACTGCCTCCTTTTGATTTAGAGATGGCCTTATCGGCTGCCTCCTTCTCTACTAAAGAACTCCTAAGAAATTTAATATTGTCCCTATTCTCTTCTGTTAAACTTATAACACTATTCTCTAACTCTTTTTTCCCTCCTATTATTTTGCTTGTAATCCCTAAAAATTGCCTCTGCTGACTCAGCAAGCTCCGACACAACCCTTGCCCTGGCTAAGGAGACCTGCAGATGCCCATCCATTTTCATATATTCATGGAGATTATTTGAAAACTCATTTTGGTCTTTGCAAGATGATTTGGGGTCATCTAAAACAGATTATGTTGTTTGTGAATTCTGTGAGTTTTGAATCTTTGATCATCAAGCATCTTCATTATTCTCTCGAGTAATTCATGATCTTTAGAAATGCAAATTGCTTGCTTAGAAAATATGCATTTCTCAAAATCATCAGATAATCTAAGTTCCAAACCATTGACCTTGCCTGCAGTTACTTGGGCAAATTCCTTCAAGAATTTAATTTTCTCTCTCAAGCTCGTCCTTTTGCTTTGAAATTTGATCGAACTTGTGGGAAATCTCTTCCTTTTCTTTGAGAGCTTCGTCCCTTTGCTTAATTGCATTGGTTTCCATTATATCAATTCATTTCAACATGCAACACCTACAACATAATTTATCTATTATCCATCCAAATTGGTACACAACAAGGGAGCTTTGCACGAAGGTAGAGTTGATTTCTGGCAGGGAAACATATACCTTCGTAAGTTATTGCCATTTCTATTATAAATAGATTTTTTGATTTCCATCTACCAGTCAAATGCAGTACAAGTAAAAAAATATAAAACCTCTAGAAGCAAATTAAAGAATCCTTCAGCCCAACATTCGAAGCCTCTCCCTAGCTAAGTACACTCCCATTTTAAAAAATCCAATAGCTTTATCCTCTAGCTTAGACAATTTCTGGAAACTGCCTAAAATTTCAGAGGCATTTACAACCTTCCAAAAACAGTCTTGAAACAGTTTTCAACATTTGAAGATAAGATAAATTACTTTTATTAATGCCCAAGAAACTGGAAATGCTTTACGAAGTATGGACTTGCATGAAACAGTTTCCAATATTCCTAAGTTCTAACACACAATCCTTAAAACTAGGGTGAAGTTATGATCACTTGTTAGGACTCAATATCCTATGACCTACTAGGAACAAAAGTTCGGACAGCAGAAGACCTGCGAGGAACAAAAGCTCAGACAGCAAGAGAAGAAATGCTAATCTATAAACAAAATAAATTGTGAAAGATAGAAAAAGACAATCCTTGTGATAAGCTACAGCTTAGGATTTGAAAAATGTAAATATAAAACCTTACACTATGGGCTTGCAACAATAATATCTTGAGATAAGAAAGTTTCATGCTTCCATACACAACCCCCGCTGTGAATGCACAGACACATGCTACCTGCAATTGAAAATACACTAAGAATCCAATTTGTCTAAAAATAATATCAATATCTGTTCTTTTATATTCTCATAATGCTTGGCATACTTCTCTACAAAAGCAAAACATACCAAATACATACATACAAGATCATGGCACCTAAAGCTACCATAAAATACTTCTCGCACTACATTTCAGGTATCAAGCCCCATAAAGAAGGTCAACTCCATTAATAAATCTTGGACAAGATTTCGAGACGTCAAAGCAGGTGAAAATTTGGACCATGATACTAGGCTATATATAGGTAAGTTTTGCATCAGCTTTGTAAAACTNTACTTCGAAGGAGTGATGCTAGTAGCAATGTTCATATACAATAAGATTTAAAACTATAAGGCCTCTTGCAACCACGCATTTTAGGTTAGTCCCATCTATCAAAACCCTCTATTGTGGTTCCCATTTAAATTTTTGATAACCAAACTTGGTTTTTTCTTTGACATTTTGTTTCCCATACCAAAAGAAGGCACATACATTTACTAGAAAAACCAGCAGTTTAGGACCAATAAGGCATCCTGAAGTCCATTTTCCTTGATTGGGCTCTAGACAAATTTGATAGCGTTTTCACTGCCATGTTAAAAAAATCCTAGAAACCTCACAAAACATAGCTACATTTTAGAAGTAATGATGCACCCTAAAGTTTATTTTAAATTGACACCATTACAAAGGAGCCAAAAAGCTTCTTTTTTCCCCATTTGCATTGAATTGAATTTAGCATGGTGATTAAAAGTCTTTGGACTATGGCAAGATTTTCTATGATTGGATTTGAAAACCGTTAAAAAATTGTGGGCTTGTTAACCTCCTTTCACTTGCAACAAAACCATTTAAGGTGCCTCAATGGGCTTATGTGAGGCCAGTTGTTGCTTATCAGACACACTTGCATATTTTCAGTTGTAGAAAACCTATTGATGCTGAAATTTGAAGGAATCTCAAGAGCCAAGATTCTAGACCAACAATAAATGGTACTGATGTTGGCCACATGTAAATGTAGAAACAAATCTAGAACAAATTAAGATAAATACTTTAAACATTTGCGTCCACCCTTATAAACCAACTATGAAAACATGTGCCTTAACACCCTCTTTGTTTTCAGTATCAACTTGTCAGTTTTATGAGTACCTGGAACCACAGACACTCTGAATCTTTAGAAAGAAATTCAATCAATGAATCTGGAATGTTTTTATGGTTGGATATTAGATTAGATTTTGGATATTGAAACAACAAACAGATGAGGTATGCAAGGCATAATTTGGATAATTTTTTCATGTATCACAATTAAAGTCATATGTCCAATTCCTTGCAGCATTCATGTGCATATTTCACATGCCAATTAGTCAAATGGATCTACTAATGTGTAAAAATTACGCCTTCGAATTGTAGACATTGAAATATTACGAGTGTGCCATTTTTCCTCTGATTCTTTGTAAGAGACCATGTCAAAAAATACCCAAAATATAATTTCAATAGAACAATAGTGAAAAGTAACTAGTTTGTTTAAATCTTAGTTTTGAGATTGCACAGAGTTCTTGCTAGATAAATTCAACTGGATTTACTCATGTGGTCCATTCTTATAGTGAATCTCTCTTTGAATGGCTTTACGTAAGTGCCAAATCTTACTGAAGGTTTGATTGCAATTGCTAAATGGGTGAAGATGACAAACTCTGCTCGATAATTTTTCACTTTTATCAGACAAAGTAATATTTAATTGCTGGAAAAAGTAACACTTGGGGAGAGTTCTACAAGACAATTATGCTGAAGAAAAAGCTAGAAGATTATCTTGTCAGAGATGACTTTACAAGAATTCGACTTTGATTTTATATGAAAACATTCTTGCAATAGATTTTATTGATAGATATTTAGTTCCTTATGTTTTTCGATACGTTTAATGTTGTTGGGAGTACCTTTATCACTAGTTTTATTATCATTCATACTTATTAACCATTCTATATTTGAACCCCTTCAAAATGTCAAATTAATCATCTTCAAGCACTCAAATTTTGAGGACATTTAAAATTTAATACATATTCTAAGAAAAAGAAAGGAGACTCAATTTCAAGAACCACCACTCTCAAAAAAATGTCTCAGGTGGAGATTAAATATTCGAAAAAGCTAGAAAGGATTCTGTTTAACCCCTCCAAACAGCTCCTCACCTATGTTTTCTCCTAATGGTGGATTGTATACAGTTTCATAAATAATGGGAATACTTTACCACCATGGAGGAGTGACTAATTAGCAGAAAATTCCATGAAGAGGAACTATGTCATGACTCCACAGTGCAAAGTCAGTTTGGTAACTCTGTAGCAGCAGGAGCTTATTTGCAAGACAATTAGGAAATTCCATTAAAGATGTTGCCAAATATTGATGGAAATATCAGTCAGCAAAGATGAATCCATTTCAATTTTTTTCTAAGCCTATCAACATCCAATTTCACTGGCTGGATGACATGTTTTCTTACTATCTGTTGTCTGCACACACAGAGGATAGACAAACATAGAAAAATAACATGCAGGGAGAAACCGCTCCCTTATAGTTGATTATCATTAAGACTACTACGGGCAATATGGCTCTTGGGCCCAATGTAACCAACCTCAATGGTTCCATCTACTTAGAAGGTTAATTTCAAGGATGATGCACAAGTGCCTATGGAATCTGGAATGTCCAAACCAGAGCTTTAAGTTTTAACCAAAGATGTTTGTGGATTGGGGCAGTAGAAATGCTTGTAGAGTGCACAACTTGCCTCTTCTACTTGTCTCAAGGCTGAAGGAAATTCTCATTAAGCATATTGAAGTGGAAGCAGGTATCTGTTGTATCTTTGTGAAGACAAAGTAGTTATTGGAATTGGAAAATGTCCACCCTCAGCACAAAGAGTGATTATGATCCTTATTTTTATCTTGTACATCTCTTTTTCCCATGGTCAAAACATGATGATTGTAAAATGACATGACATCTTAATATATGTGTAAAAGGTCTAAGCCCAAATGGGCTACACATCTTAGTACTGCTCTGGAGTGTTTTTTCACTTAGATGAACTTAGATCCTAGTGATATGAATTTGTATAGGTTTTTTTCACTCAATCATCCAAAGCCATAAGTATGCACTAATGCATCTTGCCCCAACGTGGTCTTCGAGTCCTTACTTCTAATGTCATGCATTACTAATGTCACCATGTTTTTTGTATTTTTGGGTTGGTATCTATTCCTTAGGGGGTAAACATTATAAAATTCTATTAAAATGATTAAAGGGGGCATCAAACACCTTAGAATACATAATCCACCTTTTTAGACCCCTCATTTAACCTAGCACATCTCTTGGAGATAATATACCATAATTTTTGCATGTTGGAGACAAATTTGAGTGACTTTAGGAAGTTGGTAAAAGAGAATATTCCCTAATTTGTCCCCTTTGAATGAGGTGTCATTTCTGATTGTATTTGGTCTCAATCAATCACTATTTTTCCACTCCTAGTAGTTTATTTTATAGGGTATTTATTCTATTTAAATACAATGGTGTAAATTCATCTTGTATATACACTAAACAAGTATCATTCCAATTCAGGGTTGATTTCTGTGTTTGTCAGTGCTGCTATTTCAATTCTACGTGAAAAATGTTCAGGGCCTTGCAAAGCTTCTTCCTAAAGTTTGAAGCAAATAAAATATTACATTACTGAAGTGTGTTCTTTAAAATTAATTGCTTTCAATAAATGCCATCTGGCTTTGATATGGATTTTTCCTTTGTATATAGAGGTTTTTGTTTTGTTCTATATTCAATATTCCGAAAGCTTTAATTTCTTTTAAGAATATAAGTTATGACTAATGTCTTTGGTATTTGTGACAGAGAGGAGGCAAGCAGAGGCTGGACGAATCTATGACAAGTACCCTGATAGAATTCATGTAAACTCATGAACTAATGCCAGATTAAGAAATCCTTTTATTTGTCACGCTATTGAATATTTTCTCAGTCAAATAATACAGTAGATATAAATGCGGATAGGTCTTTTTTACTACCTTGCTTGAGAGTTTTGGCTAGAGAATGAGTGTCTTACTGGATTACCCCTAAAATCTTGCAGGCTATTATTGAGAAGGCAGAGAAGAGTGACATACCAGACATTGACCAGAAAAAGTAAGTACTTTTGTATTAAAGTATCAAAGACATATTTGGATCTTTTCTGGAGTCATACTAGCAATATAATTTTTGTTTCTGGGGTATGTTTCATCAAATGATAAATATTTTATTACCAATATGTTTTTCTATTTCCATTGATTCACATGGATAGACATTTCAAGTAATGTTCATTTGCATCTCTCCAATGCTTGCCACACCATCCTTTTTATCTTCATGTAAGAAATATAAGACTGCAAGGAGAATGCAAAAACTCATAGTGTTGAATCCTAGAGAGCCCGAAAGATAAAAATGAGTGAGGGTTCAAGGGACTTCAAGGAAGAAGCCCAATACCAACAATGCGGTCTATTGTCAACTATTCTAATATCCAAGGCTATGCTCAAGGGTGTTTTGAGGTTCTTTCTATCCATTGGTTGTGTGACTCGAAGCCTACACTGCCTGATAGAACTAGTATTGGAGGTTTATTTATAATGCCTCTTATGATTGGAGCTATCTAGAGGCTGTAAGTAAGAAATGACGAGATTTGAGTTAGCAATGCAGGGAGTTCTATCTATGAAAGTTTTCTACTAGAAGTGAAGTATCTCCTGAATATGAAAGGCGATACATCTCTTGTCCTCCTACTATATGAAAATATTTAAGGAGCTATTACAGTCTATGAACAAGCAGTGATATCTAAAACTGATTTCATAGAAGACAAGATGTCTAAAGATGAAATGTTCTTGTTTAGGTTCCTCTAACATAGGCTCATTTTCACAATTTTGAAACTAACCACCAGTCTTTGAACAAGGATAGAACCTGCATCTAACATAGACTCATTTTCAAAATTTTGGATAGAGCTTGTACTAGAACCTACACTAGTCTTTTCAGTAGTTGAAACTAACCTGTACTAGTATTTCCAGCTTTCGAAACTAATCTTTCCTCTAACATAGGCTCATTTTCACAATTTTGGATAGAACCTGCACTAGTCTTTTCAGCAGTTGAAACTGACCTGTATTAGTATTTCCAACTTCTAAAACTGATCTTTCCTCTAGCATAGGATCATTTTCACAATTTTGGATAGAACCTGCATCTAACATAGACTCATTTTCAAAATTTTGGATAGAGCTTGTACTAGAACCTACACTAGTCTTTTCAGCAGTTGAAACTAATCTTTCCTCTCCTTTATGATCAGTAACTCCAAAGATGTCATCGTCACCATTAAGGGTGCAAGTATTTACATACTTTTGATGAAGAAAACTAATATCCAACAACAAAAGAAGACAAAACTCACCCTTGGCCTCTGAAGGAACCAAAAATGTGCTTCCCTCTGAAGTACTCTGAAATCCTTGCACCTTTGGGCCACAATCATTATTAGATAGTCCATTAATATTCATTTAAAAATATTGATTGCTTGCTATTCTGAAACTTCTATGAACTTGATATTTCCTTTGACAACCCATTGCATTTATCAATCTCAACAAGGAGCAAATTTGCGAAATTGTGAGGTTTATTTATAATGCCTCTTGTGATTGGAGCTATCTAGAGGTTGTTTGGAGTTAGGTGCAGAAGCAAACATTCGCTACCTTATAACCCAAACAACATTTTGATTTCATGCATGGAAACTCATAAACCAAAGTTTTGATAAACCATCATGCAATAAAAACCCTAGAATCCATCATAAACCATCATCATCTTGAAGCCATTTTTTTGACAATTCTTCAAGCTGGAGTCGTTGAAAGTTGCTGAGACAAGATGTGCCTCAAACTTCCTCCTGTTGCATCACTTTGTACAAGTGAAAGTTGCATTATTGTCTATGGTGAGTGAGATTTAGTCTTTTTGGAGACAGTCAAATTCAGAGAGGAGTGCTGTGTAGACTGGTGATTGATGGGAAGTGGTGGATCAAGATTGACTTCTGCTAAAATTCACAACACCAACATTTGAGCTTCTTTGAAATGTAGACACTGCAAGCCTTTTTGGGGAGAGATTTATGATGGCAAGGATACCATGGATGAGAAATATTCTATGGAAATCATTTGACAGGAGGGTTCCTGTGCTTTTATTTTTTGATGTAGATTTTGTAGAGGTTGTGTTGAGAATCATTGATATAGATTCTACATTGTGATGACAATCATTGTTGACATGTGGAACCAATTCAACACCCCCTTACACACTTTATCCCATGCTTTGAATCCTAGATTTATGTGACGATGACCTCATTGCTTGAAGCAATGGGAAGAGGAAGGCCCCACATGGATGGGGTTGGATGCTGTAGTGAAGAAAGCCTTCAAGAGATCATTTGGGAGAAAATTTTATAAAATTTGTTGGAGGAAATTGGAATGAACAAATTTTTAGACATCAGCCTTGGCTACTTTGTATATCTGTACACTAGTTTTGGGATGTAATATTTACTGTATTGTTGCCCCAGTTATCTATTTTAGTTCATTTCGAAATATTTGACATAATATTCGTATTAATATATTTATATTAATTTAGAAAGTTTTCTTTATTGGGCTAAATTGTTTTAAAAAATATTTCCCATTTAGCTTTTATGATTTTTTATTTTCTATGTCCTATTTTTCTAGCAGCAAAACTTAGAAGTTCTATGATGTTACAAATCCTTCACAGCAACACTGGGGACTTTGTTTACCTCCACCAGTGGCAGAGGTTTCCTTGCCTCGATTAGCCTCTTCAAGTAAATTGAGCAAATCACTGGCTCCTGTAAGTGACTTTAGGATTTTAGTATATTGTACTTCCGCCCAATTATATTTAGCATTTGTTATTGATATCTGTGCAGACAGCTTTTTCTATGCTTCCATATTAGATTATTTAATAGCTTCTGATTCAGTCCTAAATAATCATTAGTATAGAAGCTAATGTGTATTTTCTTTAGATAGCTTATGTTTTACTTCAGTGATTGTCTTCTAGATTCTTTATACATGGCTTCATTTTCATTTCCTAATAATATATACCTGTTCATATTTCCTTGTGAAACTAGAACACGGGAGGTAATGCTGAGACTTCCCTTGCCAGTGGAGCTATTGGAAGATCACTTGTATTGCCAGCTAGTGCATCTTGGTATGAAATATGTTTCTTGTCATGGAATATTTGTTTAGTTTTCCAACACCCCCCTGGATTGGTGCAGAGTAACACTACACATTAAGTTTAGTGAACATAAGCTTCCATATGATTTAGGAGTTTGTGGTGGAATATTACATATCTTACTGAATATTGAGACATTAATGGTTGTTGCAAGGGCTCCCATGTTGCACAGGAAAAATCATTTAGTATGAGGATCCCAGCTGTTTAGGGCTCCTCTAATCCTAAAACAAGTTCATCTCATTCACTTTCAGTGTCTCCAACATTAAATCTCCCTCCCTTGGTGGTGGAAGCTGCGGCATCGGGGTTGAGTTCTGATCATGGCAAGCTGTTGGTCAATAAGAGTGGGTAATCATCAACATTTATATCTAAAAAACATATTGATGCCAAACCTAATGCAATGAGTGGAACATATATAAAATTAAATTCATGTGTAAATACCACTGGGGAAGCTTTCCATGGAAAGAATGCCAGTTTAGTTGATCCTACTATGAAATGTAGGAGTCATGAAGGTTTTAAAAGTATATTGAAGAATTCGTCCTCTGACACACACAAGGGTTCATATGAGCTGGGCAGTGGACACATTGAAACAATAAGAAGTGAAAGAACATATGCAACTTCAGTGTCATTTGGTATTGTCTATGTTGGACTTTCTAAAGATAGCTTTCCAATCTCTGTCCCTCAAAGAAACTCTGTTGTTCAAAGAAACAGTGAAGTGAATGTTGTTGCTCTAAATAAAAGCAGTAGAATGCTTTCAGGAAACCATGTTGAGAATTGTCTACAAAGGTCTCCATTTGATGATAGGTATCAAAACAATTATGAAGAACACTTTGCAGAACCATATGGTGAAGGTTGCTCTAAAGCTATTTCTTCAGAAGCAGAGGTGCCTCCCTTTATGGAAAAATTCTAATTTTCAGTGGATGATTATAGTTCTAAAGATTGTTCTCTTCATCAAAAGTATGTAAATACTTGCACCCTTAATGGTGAAAATGACAACTTTGGAGTTACTGATCATAAAGCAGAGGAACAATTAGTTTCAACTGCTGAAAATACTAGTGTAGAATCTATCCAAAATTGTGAAAATGAGCTTATGTTAGAGGAAAGATCAGTTTCAGTTTTCAAATTCCTGAGAAAGTAGAAATTGCTAGAGATTCTAATGCCAGTTCTGGAAATCTAGAATTCTTGGAGAATCTGGTGTGTAATATCCTTCCAGAAGTTTATATGAATGGCTCAGATGTTGGAGAAAACAGTATAATTTCAAACATATTGTCTTTGAATTTTGATTCAGATGATAATGTATTAAATAGTCCTGACAATTTAGCAAATTTTATCCTTGTTGAGACTGATAAATGCAATGGCCTGTCAAAGGAAATATCAATTTCATGGAAGTCTCAGAATAGCAAGCAGTTAATATTTTTATTTGCAAGGTCAGAAGGTTCTATAGAAAGATCAAGCCATTATTCCACTCCCAATTTGGCATCGTCTAGGCAATTGTAGAGGGAGTGGGAAAATGGACAAGATGTTTTGGAAAGCACAAATGGACATGAACTATTGAATATTAATGGACTATCTAATAATGCTTCTGGCCCAAAGGTGCAAGGATTTCAGAGTACTTCAAAAGGAAGCACATTTTTGGTTCCTTCAGAGGCCAAGGGTGAGTTTTGTCTTCTTTTGTTGTTAGATATTAGTAATTTTATTTTTAATAATTGTGCTTTTCCCCTTGCTAATATGGAATTTACAAATTTTGTTTCCTTTTACCCAGCCATTTTAAGACTTTGTATTTTTCCAAGTTTGTTATCTATGGATATAGCCTTATTTTTATGGATCTAAATACAAGAGATAACCATTTTCAGATGAGCCTATCTTTTAAGATCTAACACTACACAGGGGATTTCCCTAGGTTGCATCGGGACATTACCAATGTCGTGTAGGATTTTTCAGATATCCCTTGGCCATCTTGGGGACTTCTTAGCATCACTTTCCAAAATCAGTGCCTAAGAGAAAAGAAATATAAGGCCTTAGCGCTACACTCACTCACCAACACATTACCCCTTACTAAGAGACTATTCAATCTCTAATTTAGCCAAGATTTAGATTTGTTTTCTTTAAATTAGCTAGTTCAAACCCTCTCTTACTCTTACCATCTGCTTTGCCCTGCCTCTATCCTCCCGCAGAAACATACCCTATGTTATAATGTTGTACTAATGCTAGGTTTTGAACAATTCTTCATGAACCTTGAACTTTGTACTTGTAAATATAACCCCACACCAAAAATTTTGCAGTTTGATCACAATAAAATAGGCTTCACAATAAGAGAAGAAACCTTTTGTAGTTTGATCACAACCATAGACCTGCTTATTATGGAACCTTCTCAAAGAAAAGGTGAATATACTTTGCATAATTTTAAGTTTATTAATTATCAAAGCAACAGGTTGTGTTTTAATTTTGATAGCCCATGATGAGGAACATCTGAAACACCTTGAAGCTCATGGATTCTTAATATTGCAGTAGACAAGAGGGAAAGTTTTTTTTCTGACTCTTTGTTTTTGATGCAGTGATGGCATTGGGCTTCGAAATCCTTTCAGGAAGGACTCTTCTTTGGACTATGAGAATGATAGTGATGAAGAATGGGAAGAGGTACTCATCACTAAATCTCTTTGGTGAGAATATTTGTAGTATTTTTATTAGCTTTAGTTACAGGAAAAATTGTACATAGCTCTCAGGAATTAGTTTATCATAAATACTAGTTACTAGTAAGCTGTAATAGTAATAATTATGTAGTTTGTAGATTGATATCTATCATAAATTTGTTTGAATATCCTCATTATCAAGAAATAAAAACTTCTTAAAGGGTGCTAGCTCAATGGTATAGCACCTGCCTAATTATAGGCAGGAGGTTGGTGGTTCGATTCCTCCGTGCCCTATCATAAATTTGTGGCTACAAAAATGACTAAATTCGCATATATATGACTATTAGTAGCTAATTTCCCATATCTTAGTCGTATTTAGCTTATTCATTAATATGTTAACATCTAGTAGTTTATTTAGTCATATATTTGGTCATTAATGGTTGCAATCAGTGACTAAATCAATTACTAAATCAATGACTAACTCAGTGACTAAATTAATGACTAAATCCATGACAAAATCAATGACTAAATCCATGACTAAATCAATGACTAAATCAGTAACTATCAATGACTAAATCATTGACTATCAATGACTAAATAATTGTCTATCAATGACTAAATCAATGGCTACTAAGTCAAGCTATTAATGACTAATGAAATACAACTAGCTATAAGATAGTGGAAATTTGCTACTATTAGTCACCGATTCAAAAATAGTTGTTTATAGCCTGATTTTAGTCATTTTTTAGTCATTAATTTCTCATTTTCTACTAGTGATTGCTTTGAATGCGCAAGGAGGTCATTGAGGTATGAATCCACGATGTTTTTAATGTCGTGAAATGCATAGGACATAGCACACTGGAATGTGGCTTCGACGTTCTTAAGGCCAAAGGGTAAATTCCTATAAGCGAAGGTTCCCCACAGGCATATAAATGTTGTCTTGTGTTAATTGGTAGGAAATATCTCAATCTGATTATAGCCAGAAAAGACATCCATGAATGAGGAGATGACACTTCTGGCACATTTGTCGATAATCTGATCAATGTGCGGAGTTGGAAAATTGTCCTTAGGACAAGAATTGTTCAGGTCTCTGAAATCGATACAGTCTCTAATGGTTCCATGCTTTTTTTTTACAGGAACGATGTTAGATACCCATTCCGTCAGGGGTACAGGAGAGATGAATCCTGCCTTCAGAATTTTTTTGACTTTGGCTTTAATAGATGTTGCCTTCCGGGGATGGACTTGACGCAATTTATTCCTAACTGGTCTGGCTGTGGGATAGGTTTTGATTTCATGGACCACAATAGATGGGTCTATCCTAGGCATTTCTTCATAAGACCAAGAAAAAATATCTCGGAACTCCTTAAAAAGTGCTCTATATTCTTCAGTTTCTTCTATTGAACAGTTCTTCCGAACGTGAACATGTTCAATAGTTCCAGGCTTGACTGATATGTCAATTGGAGCTATTTTAGTGATGTTGCATAGATTTCCTTCAAAGTCAGAATATTGCAACAACACAGGTGTTTGCGGAATTCAGACAATATCAGTATCCAAGAGAGATACAAAATCATTATCTGTTGAACTGGTGTTGGGGAGGAACACGGATATGTGATGATGATCCTCCCATACTGATTCATTCGTACTCATAATCATCATGATAGTTTTGTCTGATAGAAAATTTTGGGAGAGATAATCTAGAGTAGGAAGAGAGGGTTCTAACCAGTAGGGTGGGTGGTAAGGATCTAAAGCCACAAGATGAATATCATCTGTATGATCATCGGAAATGGATTGGATAGCATCATAAACTGCTTCATACAGGTTGTGGGAGGATGACTCAACAACTTGTTTACCCTTATGATCATAGCTAAATGAGGAGATCATATTGATAGTTGCCACCTCTGTGCTAGAAGGAGTTGATGGGAATATTCCCATAAGGGAAGAGTCCTTCAGCATACCTACCCCAATTGACTGATAAGGAGGAGGGGACTGGCCTAGAATAGGGATTTTATTTGTCATAGGGTTAGTAACATCCAGCGTACAAAAATAAATTTGATCAATTGTCACAATCTTTCCCAAATGTGGAAACTTGAGTGTTCTAAATACCGTCGAAGCGACAATAGTCATAGCATAAAACCAATTCTTCCTAGGAGAAGATTGTAGTCTAATGGGGCATCCACTACTTCCACCTAAATGGAAACAGTTGTTCCCCCTAGCTTAATGGAAAGTATGGGATGACTAGAGACTGGCCTAGAACTCAAACCTGCAAGGGCAGAATTGGAGGTTTGACCTAGATTGTGAGAAGTCTCACCATATGTTGGATGACCATCAGAAGAAGGTTTAATTTCAACCAAAGTCCAAGGATCCGTATTACAGGGTAATCTAGCTGATATAGTTTCAGTATGTAGTGGAGGCGTGGCCAAAACTCTGTCTAGCCTTTGCATTCACTCTTGAAAAATATCATGCACAATGAATCGATCCTTGGATTTGTCTATATTATTCTTCATCTGGAGAAGTTTGTTCATGAGAGTTTCTATTAACCCCGAATGAGGAAATGGATTGACCCATGGAAGTTCTCCAAAATGGAGCATCTGGGCCATATTCAGGTGGAGCGGGACTATCAGTACGACCTTCCATATGCGGATGAAAGGAAGTATCAGCCATAGGAGGCTGTTAAACCAAGGGATTAATATAATAAGTGAATTGGTCTCCACTTTCTACAACTATATTTTCTTCTTAGTGGGAAGTAGTTGCAGCTCCTTGGTCAATGGCTTCCATAGGACTTTCTTCTGTAACAGGAGGAAAATCAGGTGGGAAGCCCTGATTCTTTCTGGATCATCTCAATTGAAATTCATCTATATTCGTATCCCTTACTAAACTAACCTAGGGTCTCAAAACTAAGAACACACACGAAAATTTCTCCTATTCAAGCTACACGTCAACAAGCAAACTTAAATGATAGGAGGAGCTCAAATAGTCGGTCTCTCACCAAGATTGTCAAGAAGGTGCAACTCATGATATACCACAAGGGTACGTGCATAGTAATATCCCCGAATGTTGTTTTCGGTGTATTTCTCCACACAAGACGACCAAAGGGTTTTTCTTAGATGGACAGGGTATCCTAGTGAGGTCTCTCGATATACGCAAGGTACGTGGGATCTCAAATCGGTAGTAGTGCTATCTAATGCACAACCATTCACAAGGGGCCTTTTGATATACAATGGAGTATATGAAGTACCTTTATATATACCTCAAGGATACGTGAAAGGTCATTCGATATACTGACGGTATGTGGAAGAACCACGCGAGTCTCGGGTTGTAGTGCGAACAAGTAATGACAGCTCCTACGTTTAACGATGCTCGAACACGTCCCTAACCTATCACTCAAATTTATATACAATTTTTAGACCTATATATTTTAAAGTGTATGGTTAGGTGAATGCATGAGATTTTGAAAGAAAAGTAAAACCATGCAAATATGAAATGCGCGTTCATTCACTTTACCATTCAGATTATGCCTAATTATGGGAAGGAGAGAGAATCTTTTTCTTTTCAATTTTGCTTTGAAACCAAAAACTTTTCAAACAACTCCACTAAACAATTATTTTCCAAGAAAGAAAGAAAAAAACACTTCTTCAAATCAAATCTTTTGAAAGCATGCAGATAGGGTAAGATCTCATTTCTAAGAAGAAAGACAAGAAGCACACAAAGGCATATTCAATATTTTTTTCAATTTTTCTATTAAACTGGAAAGATCAAATTTAAAAATACCAATATTTTTTATTTTGATGAGATGACAATATGAACTAAAGGAAAGAAAAATGGAGATATGAAAGCTTATGAGGCTAATCAGAGGTCCAACAATTCGTCCTCAAATAACGATATAAAAGAATCTCAATCAAAAAAAAAAAAATTCCAGAGTAAAAAAAAGTCTTTCACTATCTTAATGAAAAAATGGAAACAAACAAACCAATTAATTAAGTCTTCTTTTGAGGATTATCCAATGGCAAGTAGAGATCTAATTAAGCTAAAGCTTTCAAGCACTCCTTTCAAAATAACCAAACTCACAAGCAGTAATGATGATGAATCTAACCTAGCCTTTTGATTTTAACAAACAAACATTTACCCCATCAAAAATTTCAGATTTGAACACTCAAGTATTTCCAAACAAGCCTGGACAATGCTAGTTGAAGACAAAAAATCCAAAAACCAAAAAAAATCTTGCAAAATTTTGAAAAAAAGAGGTCTAGAAAAAACCTACCTGGCACCACTTACAGGAGGTTGTTGACAGAGCAATTCTGAGGAGGCACCGCTTCCTGCTAACTACTCTCAGGTCAGGGCACCACTTCTTGCTAACTATGCACAGGTGATGGCACCTCTTTTTGCTCACTACATAAGCATGGTTCCCTATAAATGTCTAGAACAAAAAAGAGTGAAAAAACAAAGTCAAAATTTGGAAAACTAGCGTCAAAAAGATAAATCAATAGCAATAAAGAGCATATAAGGTCAGGATGGATTAGATCTGAAGAGATCCGATGATATCAAGTCAAAACCTAACTAGGTCAGCTAGTATATTTGACTGAAATGATAAGAAGCTGGAGCATGGATTCGAACAGGTGTTTGAAGGCTAAGGAAGATCAGATCTGTTGAAGCTCATCCCCAGTGGAGTCGTCAGATTTGTTGATAGGAAATTCGCACCTTCTACAGACAGAAGTTGTTCCTCTGGTCTGAATGGTTCAAATCTAGAACAAATAAGTTACAACAAGGCTGATAGACTTCTCCTAGAAACTACAGACACCTGGAATAGAATCTTTAGAGATTGATGTGGTCCTTTACCTATGGCAAAAGATCTCCAAGAAGATACCTGCAAACACACATCAAACACAAAAGATCAAAGTACCATAGTGTTATCTATAGATCTATATTGGTGACTAAGGAATCCAATAATAAACATGCAAGATTATACAAGACAAGTTATATGGGAAGAAAATCAACTTTGCAATAATGAATAGTGAAGAGTTACAACCTGCGCCTTAGTGTTGAATGCACTCCTTCACAAGACCGATGTCTTATCCATGATAGCTCCAATATTCTCTTCTATGCTCACTCTTTATGGATTAGGCTAGAATGTCAAAATGGCAGCATGACTTTGCTCTCTCCTCAACCATGGGGTATGAGCTTGTTTTTATAGCCCTCAAATGGATAGGGATGGTTGATATTTTGGTGGTTGAGGTGGACTTGAGATCCCCAAAGCATGGATCTCGAGCTCAACTAACCCAGGAGAATAGGGATAAGGTCCGCCATGAAGCTTTTGATCTAGAAGCTTCGTGAAGCTTCTGTTTTTCACTTTTTACCAAGGGAACCGCTCCTGCTCCTTGATGACAGAGCGATACTAGGGAAGAACCGCTCTTCAAACAAAGGGTAAAGGAGGTGCCACCGCCTATCTTCAACACTACTTAGGTGGTGCTAAAGAAGGTACCGCTTCTCAACTTGAGGGTAAAAGCAGTGCTTGGTTTTTATGTGCCAGTTTGACATCCGGAGCAAGTTTTTTCACTTCAAGATTTAGGAATGAGGGAAAACATAGAGGTTTAGGATCTTATCACATGTTGGTGATGAGATTTAGGTGTAACACATTTCTTCTAGGGAATTTGTAATTCATATCGCCTTGTTTCATCAAATGTCGCAATGGCTAAACACAAAAGATCGAGAGAACATTCAAGAAAAAAATCAAATGTAAGCCATGTCTTCTCTAAGCTTTGAGGACAAAGCTTCTCTAAGGGGAAGGCAATGTTATATACATAAAAATATAACATATTATATATATATATACTAATGATTAATTAATTAATTAAATGAAAAGACATGCGTCTTAGTAAAGGAACGATGAGATTATATAATACCCATCATTGTAAATGCAATATCAATTACTTATTTATCATATATTACATTTTTACTTTCTACTTAGCCATTTATGGCTTTCCTACGTTACTTGTTTTGGTTATTCAATTATTGAGGACCTGATGGGTTCACAACCAATTTTTTTCATTTCTTCTGGTACTTGATAAAACAGGAGGTTCTGGAAATAGTGGAGGAATCGCGAAGAAATAGAGGAGTGTTAAAGGATTTTAATGCTACCTTCCTGACCCTAGTCTTGAAAGGGGAAGGAGATGACACCCCCAGTAAGTTCACACCCATAGCTCTATGCAATGTCATATACAAAATCATTACTAAAGTGATAGCCAATAGGATAAAGACGCTCCTCCCTAGTTTGATTAGCCCATAACAATTGGGGTTCGTCGAAGGAAGGCGGATTTTGGATGGTATCATCTAGGTTCAAGAAACCATTCATTCTTTAAAGGCCACTAAGAAACCAAGTATGTTAGTTAAGTTGGATATAGCTAAAGCCTATGACAAACTAAGTTGGCAATATATGAGAAGTATTTTGGAAGCCTTTGGTTTTGGAAGGGAATGGATAGAATGCATAATGAACCTGATTTCCACTCCCATATTTTATATAATGTTGAATGGATCTCCTACCAAAATTTTGAATCCCTCCTGATGAATTAGAAAAGGGGATCCCTTGTCCCCTTCTCTCTTCATCTTAATGGCTGAAGGGCTTAGCAATCTCTTCCAAGATCAATCATCTGGAGGAGAGATCTATGGGATAAATATCCACAAGGGAACAGATAAAAAAATGCATCAACAATTTGTTGATGACACGATGTTAATGGGGAACCCTTTAGTCCAAGAGGCCCGATCCTTTAAGAAAATTTTAATTTTTTTTTCTAAGGCTTTGGGGCTTGAAGTTAACTCTGACAAGTCGCAATTTTTCTTCTTCAATACAGCAATTACTACCCAGAGAAATATAATTTCGATCCTTGGATTTTCTAAAGGATCTCTTCCCTCTAAGTACCTGGGAGCTCCACTTACTAAACGCACTATCAGGAAGGTTTCCTGGCAAGATCTGCTAGATAGACTTAGAAGTAGGCTGGAAAATTCTACCCTTCGACCTCTAAACCTACCCAGTCATCTGATTCTTGTCAAAGCAGTTCTCTAGACAATGATGGTTTACCTTTTCTCTATGATCTCAACTCCAAAGGTTGTTATTAAGGAAATTCAAGGCATCCAGAAAAATTTTCTTTGGGGAGGAAGGGAAGAGAACATCAAATTCTCCCTAGTGGGATGGGACAAAGTATGTCATCCCAAGGATAGGGGGGTTTGAGTATCAAGGACCCAAAGGTTATGAGTGAATTTGAAGGTTCTAAGATCTGGTAGAGATGGTACAATTACAAGGCGGAACCATGGGCGAGATTGTGGCACGTGAAATATGCCTGAGACAGACTAATTAGCGATCTGATTAGACATAATGAGGAAAGGCTCGGATCTCATATCTGGATGAAATCTCAGTCTGGTAAAAATCTCATTCAGAATCATAGTTTCTAGGAAATATGTGATGGTGAACTAGCTAATTTCTAGGATGACTCAAGGAATCAACACCCAAAAATAGGGGAAGACCTTAGATGGAAAAATATCAGGGCAAGAGGGATAGAAGAAGGAAAATTCAAGGCGTGTCACTACAGGGAGGATCCTTGTTCGAATGTCCATAGGAAGTGGTTGGGACAGGACTAGTGGGGAAGACTAACTAATGATGAGGATCTTCGTGCTTTCGAGGATATTCTCTGGGAGAGACACATTCACATCAAAATGGGAGAGGATAATTTAAGGTGGGGATACCAACCGAAAGTTACTTTTAGCATTAAGGAATCCTATGACATACGAATTAGAAGCGGGGAAGGGAGAGAAACAATATGGAAGAAGATCTTGGAAATGAATCCTTGGACAAAGACAGCCATGTTCTGATGGTTGGTGGTTAGGCAAAGGATTTTAACGGGAGAAAAACTCAGGAAACAAGAAATTCAAGGTCCTTCCCAATGCCCCTTATGCCTCAACAATGAAGAAAACATGGAGCGTCTTTTGGATGGACGTCCCTATAGAACTTTGTTATGGGATATGGGGCTATGATCTTTCGAAGAAGTGATCAAATGTGAGGCTAGTCCGACCAATATCTTCGGAATGGAACATTAAGGCCTTTAAAAATCTGATTCTGGGAATGTTATGGATAATGTTCCTAGGGATGGTTCTCTGGAATGTGTCGAAGGAGAGAAACAACCGCATATTTTGGGATACGAAGCACAACGAGGAGGAGGTTTGGTGGAAGTTGGTCAACAACCTCCAAGAGACGATAAGAAGAATGCAATGGGGAGAGACAGATAAGGACCTCTCAGAGGGTGAAGCACGCATTGCGACGGGATGGGGTTTAGGAAGGAGAGATCTGGAAGGGTTGCGAATGAAATACAAGATCCGCAGGTCATCTAGTACAAACTTCTGGCCACCCCCATAGGCAATCTCATTTAAAGTTAACTTCGATGGGGCATCCAGGGGAAATCTGGGAGCAACGAGGTATGGGGGAGTTTTCAAAAATTCCTCTGGGTAATCTTGAAATTTCATTATGGATATCTTTGCAATGACACAAACAACTCAACTAAATTGGAAGGCCTCATCCAAGGAATGAAGCATGCTGTCAAGGAAGGATGGTTTCCAAAGACTTTGGAGGGTGACTCCAAAACTATCATACAGATGGCAAAGAAATTTTCCAATGGCCAATCAACAGAGAAAATTATCGCCAACTAGCGGCTCTCGAGCAGGATAGAAACCTTGAGGTGCCTCGTTGCTACTCATAGTGCCCTTTCCTTCAGCCACGTAAGGAGGGAGGTGAATAAGGTAGCAGATCTCTTAGGCAACATTGGGGTCGAAGGGGGTGGGGCCCTCATAATAGGAAATATGGTTGATTTCAAGAATGAGGATTGGGAGCACAACTATAGCCACTTGGATAAATTAGATTAAGAGAAAAGCAAAAAAGTGGACGGAAGTGGGCAGGTAATTCATGGTGATGACAGGAGATAGTTGAGGATCGCGGCTATGGTGTCAGACCACCAAGGATAATCATGTGGAAAACAACAGGTGTCACTCTTCCCAACTCAAAGATGGGTAAAAGAGGGTACGGGGTTAAGCGTGCGAAGGAATGTAGGAAGGATTCGCACCAGCTTCCATATCTGGAAATTAATATCCTTGTGATGTTAATACCCTGTATGAGTACGTCCATGGGGGATGGAAGGTACCTTCCAGAGGAGGGAAGGAGAAGAACTGTAATAGTAATTATGGCATTATTGGCCTTATATATGAGCGAAAGACAGTGTATTTCCACCCGCATTCCCTGCTGCGCTATAGTTTTTTCTTTTTTAGTTGACATAAAGTCTCCCTCAAAGTTGTTAAGAGACTGGTTTGCATTATCCCGACCGCCTGATTGTGTGTGGTTCCTTCTGAAAATTTTAAGGATAGGTACCAAAAGGCCTTTAAGGCTGGAATCTAGGATGGGCTTGGGATCATGTGGGAAGAGTGGAAAAGGAAAGATGGTGAGAGGGCAGGAGGGAAGTGAGGCCCAAGTTGCAAGGGCCAAAACACAGGCCCACGCTGCGGCCACATTCTTTCAGGATCGTATTCCTCTTGTGGTTCTAGATGAAATAGAAGCTATCGAGAAGCAACTATGGGATGAGGTGCATACCATCCCGATTGAAGACATTCACACAGAAGTAGAAGAGTGGGTTGTGGACCCTAGATATGATGGAATGATTGTGGTTTATTGGGTAATGAAGAATGTAATGTTGCATGTGGCCATGAGTGGAGCTGTTAAGAGTCAAGGGGACGAGCAACCAATTCGAGCTTGGAAAGACCATAATTCGGGCACTCCTATGATGCACCGCAAAATAGATCTGATTGCGTCCAAGCTCGGCATTTCATTCTACTTCCCCAGCATGTAGAGTGCGGAGACAGGTGGCACCAGCAAAAGAAAGAGTGAGAGCGGAGGCCCGAAGCAGAGACCGAGGGAGAAGCCAAGAAGATGAAGCTCGCCGAAAAGATGAAGCTGAAAGTCATGGATGACACAAGTGTGGAGGACCTTTCCAAAACCTGGTTTGAGTTGCACTAACTAGTTCTTTGCAGTTTCCTTTCCTTTATATAGAGATGACGTAGTAATAGTAAGAGTTTATAGCGGTAAGTGGAATAGGCTGTATTTTTTCTGGAAGCCTATCTAAAACAAACTGATATTTTTTAGTATATTTGTATTACCAGAATTGGGTGATGATTCTAAGACTTTGAAACTCTGAAAAAAAGTTATATATTTGGTTTTTAAGAAATAATATAGTCCTTTTATTTTAAAATAAACATTATAATTATATAATAAATTTATTTTAATACATAATTTACTAAAAAGTGTAACCCAATATAAAGAAATTAAAATGCCAATGAATCAAGGTGTTTAAACGCATTACTATAAATTCAAAAAAATATAATGATAGTTTATTTTTCAGGTTTGTTTAAAGTTTACACAATTAAACATACCAGATTTTCTTAGGATTTAACAGATAAAATATATATTATTAACGATTAACCACTCAGATTGTAATTACATCATTGTAAAAACTGCATCCTATGTCTCAATCGAAGAATGATGAAGAGATTAATTAGCCTGGCAATCTCCTCACACAAATGGCATATGACATGTTCCACACAAAACTTATGTCAACTATACCTCTCTCACACATTAATGTACGGAGACAGAAAATGAAAGACAAGCCTGCAGTTTTAGCGCAATATGACTTACAAACAACATTTCACGCACATGAAAGTTTATATATATATATATATATATATATATATATATATATATATTTCAAATCATTTAACTGCACACACGAAATTTAAGAGTGGGATTTCTGCGCGTTAGTTGGCAGGGTTTTATATTGATCCGGATCTGCTGGAGCGCTGGCTCTTAAGGAAGGAGCCACTCTTGGTAAGCTCTCGCACAGGTTTATCACTCAGCCGAATCATGTTGTAAGATATCGCACCCATTGTGGCACCGACTACAGGCGCAACCATGTATATCCAAATGCTTGTGTATTTGTTGCCAGCCACTGCAGAACCTATGCTTCTTGCAGGATTCATGGAAGCTCCTGAGATTGGGCTGTCAGAAAGGGAAATAAAACTTGTTAATCTATCGTTGATTTGGGCAGACTTAGTTCCACAAATATCAAAAAGAGTAAATGAATACCACGATACAGCTGCATTCATTCCAATGGTCGCTCCAAGTGCCAATCCCGCCAACTCACCGATCTGTGCAATAAAAAATTCAATAGTCAACTTTTCATTCTACCCATTCTAAGTGCACAATCTAGTATCAGTAATTAGTCTAAATGAGGACAAAATTTTCCATAGAGATCTACCGCTCTTATATCAGTGGCAACTGCAGAAATCACAAACATCAACAAAAACGTTTCAAAAATTTCCGAGACGAAGGACTGCATGTCTGAGCCTGACGGGAGAGTAGCTCCAATGTATGCCACATCTCCAAACATCAAACGAAGCACAAATCCAGCACTGATTGCTGCAAAAACTTGAGCTCCTATGTAGGCTGGAACCTGTGATTTAATACCAATAAATCCCAGCCGATCTCAGTCCTCATAACTATATATCTTAAACTCTTTACTAACTACCCTAGATCATCCAATCCTAATCTTAATTCACTCAGTTTCCTTGTCTTTTAATGTGGGAGAGATATTGCATCCATACTTGAGTCCAAGGAAATCTCCTAACAACTGCAAAGGCCAAGGTTATTGCAGGATTCAAATGAGCTCCAGAAATATGACCTATGGCGTAAATTATGATCATCGTTGCCAGTCCCCATACAATGGAAACACCCAGATGAGTTATGGAACCGTTGGTTTTCTTATCGATAACAACTGATCCACACCCTAGAAATATCAGGAAAAATGTCCCAATAATTTCTGCTATCACCTGTGCACAAAATATATCCATGTCAAACTATATTCAGAGATATTCTTATTGAGTTGAAAAAAACAGAGCAGAAATTGCAATGTCCCTTTTTAGGTCAAAGAACAATATTAGTGAGAATATAAACATCAGGCACTTGAACTACAATCCCACCTTCCGAGCAAAGCTAACAGATGGTAAGAATGATCCACAGGTTCGCTTGGTATAAACATGGCTTTCTCTTCGGCCATCTTCAATATTTAAAACAGCATTAACATTTTCTTGATCAGACATATTATCTAAAGCCATTTGAAGATTTGAACAATCTCAGAACTGAAATAGTATATTATCCTCTGTTAAAAAAGAGAAAAACTTGTGAATGCCTGAGCTGCCCTAAGTAGTTCTTCAATTTAAACTCACAAACCCTGAGTTTGGTATTTTAATATTTTTCCACAACATCATAACCTAATGGGTTCTTTCCAATATGTTCTAACAGAATCGTATTACAGACAAAAGTAACTCATAATTTAATTTAGGGACCATTGCATATTAACTACGGGCTAAGAAATCCCAAACCCCAACTTGAGCGTCAAAATCACGAGGAAAATCATAGTGTTTGGAGGACACCAACCTATAAAAAAATATTTTTAATATCTAAAATTGATGACAAAAATACAATTTAATGTTAAATAAATACTTTAAATTTTGTAATTTTTATTAAAAAATATAAATCATAATTTTAATTATTTCTTTAGTCGAGCATGCAGTCGATCATAATTAGTTCGCCTCAAGGTACGCGTTTGTCATGCGGTTTTAAGAATGTCAAACTTTTATTGGAATTCGCATCGTGAGAACATGAACTCCAGTCTCCATTATTAACTGCACCAGAAAACTGCAATGATTCCAATCTGTTCATGTGTATCACATTGTTAGAAATCGGAATCTTTTGATTTTATTATTGTGTTTTTGGTAGAGTAGCCTAAATTTCCACGATTTAGCCCGTCGGACACAGCCTTTTCCGGCACAATTTGGATAAAGTTATGAAGAAATGTGTTAAATCCCACCTAGGTAAAGTTGCATAATCCCACAGCTTTACTTAGTCCTTTCTTTTAATAAGGAAAAATAATATAATGAATCTGGTGTTTACATGGTACCAATAGTAGCATTGAATGAAGTGCTCAGTACAACGGCCTACATAGCCTAAAATTGATTATATCGGGTTTTGAATGTATAGATAGATTCATCCCCGTCGTGTCGAAAAAAGCTATAAAAAAAGGCTGTGTTCCACGGATTAGATCCTCGAACATTTAGGTTATAAGGCTACGGTATCTGAAAGGGGATGGTGGGAATTCTGAGGAGACTTTGCCTATGGCCCTCCAAATTCGGCTTCAAATTTATAGTGCATCCCAGGTCAATCCGATCCAGGATTTTCTTTGTTGGATTTAACGTCAAAAACCTGCCATGATATAATTGGGTTTACACGTCATTTACGTGGGTGAAGGTGGAAATACCATGATATCATATCTGCAGGTCCATGTCATTATATTATATAATAACATCCATCGAATGGCATTGATGAGTATTGAAAAGTGTCGAATGCATTTATGTGTTATTCGACAATACATTGTTGATTGGCAATTAATAATTAGCTTAATAATGGATCTTAAGCAACTTGATATTTAACCGCAGGTTTCAGGCAACTTAAGATTTAATGGCATGTTGCATAGCATAGTTGTTGCATTAAAACCTACTCAGCAGTGGCTACCGTATTAAAGCCTGCCCAACAAACTAGTTAATTTTCTGCTTCTTACCAAATTCTTTGAACTATATTTCTAACCTCTGTAGGTAGATAAGAAATTCTTTGAACTATATTTCTCTCTTGTAGATTGATGGAAGTTTCCATCAAATTTTAAGTAATTCATGGTCTATTGTACATCTTAGGGATGATTTTGACCTTTTTGTTAATTTATAACAGGAATCTGGTGAATTTAACTCACAAAATCTTGTAATTTATGTTGTTTGTTGGATGATTTTAAAGGCAGAATGAAATTACATGACACAAAAAAACCTAAACACCCACACTCTGTAAGATTTAATAATATTTTTGCAAGTTTTAAAAATCTGTAAGATTTAATAATATTTTTACAAGTTTTAAAAATTCCATAAAAAATTATAGCCAGAAAAAAAATAAAAACCAACCGAAAATAGAGAAAAAATAGTACCTAATTAGACAACTGGTAATGATTTATATGAAAATCGAGAATGTATGTCCCCGCCTTCATCATAGAATCTGCCCTTGCCTACATCATGTATATAGATGAGTTGTTGGATGTATTATGATTGATGTTAATTCAATCACTTAAGTAATGTGCTGTTGTGTTGGTAAAGGTATCCTAATGTAATGAATTATGTTTCATTTAATCAATTTAAATTTAAATTTTATGATAGGCATATTTTAATTTATAATATTATTAGCATAACTATCTATCTTCTTGTAAGTGAATTTTGATAGAAATCAAAATAAGTATCATAAAATTATACCTTATCTATGTGTCAATTACTAGTCTACCATAAATTATAACCATGCATTCATGTAAACTCTAGTTATCTAGTTATCAATCATTAGTTGTTTTATAGTTATGAAGTGTTGGCTATCCATTCATATACAAGTTAGTTTTAATTGTTTATTTCCAATTTGGAATGAGTACCATAAAATCAATATGGACAATACACTTGTCTATTCAGTGTCCATAGATTACTATAGGTTGGTCTTGCCTTGACTACTATTGATCAATTTGACTTTCTTCTTTCTTTGGGACAAATACTTTTGTCCTTTGTGTAGCTACCATGTTGTTGGTCTGTCCTTGGTCCCCATTTTATTTTGTGCTATGGTTGAGTTCTATGTCCACCTATGTTGTATACTTATGTGTTTAGAGTTTACCTAGGTTACATATACATCAATAAAATATAGATATTTTTCATGAAAAAAAAAGATTAAAAACATAAATTGTAAGATATTAATGTCTATCCACCTAAATACATTATAAATTTATTATTATAGATAAATATTTAATAATTAAATAAATTTTATATTCATTTATTTTTTCCTTTTCAATTAGTTCATTACTTTTTATAATGAATACAAATTTTCATTTGATTATCTTAATTTAAAATTGTAGTTATTATACATTAAATTATATTATATAAATAAATTTGATTATCTTAATTTAAAATTATAGTTATTATACCTAAATTATATTATATAAATAAATACCTTAAATTACTTATATTGACTTAATAATTAATATGTGTAATTCATTTATTCAATTATTTGTAGTTTAACATATTGTAATAATATTAAAATATTAATAATAATAACAATATAATTATATAAATAATTTAATTACATATATATTTAATAATCATTAAATAACACACATATTTCATTTAATTATGTTTTTATTACAATTTAAATATAAATTGATGCATTATTTCTTATGAGTTTTATTGTATCAACTATTCATTGGCTCAATCAACCTATACTCACAAAAATCATCACGCGTCTTTTTTTTTAATATTTTTAACTTCATTAAAATAAAGTTTAATTATAAAAATTATTCTTAATAAAAAAATTATTTTATTTTAAGTTAATTTTCAATGTTTTTTATAAAAAAAATATTAGTTAATTTTTTTAAATAATTTACTCAATTTTTATAAAACAAAATTAATCTACTTTAGAATTTAAAAAATATATATATATTTTAAAATGAATATAAATTATTTAAAGTTTTTGTTATTATTAAATTTATAAATCATAAATATCAAATACAAATTTTAATCACATATTCATAAAAAAAAAATAAAAAATAAAAATTCTTATTTTTTTATTTTAAAAGCTTTAATATTATATTTAAACATAATATTATTATGTTATTTTCTTTATTTAAAACTTAATCAAATTTTTTAAATAAAATAATTTATTTATTTTATTAAATAAAATGATTAATTTATTTTAATTTTAAGTTTTATATTTTGCAAATTATTAAAAGATCATAAATATCTATAAAAACAAATAAAATCAATACTCATTTTTTATATAAAACTTTAATATAATTATATTAACTTTAATATTATATTTAAACATAATATTATGTTATTTTTATTATTTAAAATTTAATCAAATTTTTAAATAAAATGCTTAATATATTTTCATTTTAAGTTTTATCATTATGCGATTTTGCAAATTATTAAAAGAACACTATAATAAGTTTTGTGTTTAAATTTTTTTATAATATTTTAAAATTTCATTCAAAATTTTTAATAATTATTTAAAAACGTTATAATAAAATTTTATATTTAAATTTTTTTAAAATATTTTAAAATTTTATTCAAAATTTTTAACTAAGCTTTTGATTTTATAAGTTATTTATTACTGAAAAAGATAAGGAAATGAGATTTAATGGTGAAATGACATTTGAATAAATAAATAAAATATTTGTAAAAACAAAGCTAATCCTTCATCGAATTTTAGTGTAAACTAATTTTTTTACATGTAAAAGCTTTCTAAATATTTGAATGTATTTTTAGAAATTGAAATAAAAAACATAACATACACTGAATATTTCTAAGTGTAATTTTTAGAAATTGAAATGGAAACATAACATTTATTTTGTGTTCGATTTTCTACCTTTATTATTGTGTTATCATTTAAACACAATCAACGTGTTTCTAGTGAACACTTCGTCCCTGATAGGTAAGGATGGAGAATAAATAGGTTTGGATGGAAGAGTTTCCAAAATTGTCTTAGTTTATTGTCATCTTCTCTATTAAACTTTATCGGATGTTTTCAATCTTTAAAGCTTTTCTAACCATTCTAAAGGAGTACTCAGGGGTGGATGTTAGAATTTTAGTTTGATTGAAATAAATTTGATCTTTGGCGTTAGTCAAATGTTGAGCTATAGCAATTTTTTTGAGGCTATTGTGACATGTGTGCGCGATGTGTTCTTTGGGACAAGTTTGGATGGGTTTATGTGTTTGAGAGATATATGGGTGTATGGGTTTGAGAAACTCTATGATTTGCCACAAGAACACTCAATTTGGCACATTGGGTTAGAAATGGATTTGATGTATCTTTAACACTTCTAAACAACATTTTCTTCTTAACAAAATTGGAAAACATATACCTTCTAAATCCTAAAACAAAATATACCATTAGAGGAAATTTCAACTCAAAATGGGCCTCCTAAGGAAAATAATAAAATATGATAGTTAAAATAATAAATAATATTTATTAATTTTGGAGGAAGAAAAGAAAACAACTATTTTTTTTGTCCGTATTTTCAACATATCTCCCAGTGTTTTTACTCAAATTTCGATCCAGAGCTCGTTGGATACGGAATTAAATTCCGCATCAAAATATTACCTACTCTGCATACTTTTGACGGACCCCGCTACCCCAAAAACAAGAAATACCTGAAAAAATGTGATATTTCTTGTTTTTGGGGTAGCGGGGTCCATCAAAAGTATGCAGAGTGGGTACTCGTTCGATGTGGAATTTAATTTTGCATCCAACGAGCTCTCCCGATCGAAATTTGAGTAAAATCACAGGGAGATATGTCGAAAATACGAACAAAAAGAGTAGTCTTTTGTATGATACCTATCCCCAAATTTATATTAAAATTTTGTTTAAGGCCTATATGGTATTTCAAATTTAAACAAATTTCATTGGCTAACACATGATGACATGGAATTTGAATTAGGGTTGAAAGGCCCATTTTGAGTTGAAATTTCCTCTAATGAATCTCTGTATGATAAATGCAAAAGGAAAGAAGTATGTTTTATAGCTATCTTGCAAAAAATTCAAAACTTTCCAAGAAATCTGAAATATTTTTTATTTCAATTTAATGATGATAATAGAGATAGGAGAGAAAAAGAAAATCTAATTTTTTACACATTTAGACTGAAAAAATCAATCCAAACAAACAAGCAAAAATAAAGCTTTGAAAAAACTCTAATTAAACTATCAAGCATCAACGAAAGTTTTTATTTTTATTTTTGTTACAACAACAATTGTTTTCCAAATTCCAAACTTATTAAATATTCCAAAGGGTGGCCGCATGAAGTTGGGTCCACTTTTTTGTGCCACCATAGATTTCATAAGCATGCCTTCAGTATGGATTTAGCAAGCGCACCTACATTATTAGGTTCAAGCTCGATAAAACCCAAACTTGTAACCAATGCTAAGGATAAGAAACACATATGCATTTTAAGGACACTCACATGAAGATGGTATCCAAAATTTATGCAATAAAAGTGCGTGAACACTCAAAATCAAAAGCGCGCACACACTCAACATCGTGATTAGAAAAGAAAATAACCTCATCTATCTTCCTCCTCTGATAACTTGGCAAATTTGGCTGGCTAGGAACAAATGTATCTTTGAAGATAAAAAGCCTGATATGCACTTTATTGTCCACTCCATATTGGAACAACTCCATCTCTATCCAGTACATTCACAACATAAATCCAAAAGGAGAGATATTGAATTGGCTCCTACTTTTGATTATCTAGCAGGTTTCTTTGATGGTGCCTCAGCCAATCAAACAGGAGGCATTAGTGTTCATCTTTTGATCAGCCAGGATCATTATATTTGTATGAAAATGGGTGTTGGTCAGAGTACTAATACAAGATCTAAACTTCTTACATTATGGACACTCTTATTCATGGATAAATCATTCGGTTTACCCACTCTGCACATTCATGGAGACTCCTCGGTTATTATCAACTGGTTCAATAGAAGATCAACACTATCTTCTCTTGCTCTTGAAAGCTGGTGTCAAAATATCCGAGATCTGGAACCCTACTTCATCCAGCTTGATGTGGTTCACATATACAGAGAATACAATGTAAATGATGATGGCTTATCCAAAGAAGCTTTAACCTTGGCCTCAGGCCTCCTATAGTTTTCTGAATTCACTAAAGGTGAATGCTCTGATCAAGGCTCTTTTCATCTTTTTTAGCCCTAAGCACTTGACTTTTTTGTCTTTTTTGTGCTTGGCATTATTTCTTGCATCCTTGGGATGATTGAGGTGGATGATTCCCTCATATTACTGAACTCATTATGGTACTGCTTCTTTGGATAAGCTATTAAGTACATGAATTGTATTCTCTGTTTGATGAACAATTACGGAGTGGATGAAGATAAGATTCACAGTCCACTTGAGACACTTATTGATGAGTTCTCCAACATAGACCATGAAGTTGATCTCCTGTAGTTGTTTTTTGATGATGAACATAGTTGTTTTTTGCCATATGCACAGCTATTGCTGATGTTGTAACAAGTTACCTTTGATTTCAATGAAATAACAAGGAAATGATATTTTCCTCTAAAAAAACATTGTGCATGTGCTTTTAATCCAAGAATTGTTGAACCTCCACTAAAACATCCATGTTGTCACAAAAGCATGCATGCACCACTAACATGCTCGTGCTACTAATTCATACATGCTACTAATACGCACACAGAAGAATCTATGTGGAGTAAAAATTTGTGCACGGTTAAAAGCACATGCACACTTCCAAAAAATTTGTACATGCTTCTATATAATGTGTGTGTGCTTTTAAAGACACACATGCACTTCTATTATATAATTGAACAAAAACAATATTTTGGCCATAAATTTTGATCCTAAAATCAGATTTGGATCCTCCTTATAATGTTGGAAAATTTTGATCCGCATAATGTTGGAAAGGTGTTTTTGAGACCTGCAACTTTATAGTTGTATATTTTTCATTATTCAACATTGTTTGTTTCCTATTTAAAAAAACTAAATGTATGACTCTTTTCATTTCCTTCCATCAGGCATAGTCAAGGGAGGGAGGGAAACTGAGAGAGAGAGAGAACATGTGTGATGGATTGTAACATCCCTGGTTAAATTTAGTTACTATGACGGACATGTAAATGATGGTAATTTTCTTTGTTAAGTTTATGACTTTCATGACATGAAAGAACAATGTAAATAGATAGTTATTTAATGATTTTAATTAAATTTTTGTACGATTATGAGCATCCTTGCTATGAATTGACATAAATCTCATTTAAGGTTAATAGTTGAACTTTTACTCATCCTTAAGCGGACACGTGCCCAAATGGGGAACAGGTAGTTACTAGCCAAGAAAAGTCCTAGGAAAATAAAATGCATGCATAGGAGGAAAAACCCCCATCGCTTTAGGACAAGAGAGCTTTTAGGCTCTACTGAAATCGATCTTCTGGGCTTTGTGTTAAGTGTGAGATTCCAGGCTCTTTGTTAGGTGTGAGCTTCCAGGATTTGTGATAAATGTGAGCTATCAAGCTTTTGGAAATTTGAGAGCTACTAGGCTCTAAATTTGAGTTATGGGAAAGGGGGTGGAAGATTGTAGGTTACTTGAATTTGAGTTTTCCTAAGTTCGGGTGGAGCGGGGGTTCTCAATACCCAATACCACTATATATTTGTAGATAAGCTTCATTCACTGCCTTATAATTACAATTTAATGACTACTTATGTATTATTTAATGTTATTAGTATGATTATTAAATCATTAATAAGTGTTATATTTTTTTACATTAATACAATTTACTAGTTGTACTTTTAATTAAGTTAAACCATATATTGACGGTTTAAGTCCCTAGTTATTGAGGTTGAAACTCTTATTTATATAGATTGTAAATAGAATTCACTTTAATAATTTTGGGGAGAAAACTCATGTATGTAAACCCTAGCATATTGGACAAGGGATTTTCATCTCAGGAAAGCCTTAATGCCCATGTTTATGCTAGGTGTATAAAATCTGTGAGTATCTATGATTGTCGACTACAACATATGATAACTAAACATTCAATAATAAATATAACTGTAAATTTTTTATATCGCGTTGTATCCTACTAAAAAAAATAAAGATTTTACCACAGTTTTTTATACATATAAACCATACAGGAAATATAACAGTAACTGAAATTCAAGTGTAAACAAAGAATTGCACTCAAGACTATTTCTTTTATTTATCCTCAAGGTTTTTCAAAATCTACAGTGTGAATGCAAGCTTATGTGAGTCACTTTTTGTGTGTTAGCTGCAATGAAAAACGAAAAAATCAAGCATCCCTCAACTTACTTGGATTTTTTGAGATACTTATACAAAATATATTGCTTTGAGTAAAAAAGGTAAAATGTAGGAAATTGAATCACGTTTCTGAATATATAAGCTGTATGTATTGAAAATTTTCATAAATATGTCAAGTTTCATTTTTCTAACACTCACTTTTATTTTGTAGGCAAATGATAAGGTACATGATTTTGTGGGTTCAACCTTTGAGGTCCTAAATGATGGTTTTAGGCTACAAAAATTTACAGGAATGTAGAGAGATTATAGCACTATTTTTTTAAATAAAATTAGTAAGTTTTAAATTTTTTAATAATTATATAAGTGATCATTCCTCGAAAATGGTACATCTTTTGTGGGTGCATCCTTTGAAGGTATTAATGCAATAATCATGAAATGCGTTTTTTATAGAATGTATATGTCAGTGTATTATACTGCACCATACAATGTTTTTAAAAAATTCTTGTGAAATGAAAAATTTACGAAAGAAACACTAAAAGCATGGTTTTTGACTTAAGGAGTGATGACACAAGAAAATTAAGAAAAATAGAAAAAAATAATTTTCTTTTAAAAAAATTACATATTTGGAATATGCATTAAAAATGATATCTATGTCTAAGATATCGTCAAGTATGGTTGTGTTTATCATGGAGTAAAAAGGGGTAGAATACATGCATTTTGTGGAAATGGAGGAAATGCCCAATTAGTTATGGTTTACCATATTCCATAACACGGGTTTGGTAACTCCGAACCAGGGACATAGGACCGCGGATAACACACAGGAAAGTGGGAAGGAGGGTTTTAGGAACTATGTAACACTTGTGTGTTATGTTTAAATTCAAATATATATTCCCCCACCTGGTGTTGACAAAAAAGCTCTAGTGTTTTATTTAAAAAAAACACTCGTGCGTTATGGATTACATAACGCTATAGCTTTATGGAATACTTAGCGCTCTAGCATTATGGACTACATAACACTCAAGATTTATGAACTACATAAGTCCAAAGCGTTTATGAGTTACAAAATGCTCTAGCATTTTAAACCACATATATTATGTGTTGAGTGCATAATGGAGACAAAGGGGGAGAGAGAAAGAGAGGGGATATAAGAGGGGGGTGGGGGGGCCATCCTCGTAGTCCTTATCCCCTAACTCCCTAATCCCTTAACCCCTTATAGGACCTTAACATTGTAACACCTAATCCCTTAATGCTTAACCTTTTAAAACCTAGCCCTATAACCCAAGAGCCCTAAATATATTTACCCATAAAGACCCTAATCCTTAAACCCATTAATTCCTTTATTTGGTTACCTCTATTCCTTTAAAAATTATCCTATAATCTCTATATTACCCTCTATAGGTAAATAAATTGTTTACCTCAACACTACATTTGCATGTGCAACCTTCCTTATGTAAGTGCACCCTACATTTCCTTGTGCACTCTATGTTTTCATGTGTACTCTTTGTTTGCATGAGAGCTCTACATTTCCTTGATCTCTCTACCTTGGGATTGATATCTCTTCTCTTGACTTTGGAATTCTCACTTAGGCTTGTACATTAGTCTCTAAGCTCTTACTCCTTATAATCCTTTAACCCTTTAACCTTTTCATCATTAATTCCTAACCTCATAAGCCATAACACCCAAACCCTAAAAAACTAAATCCATTAACCCCTAGATCCCAAAACCCCTTAACCACTTTACGTCTAATCCCACAACCCCTAACCCCTAAGACCCAGTCCACCCCTAACTGCTAAACAACCTAACCCATAATAATTAAATCTCAAATCCCTAAATCCTTAAATAGCTAATCCCTTAACCCATAAAAACAATTAAAACTTTAACATCTTAGGAATTAACCCCTATCCCTCTAACCATTGAGCCCTAAATTCCTTAACCTCTAAATCCCCTAACCCTTAAATCCCCCCAAAACCCCTATATGCGTAACTCCCTAACCCATAAATATTTAATCTTTTTAACCACTTTATTCCTTTACCTATAAAATCTTAACCCATAACCCCTAAGTCCTAATTAACTCCCTAACCCTAAAACCCCCAATCCATAATCCCTAAAGCCCCAAACCCATAAATCCATCATATCCTAGAAGCCATTAAGACATTAATTCCTAACCTCATAATCCGTAACACCCTAACCCTCAAGCACTAAATCCCTTAACCCCTAGAGCACCTATCCCTTAAACCCCTTAACCACTTTACGTATAATCCCATAACCCCTAACCCTGAACAACCTAACCCATAATACTTAAACCCCAAATCTCTAAATCCCTAATTCCCTAAGATATTAACCCGTAGAAACAATTAAACCTTTAGCATCTTGGGCCTTAACCCCTACCCTCCTCACCATTTAGCCCTAAATTCCTTAACCCATAAAAACCCATAACCCCCTTATATGCTTAACTCCCTAACCCATAATTATTTAATCATGTTAACCACATTATTCATTTACCTCTAAAATCTTAACCCCCAACTCCTAGTTAACCATGTAACCCTAAAATCCCTAACCCATAATCCCTAAATCTCAAAACCCATAAATCCCTAGAAATCCCTAATCCCTTGTCTCCTAGAAGCCATTAATCCATTAACCCCTAAGCCTTTAATCCTTTAACCCCTTGACACTACCCTTAACCAACTCAACCCTAACATCCTAACCTTAGAGCCTTAAATCCCTTAGCCCATAAAGAGTTTACTAACCCCTAAAGGTCTCACCTCTGAAATAACCACCAATCCCCTAACCCTTATGGCCTTAACCACTAAGCTCCTAAGCCCTTAATCTCTTACAAGCCCTTAACACTTAAACCCTTCACCATTAATTCTTAGAACTTCTTGAATCCTAATTCCCTAAAATTGGTTCCCTTAATCCCTTAACCCCTAAAGCCCCTAACCCCTAAACCCCTTTATCTATAAGCATGTAACACCTAACACCTAATCCATAGTTTATCCACAAACAATTAAGCCCTTAATGTATAACCTATAAAATCCTAATCCCCTAAACCTAGAGACCTTAATCCCCTTTAAGAACTAAATCCCTTAACCCATAAGCCCCTTGACCCCTCGACCTGTATACATCTAATGCTTCAACCACTAACCACTTACCCCAAGTTTACCCCCTCACCCCTAGACCACTTATCCCATAATCCCTTAAAACTTAACTGCTAAAATCTGAAAAACTAATACCCTAACACCCGAGCCCTAAATCCCTTATTATCTAAAGCCCCTAACTCCTTAAACCTTATCCTCTTAACTCTAGTTAATCACTTATTATTCCTTAACCCCTAACTTCTAAACCATTAACTCATATCCCCTTAAGATCTAACCTCTAATGATCAATAACCCTAAATAATCTAACCCCTTAATTAACCCCTAATACTTAATCCCTTAATCCCTTGCCCTGAATTCCTTAGATAGTAAACCCCATAACCTCTTAGCTCCTTATCCCTCTAACGCAAAAACATCTAAACACCTAAACCCCTTTATCCCTTTAACTCTAAGCCCTTAACCCCTATCCCCAATACCCTAGTTACCTCCTAACCCATACAACATGATGGTCAAAACCCTTGAAGATAAGGAAGGATAGGGAAATAAAAAAAATATTATATTGGTAAGAAATATTAAATTATAAGGTTTCAACAAAAAAAATTATGTGTAGATAACCGTAATGCTAGAGCATTTATTTAAATATAACACTCTAATATTTCCTCCACTAGGTGTTACCTAGCCATGCACACCTAGCCATGCACCAAACATATTCAATGTTTGGTATTTTTTTATTTATTAAAGAGGAACGCTCAAGCGTTATGGACTTAAGAAATGCTAGAGTATTTTTGTGATAAAGAACACGTGAACGTTATGGATTTAAGAGTGTTTTTGTGATAAAGAACACGTGAGCGTTATGGATTTAAGGAACACTATAGCATTTTTGTAAAACTATAACGCTCTAGAGTTTTGACTTTGCATAATTTTACAAATAATTTAAATACTCTACCTATTTTATCCCTAATACTCTACATATTGTCTCCTCGACAACAACACAAACATACCTGCACGAATGAAGAGTTTTAAAAGCAATCTATGAAAGCTTGAAGATCTTTGTTCATAATTCAAGAAGATTATACATTCACAATAAAAAAAACATAAATAATATATGTTCACAATTGAAGAGTAAACTGCATTTAGAATTGAGCAAGCTTGAAGAGTCTATATTCAGGTTTGATGAAGAATCTATATCCACAATCAAAAGAAATGTTGAATAATTTATACTAAGCAAGCTTGAAAAATCTATATTCAGGTCAGAGGAAAATTCTATGTCCACAGTCAAAAGAAAGGTTGAATCATTTATATTCACGATTGAGGAAGTATCTATCTATTCAAAATTGAGCAAGCTTGAAGAATCTATATGAACACAATTGAAGAAGAATCTGCATTCACTCTTGAGCAATCTTGAAGATCCTACATTCACAAATGAATAATTTTTTATATTAACAAGTGAGCTAGAAGTTACTTTCATAACTAAGAAAGCTTGAGGAATCTATATTTAGAGTTGAAGACGTGTCTATATTCACAATTGATGAAGTATCTATATTCACAATTGAGTAAGCTTGAAGAACCTATATCCAAAAATGAGAGAGAATCCACATTTATAGTTAAGCACACTTGTAGAATCTTTTTTCATTGTAAATTGTTCATTGTGGTCATGGGGATTGCATGCAATCGAACAAGGAAATTGGCAAGGAAAGAGAAGGCTCAAGAAACCATGGATTAAATTAGAGAAAATAAAAGATTGGACATGTGGAATTGAAGGAATTCCATGGATTCTCATCCAATTCCAACCATAGATTATTCCATGGCCATTCCTACCAATCCATGACAAGAAAAACAATTGAACTCACTAGAGGGGACCCCAATTTCAACAACATTTTATGAACACGCACCCCATGGAAATAGCTAAGAAGTAAAATGCAGGTGCTCATTAGGGGATGTTTCGATTCCCACATCAAGTCAACATCAGAATATGGTATTAAATGACTTGTTGGGTAGTGGTTATATAAGCAACGAAGTTAGGGATGTGTTGAATGCGGGATTTATAGTGAAAGGAGAAGATGTTAATTAGACCGTCCAAGAAATGTCTAACTTTCCACATCCAACTTCCATCAAGATAGTGAAAGACAACAAGCTAATGTTGAAATGCCAAAGCGTCCTAGTGATGTTGTACATGATACACTTCCAACACCCTTACCTCCATTGGCAAGTACACAACAAAGAACTCCAAAACTTATACGGGTTAATGAAAGTCTCATTAGTTCACTTGAAGGTACATTATCTAAATGCGATATTTCTTATCAAACTCGACAAATACTTGATCATTTTTTTTATTCTAAAAGTGATGGGATAAGTGCATATTATTTTTATCATTGTTAAAATCTAGGTCTATGGCCGCTTTTAGAAGGAAGTTAAGGATAAAGATGACCAAAAGTACTGAACCAAGTTCTCATATTATTAAAAGTTTAGTAAATGAATTTAGTACAATCAGAAAGAAATCTTGTTCACAATATCACAATGTAGCTCGTCCTGTGTTGCCACAATCAATCATGAATAAAAACACGAGGGCTCTTTTTTGTTAAGCCTACATCCAAATTTATTAATTTGAATGTAAAAACACTATGTAGGTATTGTGTTATAAGAGAACAACTTGAAACTGGTCAAATAGATATATGGTCCTTCATTGGTAAGTTGTCACGCTTTGATATGAAGCTCATTGATGTGATAAAGGGACTAATGCAATATTTTTGGCATGATACAAACTTAGTTATTGGCACAAACCTCTATATGTAAACAATGCCAAGGAAGAACTTGTCAAAGGCACGATACTTCTTGAATTTCTCTGAGCACAAGAGGTTAAAGGATACCTTTGGTATTAGAGGTTATCCCGATGGTATAGTGGAATGACCAAAAGTAGGTAGTTAGGTATGTGGTCTGCATGTCTCATTGATTATTGACATTAATATTTTCACTATTGCAGTTTATAGATTGGCAACTTGATAGATTGATAAATTGCATAGACATACATAACTTGATAAATTGCACAAGCTTCATCATGTATTTTGACTTGCTCAAGATTAAACCAAACTAGCACAATGTCACTTGCACCAAATGTTCAATTTTTCATGTTTGAATGTTTCTAAATTCTAGAATCCCTAGTTTGTAACCTAAACTCTAGCCTAAATTATATTGTACTTCAGAAATTTAAATCATTTCATTGTATATATATATTCATGTGCATGTAATCATTTGTCAATAGCATCTAGTTTTCCCTCCTCTAGGATCTATCCCCTGCCTCTACCTAGAATCTCAAATTTGGTCCTCCAAGAACATTATTCAACACCCCAAATTTTCATGAAACTTCCTAATGAAAGTGTTAAAACAAGGTATAAACAACTCCCCATTTTTTTAAAGTCATGATAGACGAGTTTAACTTTAAGCTTGTAGACCTAGATCCATGAGCCTAGCCTATAAACCCTAGAGACAAGACTAGAACCACTAATTTATAGCCTAAAGCCTAGTTTTTAATATCAAAACCTTATAAACCCTAATTTGTAGCATAAATCCTAGTTTGTATTATAAACCCTAGAAATTATAGTTTGAGCAATGTATAGTATCAAGCACTCACACTTACATACAACTTTGTAATGTTATCGCTAGCCCTATTGAAGCCATAACTTGTACTTGTAAATCCGTGGTAAATTCTAGATTGTAGAATAACTCCCAATTTGCAATGTAAGCCTTAATTTGTAGGTTAGGCCCTAGTTTGTATAATCCCTAGGTTGACTGATCACTTTAATGTTGATTTCACCCAATTCTACACTTTTCCTACAACTGCAATTTAGCTTTGAAGACAAACTCTAGCAACTTATAGAAGAAAATATAGAAAGAACTAGAAAATATTTTTCTATCAGAAGAAGTTTATAGATATAACAAGGATCACTCAAAATATTTCAAATATCATCTTGATGCACCAATCAACCTATATAAACTTTTAGGCTTGACTACTTTTGATTTTTTCTCATTTTTACCAAATTTCAAAATTTCACCAAAATTAGCTATCTCCTAAACCAAGAACTTCTGGAAAAAAATACTCTAAGAAAAGTTGTATGTTTTAATAAGTAGATAAAATATTGAGTTCAAAAATTCTTGGTTTCGACATCTAGGATCACTTTTACCTCTCACGAGCTTTTCAAAATCCCCCAAAAGTGCTCCAGAATAGTACTTTTTGGCCTTCTTTTGCACCCCAGCTTCACACCCTTCAGAATTTGAACCCAATATTCTAGATTTAATTGTGTTCCTAGTCCATGACCGCACCATAAAAATTTCAACCCAAATCAAGCTTCCATCAAATCTCAGGGCGTTTATCTTTAAAAGTCACTAATTTGCATTTTCTATCAAATCGGGGCAGGATGGGATCACGATTCTCACTGATGTTTTTTTTATCTTCATCGATGGAATTTGAACACCAAAGGTATCATCAAATTATGAGTTAATCTTCTATTTTATGTATACAACAATTTTCAGGATCTACTTTTTCTTTCTTGGAAACTGGCTTTTCCATACCTTTTTTAACTTTCTGATTGGAAATTGGAATCCAAATGTACAACTGGTCCACATAGATCCATTCTTGACTTACTGACTATGACTACTACCTTTTGTACATCAGGAGTTGGAAGTGAAAAATGGATCCCAAGTAATACCACCCCAAATTTATCAATCCCAATGTCGGAAGTCATAAGTCGGCATTGGCTAGCATCAATTTTCCAATTACCCTTCCAACTGACGACGTCCACAGGCATTTACACAGTTGTTCCTATAGAATTCACTATGAAGCCTCCATAGACTACTCTTCTCAGCCGCACTCCGCAGATAAACCCTGTCGCACCCGTGGTTTTCACTTTACGGACCTTTTCTCTTTACACCCACAGAACTTTCCCCATAGTACTACCACATCAGATCTCTCTCTATGGACCTCAACAACCCTTTACACTAATATGTCCATGGACTATTTTTGCAGCCCTCCATGAAATTTTCTTCCTGATATCCCCGTGAAACTCTTCTCCACAACGCCTGTGGTTCTAGACTTTGTCCACCTGCACATCCTTATATCATGGCTAGTCTACATCATACCCTTCCTCCCACATGGAATTAGTGGGGTCCTGTCACGTCCCCATCCCTCGAACCAGCGAAGAGGACGCGACCACACCAAGCATACGGGCAAACAGCCCCATGAACATAAACAAAGGAGATCAATGCTGAAATTAAAAGCTTAAACATAACAGGAATGCTGAACATACAAGTATACACAGATGCATAAATATTCAATCATACAGCGGAAGCAAACATACATTCCAGCATTAATCATGTTCATCCTAATTCATTTGAAATTTCTATAGAAATTGCAGAGATGAAGTAACTAGCAGCACTTATATTTTGATGAAGAACTTGTCGCAACCAGCTATGTCGCTGCAATGTTCCACCCAACCATAGGCCAGCGTGCTCATCGATCTCTCAGCAACGCTTCCACCCCTGAGCTGGGCATGCTTCCTCCAGAATAAGGGTCAGTTGTAGGCTTACACATAGCCAAGGGACACACTCAGCCAAACCAACACTGCTGGGTTTACCAGGCCTTCCACAACCGTCCAAGCCAGCACAGTTCGAAGACCAACCACTACTTACATGCAGCAAAACCATCCCTTCACATCCCTGTGAAGAAGGCAAAGACAATCGGTGGCAGTCCCAAACAAAAGGTGAGACACAGCTCAATCCTACAAGGCAACTCAGAGTTGTTCTTGGCCCTAAAGTGGCCAAAACAACTCAGCTGCAACACCCAAACCAAGGTATATCAGCAGCCCAAACACACAATAAATGATAGCAGCATTCCACAGTTCCAAACAGGGAAAACTCAACCAACGGCACACACAATTCCTCAATATAACGGCTGGGAAACTTACACAGTCCCAACGAGGGAGAAGCCAACAGGTGTGGGAATCAACAACCCACCAGCATCCACGAGCCCACAAGGAAACACACAATTCCTGAATGCAGACGTTGAGGAAAGTTACACATCCATAGTCCAAAGTGGAAGCAGAATTTGGACTCACAACAGCATCCCAAATCATGGGAAAACAACAACAACCCAAAACATACACAACAAATCACTCACAACATGGGAAAAATGCCCCAAAAATTTTGTGCGTGAGTGCAACTTGCACCCAACCGCAACACACAGAGGAAAAAAAAATGCACGGCTACAAATCAGTAAGGAAAACTCACACACACAGTCCCTGAGCACGAAATAGCTCCTGCACCTGAGAATCCCAAGCGACAGGCACGATTTCTCTTGTCCCCGGCGTGGGCAAAACCAACGCAGAGTCCTTGCGCGTGAGCGTGAACAGACCACGACCCTACGCGCGAGCAGGAAAACAGACCACGCAGAAGATGGCGGTGGAGGTGAAGGCCAGGCACATGAGGAAGATGATCCGACAGGGGAAGAGTGTGTGAGGAGAAGAAAGGACAGTCGTGGGTGGAGTGGGCATGTGGGCAAGGGACTGACAGTCCTCCACAGCCACCACCACTTCAGCAATAACTACCCCAACCACCAGCAGCCATAACTGCTCAACTACCCAAAAAAACATTAAAGAGGTTGGAAGAGGTTGGATGAGACAAGAAAGGTGGCAAACACACAAGGTGGTAACACATGGGTTTTTCCCCCATAAACCAAGGTTTGACATCCCCCACCCCTTATCCTTTGGAATCATGCCCTTTTCATTCAACGTTGCACTGCCGTAGCTAGTTGTGGTTTATTTTAATTGATGTGCGTGTTTACATGATTCCAACTATAATGTGCCAAATAGCACGATATACCATCAACAACTATACCTATTGCCGAAACATACACACACAAATCGATGGTGGGGCTTTTGCCTTTAGCTCCTCACCATGGTCAATTACATTATATACATCATGCAAACGGGGTCAAAACCAGGGACATTACATTTCCCTCCCCCTTGGAATAACACCGTCCTCGGTGTTCCATTACATATATACAATTGCACATCAAAATTTCCAAAACTTTGCAGATCTGTCCCACATTCAATCATTTACTTTGAACGTTCAAGACCAAGACCCTCAGCTTCCATGGACTTCTCCTGCTGGTTCTCAGCTTCCAGCTGATCCCGAAGTCTAGGAACTTTGCGACTATTACCTTCATCATGCTCCCTCATTGGGCAGTTCCGGCGTAAATGATGTCCTCCGCATCTCCAGCATCTCATTGGCTGCTTCATCTTTACCTGCTCAATTTCTTTTGAGTCTTTAGGCCTGGACCGTTTCCTATCGGGTCGCTTGGACAATTGTCCCATTGCTGATCCACCTTCCTTTCCTTTGCCGATTGCTCCCAGAAGGCTTTTCACCTCCCTTTGTAAACCAATAGAGTCTTGCAAAATCTGGTGGTTCATCTCATTCTGCCTTCTCTGTATCTTGAGCATCTCCCCAAGATTCTCTTGGGTCTTGTCAATCATTTGAAGGAGACTTCCAGCTAAGTCCAACAACTTTTGATCTGCTGCCATGATCAATGTGCACCACCTGGTTTCACCTTTCCCACCTGTGCAATGCACCATTGAAATTCTATCAGACCAAGCATAATATAGACATTAAAATTAGTCAGTTAGTTACCCAATTGGCATGACAGTCCAAGTTTCATCAAGGAAACTTTCATATTTTTCATGCCTTCCCCAACAGGCACATGAGCTCATTCATGTCCATTCTTGGGCAGGGAATTAACCATTCTAGTATTCACAAATTTACTTAAGCAAATACACACATTTCATTTTAATCATACATGCATTAAACAATCTTTTGTTTTCACAATGCATAAACATATATATATATATATATCATCAAAAGGCAAGAGAGAGAAGAAAGAGTTTTTCCCCTCTTTGTTTTGTTCCATCCTGGAACCCACACCATCGCAGTGGCTTTTCATGCTCTCAACCTCTTTCACTTCACCATGAATTCTGGACCAATCCTTCTTGGTCATGACACTTAGTGTCTTTGGTCTATTCCAGACCTCTAAACCATGGAGTCTCTCCACATGGTTTGTCTCGACTGCTAGGACTCCCTCGTCTTACTAGCACCTTTTTCATTACCGCTCATTCCGAGCTTTCCAGGACAGTCACATGTCTACATGCACCCTTAGGAGGCTCTCATAGTCCTCGCTACCAGCGATACCTATATCCAAACATTGAATAGATTCACATGTTTAGTTTATTCTCATTAGTTTTATCTCTAGAGCAAGAGTTTAAAACATCATAACCAAATAATATACACATGTATATTCATAAGCAAAATAATCCAATACTTATCTGTATTGTGCACTTCCTCGTTCGTCCACGGGATCCTGCTTCGCTTTGTAAGCCTTGGGATCGCCTATGGACTTAGATGTTAGGTCAGTGTGCCGGCTGCTCCACAACATCAAATAATTAATGTCCAGCCAGTACATCCTCATGTCGACTGGGCTTGGAACTTTATCATGACCATTTCTAGGTCTAGGATCTACTATGGATCCCCAGGCATATAACAGTCCAACATACACTTATACCAACATACACTTATATCTACAATAACCCTTACTCCGCAACCCCTCACAACAACCATTTACCATTTTACCTTTTACCTTTACCCTGTCAACACAAGAAACACAAGCAATGCAAGCAAACTCATCAGCGTTATTGCTCAAAAACTGTAATCACATTTCTCATCATTCACTATCAAGTATTGAGACACCAGGAGTGTGCCCACTCCCTAGGGTGTAATCAATATTGAAAACCCTTTCATGACTCAACATCAGAAAAGTGTGCACCCATTCCCGGTGTGTGCGATGCAGGCCCTACGCATATTCAAGCAATCGGTCATAATGGATATTAAATCAAAACATGTTCTGCATATGGAATTTAATAATTAAACATGCATATTCTTAGCAAGGGTCACAGAACACTTATCCATTTGCCGTCGCAGTATGCCTTTATTAAGGAGGAATGGAGGCTCCTTTCCTGAGTTAAAGTCCCTCGGTTTGCCATCCCAACTCCTTTTTACATTTCACATTCACACATGTCTTACCAACATAACCCATACCATCTCACTCATGTTATTACCAAACATGCAATGTAGATGAGACATTTCCAATATGTCCAATGGCGTTTCACCTGAAACCCATTTCCAAGATAAGGAAAAACCTTCCCATGAAGTTTGGCTTTTGCAAGTCATCACATATGATCTTCCTGCAGAGTGTATTCCTGACACATTCATCAAATAGCCAAACAATCAGTCATCACCTGATACTACAATCCAAATTGATTGTTCCATAACCAAGCAATGACATTAGAATCAAATTCATTAGGAATTTGCAATTCTATCTACTACAGAAATTGACTTGTTCAATTGTGGGTTTCTTGTAAGCAGCACTACTATGCCCATTACAATTTTATGTTTACTATCATAACATGAATACCCACTTACCATGCATCCCTCCTGACACAATCTTACACAAGCCAGCAGTGATTAGTAGTCGTCAGCAATTCCTTTAAATTCAAAATGCACAATTCAAATTTAACAACCAACTAATTTCACAACCATGAGACTCTTCTCATAAAGTTTGGCTCTTTTACATGGTAGATTCTGGCATTGGTCAGGGTCTTACCTCTCACTGCCATGCTCAAAATAATCTACCTGAAACATGAGCTACAAAATCCAACACAATCTTATGCAAGCCAATAGTGGCTAGTAGTTTTCAGTAATTTCTTAAATTCAAAATTCACAATTCGAATTTTAACAACCTATTATGCATATCATATGGTAGATTCTGGCATTGGTCAAGGTCTTACCTCTCACTCCCATGCTCGAAATAATCTACCTGAAACATAAGCTTCAACATCCAAACACAAGCTTATGCAAGCCAATAGTGACTAGTAGTTGTCAGCAATTTCTTAAATTTGAAATTCACAATTCAAATTTAATAAGCTTTTTCACATGGTAGGTTCTGGCATTGGTCGGGGTCTTACCTCTCACTGCCATGCCTGAAATAATATACCTAAAACATGAGCTTCAATCAACCAAACACTTGGTAAGTCTGGATGCATATAATCTTTTCATTGCTACAACCATCACTGAAGCATTTTCAGAATTTATAAAATTCAAATACTTTCAGCGCTTAGTCACATCAACATCACCAAAACTCATTTACTTCATGCAATCATCATCATACTAACATTGCAAGGTATAGTCATACCATTCATGCAATTAAATGAAATGTTTATATACTCCTTACTTCACAAGCGTATCATTCATACCACCTTGCTTTTCCATAGAGCATTTCTGGCAGTCAATTGATCATGACTATCCAACTTTTGTTATGGACTTGTTGCCTTATCCCTTCCTTCATAGGGTTGCTGGTCACACTTGACCAGCATCAGCAACATATTCAGCTGGGTCCATGTCATCGTTGGTTTTGCCACTAATGCCAACATCAAAGCAGTGACTATCATTAGTGGTCCATTATAAATATATAATTTCCAATATTCTTACCAACATGCAATATCCTATGCATGCAATACATATCCTCATGCATTTCAAGCATAAACTTAGGAAATTTAGTTATAATCAGCAAGATAGAGTTTTAAGGAACTTCCCTTTTCAAGTCTTTTATCTTGGCATGGAACTCCTCTTCCACACAACAGCTGATTGGCTTCATAGTCCTTGCTACCCCTGGGCATGCAACTGTCCAGATTTGTCCATTTGATAGCAGCGGCCATTATTAGCACTTTGCTACCCCATGCTCATATTATGGTTTCTTATCCTTGTTCCCCACTGGATAAGGTTTCCAATGCCTATCCATATGCTTCATTCCGACCTCGGGTGTGAAAATCACGCCACTTCTAAGAATGAGGACTTTCACCAAATATTTGCATTTGTATTACACGCACAACTATACTTTGGTTTCCAACTTCAGCCACCTCACTTCCATTGCACCGTTCATCTTTTATGAGTTTTGGGTTTAACTGATTTTCCCAAAACATAGAATTTTCTTTTCACAAGGCCGACTGTCTCAAGGGACGACGGGGGTCAAGGGGGCTTGCCCCCTTGTGGTTTTTTTTTTTTTGTAAATCTTTAATTTTCACGCAATTTGGCGAATTAGATCGCTGCCATTTTCCTCCTTTTCAGCCCTGTAATCTCACTGAAACAGTAAAAAATCCCACTGGAAAACAGTCAAATTCTGCTGGAAAAATCCCATGAAAACTCAAATTTTCCATTGCACAGGATCGGGTCTCATTTCCCTTAATCTTCCACAGAATCAGCTCTCGGACCACTTTCTCTTCCACAGAATCGGCTCTCGGACCACTTTCCCTTCCGCAACGGCGGCTCTCGGAAGCATTCTTTCTTCCGCAACGACGACTCTCGGAAGCATTCTTTCTTCCGCAACGGCGGCTCTCAGAAGCATTCTTTCTTCCGCAACGGCGACTCTTGGAAGCATTCTTTCTTCTGCAACGACCTCTCGGAACACTTTCCCTTTCGATTGGCCACTCCTTCCTTAAAGAAATTTTCAGCTTTGGGCGTCGGCAATCTTTCCACTTCGGCTAGCAAATTACTTTGGCTTCCGCAACGGCGGCACACCAAAGACGAACTCCTTCCGACGGCTGCTCTTTTCTCAAAGAAATTTTAACTTCGGATGTCGACGGACTTCTTACATCGGAAGACAAATGACTTTGGCTTCCACAATGGTGGCTTGCCAAACGTTAACTTCTCCCAATCAGCGCTTACTTGATTTCGAGCCTTAAACCTTCTTAACGACATCGGTGCTCGGAGGACTTTCCCTGTCGGATGAGTAGTTCTTTTGCCATCCGCAATGGCAGACGCTCAATCACTAAATCCTTCCGATGGTCGCCCAACACTTAGAAATTTCCACGGTTTTCTTCCCCGTCGGAAGACTTAGCGGTTTGGACTTCCGCAATGGCGGATGGGAAACCTCTAACTCTTCCGCTACAGCGACAATCGTTCCCCTTTCTCTGCCGATGATTTCATCACTTAGACAAATTTTTCAAAATTCATCTTTCTTCCTTCCGCCGAATATAACACGGCGTCGGCGGTCGGACCACTTTCCCATCAGATGCCTAGTCGCTTTCATATCCGCAACGACGGACACCGGACACTTAGAATTTTGCCAAAATTTTTCCCTCCGACTATGTTCCATCGGACACGCTTCTGCTTAGCCTTCCGCAACGGCGGAAGTCCGTTTCACTAATTCTTCCGCCATAGCGGAAGTTAATTCCGCATCTCTTCCGGTGGTTCAACACTTAACCCAAATTTTGAAACTTGCTGCCATCTCAATTTCTGATCTATGCTGGGCAGAAGGCATTTCTGCTTCTGATGCCATTTTGTCACTGCACCTTCATGGCCCATAGAGGCCCATTGTTGCAACCTTGAGCTCTGATACCATACTGTCACGTCCCCATCCCTTGAACCGACGAAGAGGACGCGACCACACCAAGCATACGGGCAAACAACCCCATGAACATAAACAAAGGAGATCAATGCTGAAATTAAAAGCTTAAACATAACAGGAATGCTAAACATACAAGCACACATAGATGCATAAATCTTCAATCATACAGTGGAAGCAAACATACATTCCAGCATTAATCATGTTCATCCTAATTCATTTGAAATTACTATAGAAATTGCAGAGATGAAGTAACCAACAACACTTATCTTTTGATGAAGAACTTGCCGCAACCAGCTACATTGCTGCAATGTTCCACCCAACCATAGGCCAGCGTGCTCATCGATCTCTCAGCAACGCTGCCACCCCCGAGCTGGGCATGCTTCCTCCGGAATAAGGGTCAGTTGCAGGCTTACACATAGCCAAGGGACACACTCAGCCAAACCAACACCGCTGGGTTTACCAGGCCTTCCACAATCGTCCAAGCCAGCACAGTCCGAAGACCAACCACTGCTTACATGCAGCAAAACCATCCCTTCACATCCCTGTGAAGAAGCCAAAGACAATCGGTGGCAGTCCCAAACAAAAGGTGAGACACAGCTCAAGCCTACAAGGCAACTCAGAGCTGTTATTGGCCCTAAAGTGGCCAAAACAACTCAGCTGCAACACCCAAACCAGGGTATATCAGCAGCCCAAACACACAATAAGTGATAGCAGCATTCCACAGTTCCAAACAGGGAAAACTCGGCCAACGACACACACAATTCCTCAATATAATGGCTGGGCAACTTACATAGTCCCAACGAGGGAGAAGCCAACAGGTGTGGGAATCAACAACCCACCAGCATCCACGAGCCCACAAGGCAACAGACAATTCCTCAATGTAGACGTTGAGGAAAGTTACACATCCACAGTCCATAGTGGAAGCAGAATTTGGACTCACAATAGCATCCCAAATCATGGGAAAACAACAGCAACCCAAAACATACACAGCAGCTCACTCACGACATGGGAAAAATGCCCCAAAAATTATGTGCGTGAGTGTAACTTGCACCCAAATGCAACACACAGAGGAAAACAAAATGCACGGCCGCAAATCAGTAAGGAAAAATCACACACACAGTCCCTAAGCGCGAAATAGCTCCTGCACCCGAGAATCCCAAGCGACAGCCATGATTTCTCTTGCGATTTCTCTTGTCCCCGGCATGGGCAAAACCAACGCAGAGTCCCTGCGCATGAGCATGAACAGACCACGACCCTGCGCGCGAGCAGGAAAAAAGACCACGCAGAAGATGGTGGTGGAGGTGAAGGCCAGGCGCATGAGGAAGATGATCCGACAGGGGAAGAGTGTGTGAGGGGAAGAACAGACAGTCGTGGGTGGAGTGGGCATGTGGGAAAGGGACTGACAGTCCTCCACAGCCACCACCACTTCAGCAATAACTGTCCCAACCACCAGCAGCCATAACTGCTCAACTACCCAACAGAACATTAAAGAGGTTGGAAGAGGTTGGATGAGACAAGAAAGGTGGCAAACACACAGGGTGGTAACACATGGTTTTTTCCCCCATAAACCAAGGTTTGACATCCCTCACCCCTTATCCTTTGGAATCATGCCCTTTTCATTCAATGTTGCACTGCCGTAGCTGGTTGTGGTTTATTTTAATTGATGTGCATGTTTACATGATGCCAACTATAATGTGCCAAACAGCACGATATACCATCAGCAACTATACCTATTGCCGAAACATACACACACAAATCGATGGTGGGGCTTTTGCCTTTATCTCCTCACCATGATTAATTACATTATATACATCATGCAAACGGGGTCAAAACCGGGGACATTACAGGTCCACCTCAGATTTTCCAAATTTTCCAATTTTCACAAGTGGTAGCAACTCAGTAAGAAAATTATTTTTGAAAATTTGTTATTGGAACCATTTCCAATTAAAATTAAACACATGGGTGGATGATTTTTTCCCATAAGCTTTCCCAACCACCATTATTCAACGTGTAATTCAAGGGTGTGTTGTGAAACATATACATTGATTACAATTTCCATTTTCCTGATTCTTCCATTCAATATTCTATCCCAATAACATCCTCAGCACTTCCTATACATTTCTGATTTTCTTCCTGTGAGTGTAAAGTTTGGCCCAAATATCCCTAGTGTTACAACCATTCACTATGATACCACTCTGTCACGTCCCCTCCCATCGATATTACCAATAGAGGGGGACATGAACGATATGAAGGGTGCTATATTCACCTACCAAGGCCATATTATGAATTTCATGAACTTTTAAAATGTGTGTGCAAATGCAATAATAAATTACACATCAGAAAATGAATTCATTTAGCACACACAACATGCATGTATCAGCATATTCATCATAGGAATAACAACAAAATCATGCACATAGATAAACTCATTCTCATGCTATACACAAGAATCCAAATAAATAATTAAACTGGATTATTTATTCAATTCAACATAAATAAATAATCATCCATAACATGGAAACTCTGATTAAACATAAACAACAATAAAGACTTATCTTTAATTGAAGTTGTCCAAGCAACTGGCTATGGAAGAGAAAGGTTTCACCCAACCGTAGGTCTCTGTCTAGCCTATATTCTTTCAGCTGAAATACCACCCCCAAGTTGAGATATGTATCTAAAGATGAACTACTCAAGACTCACTCCTAGCCAAGAGGACAAGTACTCGTGCCAGGTCAGCACACAGCTGGGTTTTTCATCCATGAAGGGAGGTAGGGAAGGAGATAGCTAATCTAGTGATATTGAACACAAAGCTACAGACATATCAATTTGGATTCAGATAGTCTTGGCACACACAATACTTACCACACCCAACACAGGGAAGGTCCCCTTCTCTACTATACAGTCCCTCAAGTGCCCCTTCCCTCTAGTGCTCTCTAGGGTGGACATAGAAATTTCCAAGCTACTGAACCTCCAGAGATTATTTCCTTCACTGGGTTATCAAGCAATTCCAACCTCTAAACTCTCTCCAACTACAATCCGCTCTTGTATTTTTTCCCCAATTTGGCCTAGTCAATACCTAGCCATACGAGTTTATGGGTTTCCCCATTCTCCATTAAATTCATGAGTTGATTTCTCAACTACCTTCTTACAAAAAAATTAAATATCATCAAGGGAGTCAAGATGGGTTTTCAAGATGGAATTTGGAAATAATGGGTTAAAACCCACAACCCCTCACCTCTCCCTAGTGGATACACATTTCCACCTTATTTTAGTTTCGTCCATAGCCAACTCTTGGAATTTTATTGCATTAAATATATTTGTATGCTTATACAAATTTCCATGGCTTACTAGCACATGGATAACAAAATATAAAATACTTGCCTTTAAAACTTGAGCATTCACTAGCAAGGCCTTGGCCTTGAGCTCCACGCTAGGTGTTGAAAAATATGATGATTGTATGCTTATGTACTAAAAGAACTTTTTACTATTCAAAATCATGTGGGTCTTTAAATCACTAAGTATTAATTTAGTCGACAAAAACACCACAATTTGTATTGTAAATTATGGATGAATTTGTGGAAACTCTATGATTTAGGATTGTTGTATAATTTGTCATAGTATCATGTTTATAATTTTTTATAGTTTTTCATAGTATGATGTTTATGTAATAATTTTCTTTATATATTTGGTGTTCATATTGTTCTTATATCATTTCTATGGATATTGTAATTTACTGTAATTTTCTTAATAATGTAGTAATATTTGTCATAATATTATACTTATATAATAATACATTTATTTTGTTGCAACAATATGTTGAGCATTACAAAATAATATATAATAATTTTTAATAAGGAATTAACTCTTCATCATATAATGTTGTGTATAACTTAATTATATATTCAAATGATAAAAATAAATGAATCTTGTTTAATTTATAATTTTAATTGTCAAATATCATAACAAAAAGTCAAGTATTACCATGTATTATTATTATAATATATGAATATGAACATCACAAAAAAAGAAGTAAATATAAACATCAATATTACCTTTCAATGTATCATTCAACATTTTAATTTTTTTGACAATAACTCACTTTATAATGATAATATCAAAGTTATAATCAGAAGAAAGAAAAATACTTAATTAAAATAAAAACATTTTTTCTCAATTGTAAACCCAAAATTTGTATTCTCCATACTTATTACTATTAATCATGATGATATTCATTATATAATATAACATCAGTCCACATGTTTGAATATTCACCATCCACACACTATCCATGCATCATTATTTGATCACCATGCATAGTACCTTGTATGTTGCTGATAGGTAGTTGATCGAGAGTATTTGGTTTCTTACACATACTTGCCTTGATCTTTCATATGTAATGAGTATTGTATCTAGGTACATGTAGGAGCGTCATGAGATTCACTGGAAGGAAGAAAAAAGGAACTTGCACTATGTGGAAGAGACAAAGAACTTTGGTATTCATTATGCAGTTGGTCTCCATTGAACCTTGTTGAGTACACAGATTCATATTGGGTTGGAGACAAATCATATCGAAAGTCTACATCAGACTATATTTTCATGTTTGGATTTGCTCTTATCTATTGGTTGAGAAAAAAGAAGTCTTTTATTACTGTTTTCTTAGTTGAAGCTGAGTACAGAGGTGTAATGAATGCATCCAAACAGTGCATCTAGTTGCAAGGAATCTTATTTGAGTTTGGAATTCGCTATAGTACTCCTTCAACAATTTTGTGTGACAATAAGAGTGCTATCAGGATTTTCATAGATTAAGTTCAAAGATAGTGGACCAAACAAATTGATATACATATGCACCATATATCTGAGGATTCATGCATGATCATACTATCTCACTACCTTATTTCCCTTCAGAAGAGCAGATTGCAAATATTTCTAGCAAGGCTTTTTCTATGAAAACGTTAACTCAAGTCCGATCTCTTCTTGTGGTGGGTAACATTTTGGTGAAGGTTCATTATATTTTTTGCAATCTATTTTGTTGGGGGGGGGGGATTTTTCCCACTGGGTCTTCCGTCTTTCCTCAGTTATTTTAGATTTCATTTTGTTAGAATAATCCGTCGGGATTATTGTAAATAAATAATAAATAGGAATATGAATAGATAGGAAGGTGAAAAGGCTGGTTCTCAACCGCCATTGTAATGTATAAATATTTGCTTTGGTAAGGGAATAATATCAATCGGGAGTTATTACCAACAAGTGGTATCAGAGCAGGGTTGTCTGCCATAACTCCTGCTGCATTTTTGCCCATTTCTGGCATTCTGCTTGCCAGTCCATTGCCAGAATGCTCCATCAGTCTGCTAGTCGAGTCGCATGCATTGTCTGCATTACAATTCCTTCATGATTGAGTATGTGTGCTGCAAACCCTAATGCTGATTCTTCTTTGTGCTGCGACCTCTTCTTTGTGCTACGACCTCTTCTTTCCTCCTCGATTTCCGAGTGAACCCTTGTTATTGAATGTTACATTGAAGACTACATAAAGGGTGGAAACCCTAATCCCACGAACTGTTGAGATTGATTTTGAGACTGCGGTGAGGTTGATTTTGAGTCTGCGTTGAACTACAAGAGAATACCCGCAAGCTACAGCAACGCGTGAGTACATTGAAGTAGTAATGCTGGAGATTGAAGTCGTATTGGAGTAATGCTCGAGATTGTCTATCTTTTGATGAGAATCTGCGAAGATTGAAGAGATCGTGACTGCAATTTCTGGAATAGATGCCTAGCATGCGTTCTGGCTGCATGATATGTGACCTCTGTGTTGAAGAATGCCACAGCCTGAAGAATGACCTCTGTGTTTAAGAACGCCACAGCCTGAAGATTGAAATTGTCTTGATGTTGTGAATCCTTTGACTACCGGTGAAGATTCATTCCACTGAGTGGAGACTGATATATATCCTACATATATTGTGCGTGGAGCTTCCTTGTAGGCTGCGTTGAAGACCCATTTACTTGTGAACTGCGACCCACGTTTTTATAATCTGAAGACTATAGTATTGGAGAAATACTAGGTTTTGTATACACTCATATATGAGAGCTGCGACTCATGTTATGGTATGAGATGCAACCAGCATGGAGCTGTGTGTTGACGCCGTGACCTGCACAAGGAGAAATATTAATACTCAAAGCTAAGAGTATGTTAAAGCCTGAAGCTGTGTGTTGGAGAATGATGATAGAAGGATGAAGACTCATGATGTTTCATTTGCAAGAAGATTGAAACTGTCTTGCTGTTACTATTGCGTTGAAGACTAAAGATCATCAGTGGAGAGAGATATTGTTGCTGCTGCGTGTGTTATACCTAACCCTAATTTGCAGCACCTGACCTGCCACACCGTTTTGCTAGCTTGCGTTGAAGCTTTTATTATCTGCATGAAGATGAAGGCCGCTTCCTATCGTTTATGACTGCGTTGTGAAGAGATGCTGTGTATTCTTGCTGCGATTTGAGAGTGCGTGAGAACATGAGTATGCTGCCTGCATGAAGACTGCTTTAATCGATGTTTTCTCTCCGAAATCAGCATCCACCTCTCAAGAAGAGCAAGAGCAGAAGGATGACATCTCGTTTTCTAGAAGTTAGGGTTTGTTTGAGCTATTGTTATGCTGAAACGCTTTCAGTTCAATGGACGTTCTGCCTGTAGGTTGATATTTTGATTTCATTGCTTGTGCATTAATCTACTGATTGAAGTTGTGATATGTTGATGTAAATCCTTTGAATGCCGGTGAAAAAATACTGTTGGCAAATATTCACGCCTTCATAATACTGCGTGAAGGTAAACTGTTGGAGCTGTAATTGTTTGTGACCGTTGAGCTACACAAAACCTAATTTTGCCCTAATTTTTTGTGCATAAATTCTGTAAACATGTTCATTTGTGGAGAGTGAAAGAGGCTGTGAATGCTGTGTATAAGTCACGAATGATGAGGCTGTTGTATGAGCCTGAGATTGTTGTATGAGCCATGATGTTTGATGAGTTTCCACTGCTATGAATTTGAAGCTGTGATTTTGAATTTAACCCTGGAATATTGCTGCAAACATCCAATTGAAGACTGCGTTGTATGCTGAAGACTAAGTTGTATGCTGCTGAAGACTGCGTTGTATGCTCAAGACTGCATTGAAGACTGTTGAATACTATGTTTTATGCTGAAGAATATCATCTATTTCTAGCACTTAACTGATATATATTTTTATATATTTTGTATTGACTGTATTGTAAAAAGTGCAGAGACTCAGACCTGCATTGTGTACAATAGTGCACAGAATTTATATATTGAAATTAAATATAGAGCAGCTGCAAGATTGTTTTGATAGGACTGTAGAATTATTTGCAGAATCATATTGTAATCTGTAAAGGAGCAGGAATCTAAACCTACATCCCATATATTTTTCTAAGCATTCTGTAAGTTATAGTTTCCAGATTAGAGATGCACTCTTTGGCATCAAATATTGGTACTGCCCTTGCTGGCAAAGACCAATCCAAAGACCCTTCCAAGGGAGATTGCAGCAAGAGAGGACGAGGAATAAGAAACTTCAGAGGCAGAGGGGGAAGAAACAACTCCAGAAAAAGATCAAAGTGCAAGCGTTGTGGAAAGACTGGGCACACATCAGATCAATGTTGGGCTTCATGGGACTCCATCAAAGACAAGCACAACCAAAAGAAAGATGATAATAAACATCAAGATGCTAGTAAATTTTTTGATTCTTGTATTGTTGCACATTGTAATCTTGGATTTAATGAAATGACTTCTCTCTCATCTTATAAAGATTGTTGGCTGCTTGATACTAGTGCAATATCACACATGACATCTAGAAAAGATTGTTTTGAAGAACTGAATGAAACAATAGATGGCATAGTTTACTTTGCAGATAAGTCTAGTATTAAACCAAAGGGAAGGGCACCATTCGACTGAAGATGCCTGGATTCCCTGATTTCTTGTTGAAGAATGTTCTCTATCTTCCAGAGTTGCAGAGAAGCCTGCTGTCCTTGGTGGAGATTTGACAGGAAGGCCATTCCATCCACATGTTTGATGGAATCGTTGAAATAAGAAAGTCCTATGACAACCAAGTCATCATGACTAGATACGAAGATGGAAAGCTACTGAAGCTCAAGGGTTCATCCGCAAGATTTCAGAACTATGCCTACCTCTCTCAGCATGGAGAAGGTAATATGTCATCTAGCTCATTGTGGCATGCAAGATTTGGTCATCTAAATTATAACAGTCTTCGTTTGTTGAGAAAGAATGGTGTATTTTGCTTGCCCACCATTCCTAAAGAGAAGAATAAATGTGATGCATGTATTTTAGGGAAACATAGTAAGCTGCCATTCCATGAATCTAATTTCAGAGCAAGTAGGAAATTAGAGCTAGTACATTCTGATTTGTGTGGCCCAATGCCAACTCCTTCAGCAAATGGGAACAAGTATTTTATGAAATTTGTTGATGACTACTCAAGAATGTGCTGGACATACTGTTTAAAGACAAAATCAGAAGCATTTAAAACATTCAAATAATTTCATGCATTGATTGAAAAACAAGCACAATCAAAAATTGGTACACTTCGTACTAATAATGGAAAAGAATACACTTCAAATGCTTTTGAAGCTTATCTT
>LPNX010586813.1:453220-487279 GCA_001517045.1 Pseudotsuga menziesii
CAATCAGTTCCAGCATATTCAACAACAGAAGCAAAATATGTGGCTGCAGCTGAAGCAACGAAAGAAATAGTATGGCTCAGGAAGATACTTGAAGATTTGCAAGAAAAACAAAAGAACTCCACTCCATTACTGGTCGACAATACTTTTGCAATCAAGCTGGCTAATAATCCTAGATTCCATGATCGAACCAAACACATCAACACAAAGTATCATTTGATTCGACATCATGTAGAGGCCAAGACAGTCCATCTTGGACATTGTTCCACAAATGATCAAGTTGCAGACATCTTCACCAAAGCGCTTGGACGAGAAAAGTTTGAAAGATTCAGAAACATGCTCGGACTTATGAACACCCCTTCGGATTAAGAGGGGGATTGTTAGAATAATCCGTCGGGATTATTGTAAATAAATAATAAATAGGAATATGAATAGATAGGAAGGTGAAAAGGCTGGTTCTCAACCGCCATTGTAATGTATAAATATTTGCTTTGGTAAGGGAATAATATCAATCGGGAGTTATTACCAACACATTTTACGACATGACCTTTGGTTTGAGTAACCAAGGCCCTATTTTTTTCTTTATTTCCTCATAGTCAGGAATACAGGGGGGGTTTGGAATATTCACCATCTATAAACTAGACATGCATCATTATTTGATCATCATGCATCATTATTGACCTCCATGCAGCATTATTGACCTCCATGTAGCAATATCTGATCTCAATGCATCATTATTAAGATAACTAGGACATAAAACATGGTGTTGGCCTTGCAATTCCTTGATCATAGTTAAGTTGACCCTCATTATCTAGACATGCACCACTTTCCTCCTTTTTAGGACCATATGCACCCACATGCATGAATTTTGGAGCATTGGAGCTAGTCTACTAGATTTTAAGATCATATCATCACTTAACTAGTCCATGCACCTACTTTACATCACTATGAGTTAATAATGATCTCCAATGACATGTTCAGTCCATTATCAGTCATGGCATGCACCTCCTTGGAGTTATCGCCTTAATTTTTAGTCCAACAACTCATTCTTGTGCCTTTGACCTCCGTAAGTTAAGTAGCCTCCCATATTGAGTTATCAATGGAGGTTATGATTGGAGATGTTTATTAATATAACTAAGCCTGCCACTTGAGATGATTTTTAATTCCTCCTAAGGTACTCAAATTCCTTGAACTGTAGAATTCTTTGATAGCCATCTTATTGTTGCAAAATAGAACAATGCCATTTTTATATGAGTTTTCAATTGTTGAGTGAATTACAAACATCTTTTCTCTTAATTCTTTTTGCAAATGATTTGTTAAATTAGTGAGTTTTGTTTCATCTTTGTGATCCTACCGGTGGAATTGCACAACACATTCAAGGAACACATTTTATACCATCTAAAATGAGTTTTAAAGCTAGCTAGTGTTCAAAGAATTACAAGTAATTATTGATGTAACATTACTTTGTTAATGTTATTATTTTTAAATGATTTTTTTATTACTTTTCTAATATTATTATTTGCAAATTTTATTTAATAACATCAGAATATTTTTGTATTCAATAATAATTTCAAAATTTAGGAAAGTTTTAAAATATCAAAAATTCATGTAATTTGAGTTTGTCAATGAATATACCTAACTTTTAAAATAGTATAGATTCATATTAGTTATATAAATTATTAGATTAACATAGGATTATGTTATTATAAATTTACATTAATTAATAAATATATACCTAACTTTTAAAATAGTATAGATTCATATTAGTTATATAAATTATTAGATTAACATAAGATTATGTTATTATAAATTTACATTAATTAATAAATATAAATCAATTATTATATATTGATACATATATGATATATTTTTAGTGAAATATAAAACCATGGAATTAATTTACAACATAGCATAGATCCATCTAAAAGGAGATCTACCAAACACCAAGAGGGTTCAAATCTCTCAAGGTGCAAACCCTTTTTTAGAGTGGAAATGTTGATAAAATGTGTAATCCAATGTGTATGGTTTTAGTTTATCTAATTTAGGTGTAAGCTAAACTCTCGACCATTTGCACCCGAAATCCGATGAGTTTTCTAGCCAAAATCCAGTGTAAATTGTTCAAATGGTAGTTTTCAGTGATTGGAATTGTATAATCTGAGTGCTCCAAGGGTAATCGATGGTCTTGAATCCATTTCTGCAATAAAAATTGCAATTTCAACACTGAAAATCTCATTTTCAATAGCAAATCGTGTTGCTAGAATATGACTAAACTTGTTGTGAAAGGTGCAAATGGTCGAGAGTTTAGCCAACTCCTCTAATTTATCTTGTTTTATATATATGCAATTTTAAATAATTTAAATTTAATTTAAGCGAACATGTTATTTTAATAATATTTTTTTTTATAAAGGACACATGTCAATTCTAGCATGAGAATGCAAGGAGTTACACATCTCTCTCCTACTGGGCTGTACAATGAACCTCTTCCGTGCAATCAAAACTGCATACCTATTTACAAACCATAAAATAAGTTGAATAAATATTAAGCATACATATTTGTTAAGTGCTTCATATAAAACCTTATTGTCTCAACCAATTATAAGATGGAGTTTAACCTCCTAGATATATAGATATGTAGAAATTCAATCCAACTTAATTAATATAACATATTTAATTCTTTTATTACAAAGAGAAAATAATATTCTCTCTTAAAGCCATTTTTTTCTCCTAAAGAAGATTCCATACCTACACCTTCATCCTTAAATCCATTTTTTCTCTCTTATTTCCATTTAAAAAAAATTGCAAACATTATAACAAAAGCATCATAAATTAATGCAATTATAATTTTTAGCATTATAATTTTTAACAAAACATAATGAAATACAAACATTCAAATATTTATGGAGAAATTAGAGAGAGCCTTAAATTTTATTGTAAATCTCTTTATTATCAAGGCCATAAATTAAGTAAATTCAATTGTTACCAAGACCATAATTTAATTCATTGTAGAGAACCTTAACTTTTCTTGCAAATTTCATTGTTATGAAGACCATAAATTAATTGGACTTGATTGAATCATATAATAAAAAAATTTACATTAATCTAATCGAAATGTCATAAATTAATGCAATTATAATTATTAACATTATTTATAACAAAAAAATCATAAAATACAAGCATTATTGAAATAATAATATAGAAACTAGAGAACACCTTCAAGTCCGGAAGAATATGTTAGTCTTTACGTTCACAAAAATAAAATTGAATCATGTAAGTTGTTTTCAAGATGAATTTATATGTATACATGAGACACAATATGAGTAATTTGGACAAAAGAGATATAATCATTCCATACAACCATAAATTACTTCAAAGACATAAACCATATTTTGCATCATATTGGTTGTTAACCAACTCAAATTGTTTAAACATTGCATCCAATAATCAACTTTCCATTTCGACCATCATAACATGAAAAAACAAACAATATAATTAGCTAATCAAAGATAATAGTAACAAAACGATATCTCAATTTGTAAATGATGAATTAAAACATGTACATATCACTCTGTGACTCCATCACCCTCATTATCTTCCTCAGTTGGCATTCTAACTCTGTTGTTCTCAAAAACATGTTTAGATCTAGGGTTGTGTCTTAATATGAACCACCAATCTCTATCCAAATTATCTGGGTAAAAGAACACTTGGTTGTAGTGTTTTGGGAAAACATAAGGACCCTTAACTTCATCCCAGCTATTTCTAGAGTTTATACATATCAACTCACTATCACGATCTTCCTATATATTATTCATATCGATTGTTTCCCACCACCTGCACCTAAAAATAACACATTGGAAAGATGAGAGATCCACTTGAATGATCTATTGTATCTTTCCAACATAGACCAACACCCATCCTATAAGGTTTTGATCTTGGTGGCTAGCATAACTAGATTAGTCGAACTCAACTTCCACTCCATGGTCTTTTGTAACACACCCATCATCAACAACCTTCATACGAAAATGATATGCATAATCCCACATATATGGGAATGAATGCACTTGTAAGAAAATTTAACAAATGATGGTGTCATATGCCTAATAACCCAAGCATTAATATATAAAATATAGATGTTACAATTCAAAGTTGCATTATAAAATTATAAATGTACATAAATAGTATTTTACCAATTTGTTGCACTCGATTTCAATGTTTAGCAAATTCTCTTCTTTAGGCGGGTAATGATTGGATGCACCATATTTCTCTCTGACTTGGTCTACAACCCAACTGTTGGGGCAGATCATTGGCATATTTTATTTTAAGTGATTTGGAAAATGCATTCTTCTACCATGTAACCACATGAATTATTTTCTGTCAATATCTTGTTTCATCCTCTTCTCTTCATACAATGTGACCCACAATTGTGTTCCCTCTGCATTGTAAAGAATGAATTTATTAATTGCATCAATTTCTAAATTTTTTGTTGTATTCATAGAAACAAAACCACATCGAGTACGTATGGGATGAACTATATATTTTAAGCTTGTTGTCAATAGTTACTATGTGGAAATGTGAAGATCAAATCTAAGTGACTCGGTCCTTATCATCATTGCTCCTTTTTCCCTTTTGTCCTCATCACATTCATCATCCCAAATCACTGATATTGTTTTGTGGTTTTCTTTCTTGATGTACTCACTAGCATAATAAAACAACACATATACTATGTACCCCTTTGCCATAGACCCTTTAGGATTTTCCCTTTGTCGAAAAATCGCTTCGATTTTTTCATGTACCTCTCCAAGAAGAACATCCAATAACATGACACCACCCCGACTAATTCAGCTTCATCCACTAGGTGAATTAGAAGATGGATATGCTATTCCATGAAACTCGGTGGAAGTTCCTTCTTAAACATACAAAAAATCTATTCTATCTCTTGACGTCGGTGAGGAATGCTAAAAATGTAAATATCCTTTGATGTGATCCACTGTACAAATGCAGATAGTCTAGTTATGGCATGCCACAAGTCATTGTGAAAGTCATGGTTCACACAACCATGCACAAACAATGGATAGTGACACTACAAAGTAAACACAAACAATTAATTGCATTTTAACTTGTGTGGTAAAAGATACAAAAGAATAATAAAAATGTTTTTTTACATTATACATACCCTTAGAAGGTTGATATTGTCATGCCATATCAAACACGATGTAACATACCCAATATCCTCTATATATTAATTGGGGGAAAGGGGTGCTAAATTTTCTTCAATCATTAAAGAGATGACCAAATTAATTATGATGATCTTAATCTCATCTTCGCTGAGCATAGTCAATTAACTTTATGTACATATGTGAGGTGACATAAAAAATACATTCATCATTCCTCTTTACCATTAATTATTTATCATAATTTTTAATCTTCTAAGATTCTAAACAAGGCATTAATATTCTTCCAAACTACATTAAACTTGAGAGTGCTTTCATCAATTAAAACCTCTAAATTTGGAACCACATAAACTTTATAATAAATCCCTCCATATCTATTTATACAAGGGGGCATATGTTCAAATGTGGATATGTTCAATAAGTAGTCAGTAACTTTTGGTTCTAAGCTTCAACCGATCAATTAGATCAGAACCATTTATGATGAGTTATTAATAATCTATTAAGAGTCGATCAGAACCATTTATGAGGAGTTATTAATAATCTATTAAGAGTCATTCATTAGTGATAACACTTTACTATTATTTAATAACACAAAACAACAAATTATTTAAAATAACCTAATATATACCCTGCCCATTATGTACAGATGATTTAACTTTCAAGAAATATGTATTCTATTTGAAAGAGGAAATCATAACTTGAACCAAATGCAAAAATAAAACACATAAGAAACAGATACAAGATAGATGACAATATACATGGTTTAACAAAAAATGGGCCACATGCACAAAGAATTTTCTACTATCTTTATTATTTTATCTAGCAAGGAGGGGGTACAATCTGCAACACATCTACTGTAATTTATTTCCCACTTTCGCAAGGCCTTTTTCTTAGAGAACACTTTCAAAATACAATGTATCCCTATTGTAAGCATTTCCTTTTAATCATGGACAAATCCCACCTATTACAGATTAAAATATTAAAAAAAAAGACTAAATAATAATATTTTGTTTTGAGTAATAAGATTCATAATAATTTCAATCCTTGGTTCTTTGGTCATGAGTTTGCCCTCATAAAACGTATTTCACTAAGAAAGTTAATAAAATTCAACCTCCAAAAGCATTCTTTGGTCATGAGTTTACCCTCGTAAAATGGATTTTACTAAGAAAGTTAATAAAATTTAACCTCCAAAACCATTTGATATAGATAATACAATAATAAAGTTCGACCCTTCATTTCAAAATCTTGAGTCAATTAAAATCCCCTTAAAACATAGATCTAAATAATGGAATTATTTCCCATAAATAAACATATAACAACTTTTACCAAATAATATACTAATTCATATTAATATATTTAATACACATCTAATTCCTATCATATCTTAATAAAAGCCAGCATATGGCAGCTTTTACCAAATAATATATTAATTAATATTAATATATTTAATACACATCTAATTCCTATCATATCTTAATCAAGGGTGACTTTTATCCAAAACATTATACGATAATGATAGGCTCAATACACCAACCAAAAAGTTACCAAATAAAATATCAATTAATAATGATATACTTAATCCTAGCATACCAGATTCATAATCAATGATAACTTTCCCCAATTAAAATATTATATTAATTTTATTGATATGCTTAATAGACATACCAAAATAAAAAGGATCGGTTCCATGCGTCTAGGGTTTGGCTTCTCTATTTGTATAAGTTGTTCTCATGTACCGCTAGTTCGGGCTCAGCCCTTCTCCTCCGTTGCCGACCCTCTCTCCGGTCAAAACTCTCAAGAAAGAAATACGATCGAGGATCCATAATCCTTCTTGTTCCTTCCTATTTTACAACACCCAAGCATCCCTGCTCTTCGTGTCTTTGTAAAACCAATAAATCCCCTTTCCTATTTTCCTCATCACGTTCATCATCCCAAATCACAGTGATTGTTTTGTGGTTGATTTTCTTGATGTATTCACTTGTATAATAAAATGACACATATAGTGTGTACCCCTCTACTATAGACTCTTTAAGATTTTTCCTCTGTCGAAAAATCTCTTCAATTTTTTCATGTACCTTTTCAAGAAGAACATCCATGACATGACACCATCCTGATTAATTCATCTTAAATTCACTAGGTGAATTAGAAGATGAATATGCTATTCCATGAAACTCGGTGGAAGTTCCTTCTTAAAGATACAAACAATCTATGCTATCTCTTGACGTCGGTGAGGAACGCTAGAAATGTAAATATCCTTTGATATAATCCACTGTACAAATGCAGATAGTGTAGTTATGGCATGCCACAATTCATTGTGAAAGTCGTGGTTCACACAACCACGCACAAACAATGGATAGTGACACTAGAAAGTAAACAAACAATTAATTGCATTTTAACTTGTGTGGTAAAAGATACAAAAGAATAATAAATAAATAAAATTGACATTATACATACCCTTAGAAGGCTGATATAGTCGTGCCATTTCAAACATGATCTAACATAACCAATATCCTCTATATATTAATTGGGGAAAGGGGTGCTAATTTTTTTTTAATCATTAAAGAGATGATCAAATTAATTATGATGATCTTAATCTCATCTTCGTTGAGCATAGTCAATTAACATTATGTACATATGTGAGGTGACATTAAAAATACATTCACATTCCTCTTTACCATTAATTATTTATCATAATTTTTAATCTTCTAAGAGTCTAAACAAGGCATTAATATTCTTCCAAACTACATTAAACTTGAGAGTGCTTTCATCAATTAAAACCTCTAAAGTTGGAACCACATAAACTTTATAATAAATCCCTCCATATCTATTTATACAAGGGGGCATATGTTCAAATGTGGATATGTTCAATAAGTAGTCAGTAACTTTTGGTTCTAAGCTTCAACTGATCAATTAGATCAGAACCATTTATGAGGAGTTTTAATAATCTATTAAACATCATTCATTGGTGATAACACTTTACTATTATTCAGTAACCCATAACAACAAATTATTTAAAATAACCTAATCTATACTCCGTCCATTATGTACAAATGATTTAACTTTCTAGAAATATGTATTCTATTTGAAAGAGGAAATCGTAACTTGAAACAAATGCAAAAATAAAACACATAAGAAACAGTTACAAGAGAGACACCAATATACATGGTTTACCCAAAAATGGACCACATGCACAAATAATTTTCTACTATCTTTATTATTTTATCTAACAAGGAGGGGTACAATCTGCACCGCATCTGTTGTACTTTATTTCCCACTTTCTCATGATCTTTCTCTTAGAAAACACTTTCAAAATACAATGTATCCCTACTACAAGTATTTTCTTTTAATCATCGACAAATCCCACCTATTACAGATCAAAATATTTAAAAAAAAGACTAAATAATAATATTTTGCTTTGAATAATAAGATTCATAATAATTTCCATCTTTGGTCATGAGTTTACCCTCATAAAATGGATTTCATTAAAAAAAAAAGTTAATAAAATCCAACCTTCACCCACAAAAGCATTCTTTGGTCATGAGTTTACCCTCATAAAACGGATTTTATTAAAAAAGTTAATCAAATTCAACCTCCAAAACCATTTAATATAGAACAATACAATAATAAAGTTAGACCCTTTATTTCAAAATCTTGAGTGAGTTAAAATCCCCTTGAAATATACATCTACATACTGAAATTTTTTCCATAAATAAACATATAACAGCTTTTACCAAATAATATACTAATCCATATTAATATATTTAATACACATCTAATTCTTATCATATCTTAATAAAAGTCAGCATATGGCAGCTTTTACCTAATAATATATTAATTAATATTAATATATTTAATACACATCTAATTCCTATCATATCTTAATAAAAGTCAGCATATGGCAGCTTTTACCTAATAATATATTAATTAATATTAATATATTTAATACACATCTAATTCCTATCATATCTTAATCAAGGGTGACTTTTATCGAGTAAAACATTATACAATAATGATAGGCTCAATACAGGAACAAAAAGTTACCCAATAAAATATTAATTAATAATGATATACTTAATTCATAGCATATCATATTCTATGATAACTTTCCCAATTAAAATATTATATTAATTTTTAATGATATCCTTAATAGACATACCAAATTAAATAGTGTCAGTTCCATGCGTCTAGGGTTTGGCTTCTTTGTTTGTAGAAGTTGTTCTCATGTACCGCTAGTTCGGGCTCCGCCCTTCTCCCGGGTTGCCGACCCTCTCTCCGATCAAAACTCTCAAGAAAAAAAATACGATCCATAATCCTCCTTGTTCCATCCTTTTTTTACAACACCCAAGCATCCCTGTTCTTCGTGTCTTTGCAAAACCATGATGTGGAGTATCCTCCTCCCGGACCTAACCATCTACTTCTCAAGATAATCATGAGTCGGTTGAATCCTAACTACTAGGAAGTTATATGATGAATATGTATAAGTTTTATCTATTTTCCATTTTTATTAAAGTATGGCAAAGGTACCATACATAACACTTGTATGGGATGACCTTTAACATTAAGTAATAGTTAGTTTAATGTTTATAGCGAACACATTCTTTTTTCAATATTTAGTATATAATATTTTATTTTTTATTTTGATAAGTAATAAGAGAAACATCTAGGTTGTAGTTTAGGTGGCTGGGAGGAATGAATGTTACCTTCCCTACCCAGGTTCAAATCTTATAAGTGACATATTTGTTCTTGTTGAGACCCTATGTAATGATTAAGTGATTGAGTAGACCTATGTTTTGATTCTAGCAGGGCCTTGACATAAAAAGTAAGTTAAAGGCCCAACACTTTCACATGTAGAAAAAAAGAGAAACACTTTCATAAATCTACAATTTTATAGAATCTATTTTATAATATTTTTGGCTCTTTTGCCGAGAGATTACTTTCTCCCCTACTAATCCTTAGTAAATAGTTTAAAGACAAATTATTTATCTTTCTAGAACTTGGGATCATTTTCCTATTAATTCATTTGGAATAACAACAACAACTAGATTTAATCAAAGGGAGTAAAATCAACGTAGTTTACTATAAACATTGTAATGCCCCGGTTTTGACCCCGTTGCATTAAATGTACATGATGTATATACCGTAATGATCACGGTGTGGAGCTAAAGGCCAAGGCCCCACCATTGATCGGTTATGCTATGTTTTGGATTTAAATTTGTCTCCGAAGGTATATCAAGGCATGCGGCATATATTATGTTTGTCATCATGTAAATATGCATCTATAATTAATTAAATGAACCCGACCAGCTACGATCACGGCAACTAAAATGAGAAAGGGGCATGATTTTCACAAGGATAAGGATGTGGGGGAATTTGTCAAACCTTGGGCCAATGAGGGAAAATACCCATGTGTCTTCTTTCCTTGCCTTACCCAACCACCTTCATTAAGAATTTCTACAGGTAACTGGGGGAAGTTATGGCAATTATTGCTTTTGGGAGTGGGGTGGCCGGACTGTCAGTCCTAGCCTATGTGCACACTCCACCCGCAGACAGACTATCGTCCCCACGCCTGCATTGAACCGCTCATACCTTCATTCATTTTTGGTTCTCATCACTCCCGCGGACACATTCATCCTCTCCACGACGACAGTGCTGGAACACTGGTGCACTCCAATCCGCATCCTCTCCATTGTCTGTTCACCCACGCACAAGTTGGGAGCTGTTCGTCCTCACGCAGGGACCGTTGTCTGCTCATTACCCTCATGCGCAGGAGTCTGCCCAATTCATGCTCAGTTTGGAAGTCAATATTTTTTCCCTTCCTTTGCGTGGTTTATGTATGTATTACCGGTGACTTCGTTGCCCAAGGGCGAGCTGTTGTTTTCCCCTGTTGAGAGTTGTGCTCACTGATAAGCTTCGGGGCTATGGTCTTCCCCATACTGTGAACTTGGTTGCCTTTCCATCCTCAGACTGTGTAAGTTCCTTGGCAACTTCATTGTTCAGATTGGGTCGTTGATTTTCCCCACGTTGTTGGCTGTGGTTGCTGTGATATTCCTTACATTTTAGGGACTGTTGTAAATTCGCTTGAGAGTCATTTTGGCCACGATAGGGCCAAGAATGACTCAGAATTTGTCTTCCCTGTCTGAAGCTGTATCAGCTAATTGATTGCATACGTGCAATGGTTGGTCTTCGGACTGTGTAGGGAGCAGGGATGGGGGCTTAGTTTTGCTTGACAAACCTGGTGGTTGGAAACCACACAGACAGAGCTAGAGGGCTGGCTTTCTTCTCCACAACCCCTGAATAGCACTGGAAGGGAATGCAGGGCCTGAGGGACTGTTTAGCAGAGAAGGGACTGATTCCTTGTGTTGGGTGTGTGTGGGTGTCTTAGAAGTCAGGCTAGTTCTAGTGTAGTTGTTCTTGGCTCCGTAATGAGCTCACCAGCTTAGCATTGATCCTTTCCCAACTCCTGGATGGCCTGATAAACCCAACTGGGTTGGCTTGGCTATGTTTTGTGTATCTTTGGCTATGTGTCATCCTGCTAGTTCCCTTATTCCTTGGAGAATCATGCCCATCTCGGGGGTGGCAGCACTGTTAAGAGATTAAGGAGTGCGCTAGCCTATGGTCGGGTGGAACGTTGCAGCGACGTAGCTGGTTGCGGAGCGAAGTTTCCATAAGATAAGTGATTTTGCACATCTTTACTTCTGCAACTATATTTCGGTTAATGATAATGTTGAACATGTTGAATGAATGCTTGAATGTATGCACGTTAATTCCGCTGTGCAAGATACATAATTGTAGCTGTGTATGTTGAATAATTGCATCTGTGCATGATAAATAGTCATGTGTGCATATTCTATAGCTGTGTATGATAAACAATGGCATTTATGCATGTTTTACTTCAATGTATTTCCGTTCAGCATTCTGTTTCAACAATTTTGTGCATGTACATGTTCATGGGGCCCTTAGCCCGAATGGTTAATGGCATGGGTCGCGTCCTCTTCGTCGATCAGAGGCTTGGGGACGTGACAGTTAGTGGTATCAGAGCTCATGTTGCAAGCATGGGCCTGGATGAGCCATGAGGTTACAGTGACAGAGGTTGTATTTCATTCTGCCCAACAGAAATCATAATTTGAATGACTGTAAAATTTAAAAATTTGTCTAAGTGTTGAACAATCGGATCATCGGAACAGATTAGAGGAACAGACTTTCGATGTAGGGGAAGAGTTAGCGGTTTCCAGTCCGCCATTACAGCTGTCAAAGGACTACATCGTCGACGCGGAAGTGCTTAGGGGATCAAGCGTCCGCCGTTGCGGAAGTCCAAATCGCTAAGTCTTCCGATGAGAAGAAAGGCTGTCGATATCGATCGGGTTGTGTTGTCAATCGCAGGAAGATCAAGGCTGAGGAGCCGCCATTGCGGCTGTCGATGAAATTATTTCGTCGATGGAAATAAGATGATGGAGTCGATTAAGCTGCAAGGAAGAAGGCAGAAATGAAAAATTTATGAAAAAAAATTTCTAAGTAATGAACATATCGGCCATCGGAAGAAGATGGGGTTTCCTGCGCCGCCATTGCGGAAGCGAAAGGCGCTAGCCGGCCGATGGGAAAGACCACCGACACCGAAATTTAAAATTTTTCTAAGGAAGATTAAGCGGCTATTGGAAGAAAATAGTTGATTGTGCATCCGCCATTGCGGAAGTCTAGAGTACTAGGCTTCCAATGTGAAAAGGATGCTGACGCCGTGAAAGTAAGTTTGAAAATTCTTCTAAGGAAGGAAAAACAACCACCGATCGGAAGAAGTTCGTGTTTGGTGTGCCGCCGTTGCGGAAGCCAAAGTCGCTAGTCTTCCGATGTAAGAAGTCTGCTGATGCCGAACAGGTTGTGCCGCCGATCGGAAGAAGATTGAAGATCATTTTCCGCCGTTGCAGCTGCGGAAGGAATTACTTCGCCGACGACGACGACAGAGTGAAAATTGTTGAAAATTTTTATAAGGCAAGAAAACATCGGAGATTGGCGGGCTTTAGTGGTGAACATCGAAAAGATCTAGCAGATGATGCACCGTCGTTGCGGCAGTAGGTGAGACTAATTCGCCGATGAAGAAGAATTCAAGGGGGGCCGATCAAGCGGCGAAGGAAGAAGAAAAATTTTGGGAAAATTTCTAAGGATAGAAAGCATCGGGAAATATTAGAGGATTAGTCTGCCGATACCTCAGAAGCTTAGACGAACGGGGATCCTAAGCGTCGGATAAAGTTAGAGGATAAAGCTTCCAACGGCCGATGAGTATGGTCATCGGAACCCGCAGTGGAATGAACGACCGCCGTGGCGGTTGCCTAAAGAACTAACCTTCCAAAGGGTTAGAAGACCCGACTGCCAATGATAGTGCTTAGCAGATCCAACGGCCAATGCGCAGCAGCAAAATTTAGTTGTTTCAACAACCGATTTACAACGGAGGAATTAGTCATTCTGACTGCCGAAATGTCGGGTCAATAGTTGAAATGAGATCCGATTCAATAGTTGAAATGGGATCCGATTCTACAAAGAGGAAATTTTGAGTTTTCAGTAGGATTTCTTAATGGATTTTGACCATTTTTCAGTGGTTTTTCAATGAATTTTCAGGGCTGAAAATGAGAAAATAGCAGCGAAGATAGACATTCTTTGATGAAGAAAATCTAGTGTTTGGGAAAACTTGTAATTTATAATTTTCCAAGAGAAGGTAAGTAATACTCGTTTATATTAATGTTATGTATCTAACAGTTATGTTACTAACATGTTTGCAAAGTCATAGTCACTTTCCAGGGAAGTATTCCAGGTGGTGTAGTTTGACAAGTAAGTGGTGGTTCAGTATGAGAACCCATGATGGGTATGATGCTCGGGATTCTCATGAGCAAGCAGAAGATGCCATGGGAGATAATGCCCATAATAGAAACGATGACATTGAGTCTAATGGAAGGAGATTCCAGGAGACACCGTTAGATGTTGCAGCCACCATGAGAAGCTTGATCAAGGCCCAGGAAGAACAACATCAGTTGAATGCTGCTATGTTGTAGAGTTTGACAGACTTGCATAGAAAGATAGACTCTGGACGAGGTACAGCAAGACCAGAAGGCAGTAAGAGTAGTACTAGGAGAAGGAGAAGGACTTCTAGTGGGACATCTGATTCTGAAGAATCCAGCAAGGATTCAAGCTCTTCTTCTCGTAAAAGAAAGAGAAAGAGACACCATAGGAATCGCTCTCGAGATGAATTTAAGAAAGCTAAACCTCCTACATTTGATGGTGAGATAAAGACTGGACAAGAGGTTGAAGCTTGGCTTCTTGGGATAAAGAAGTACTTTCAAGTGCATGACTATTCAGGAAACATGAAGGCAAGAGTTTCCATATTCAACCTAAATGGAAGAGCATCCATTTGGTGGGAACACTTCAAGAAAGTAAAGAGGGTCAGTGAAAGGAGACTTAAGTGGAAGCAGTTCAAGAAGTATTTCAAGCAGAAATACCTCTCTGATAGGTATTACGATGACAAGATTAAGGAGTTCCATGAGCTAAGACTGGGATAGCGGACCATGGAGGAATATGCAAATAAGTTTTTAGAGCTATTGAGGTATGTCCGGTACATCAAAGATGAAAAAGTGAGGGTCCAGCATTTTCTGAGCGGATTACCTCAGTCCTACAAAGATAGAATTGAGTTTTATGAACCTAGAACTCTTGAAGAAGCAATAAGGAAGGCTAAGTATTGCTATGAGCAAAGCAAAGGTAAGCCAGATTACCATAAGGCATGGAAGGACAAGAAGAACGAGAAGTTTGACCAAAGGAAGAAATGTTTCAAACCTTCTAGCTTCAGAAATTAGTAGAAGTAGCCATCCCAAGCTGCAAGTAAACCAGTTGGAGTGACCAGAGAAAAGCCTAAAGATCCACAATAGAATAGAGGACCACTCCAATGTTGGAAATGTGGAGGACCCCACATGCGTAGGAATTGTCCGCTCGAGAATGCGAGTGCGAGACCAGCTTATAACGTTCAAGGAGCAGAAACAGTGGGTCAAGTAGCAAGGGCAGTTCCTAGGATCTATGCAGCACTGGAGGACCATTAAGCAGATCACCAGCCAGCTGTGGTTGAAGTAGTAGGTAATATTGTTGAGCAATCTGTTCCTATTTTGATTGACCCTGGTTCTACGCACAGTTACATTACTCCTAGAGTAGTGGAGATTTGTGCTTTTAAGAAAGTAAAGCATAGGAAGTCTTGGTTAGTTTAGCTAGCCACTGGAACTAAGAGGAAGGTTAGTGAAGTGGTAGAGAAATGTCCATTGGTCATGAATGGATTGGTCACTTGTGTAGATCTGAATGTTCTACCGCTTGGTTCCTATGATGTTCTCATTGGAATGGATTGGTTAGAAGCTCACAGGGTGAAGCTTGATTGCTACAATAAGACTTTTGAATGCATGAATGAAGAAGGGAACCTAGTAGTTGTGAAAGGTATTCCAAAGGTGATTTCAGTGAGGCAGGTTTCAGCAATGCAGTTAAAGAAGTTCTGTAGGAAGGGTTGCCAGTTGCATGTAGCTCAGATTTTGGAGGAAACAAGAGATGAAACTCCTAGGTTGGAGGACTATCAGGTGTTACAGGAATTCTGGGATGTGTTCCCTGATGAGATTCCAGGGCTTCCTCCAAAGAGGGACATTGATTTCACAATTGAACTTGTGCCAGGAGCGGCACCAGTGTCCAAGGCATCCTACAGAATGAGTACACCAGAGATGCTAGAGTTGAAGATGAAACTACAAGAGTTGTTGGAAAAGAAGTATATTCGGCGAAGTGTGTCTCCTTGGGGAGCACCAGTTTTGTTTGTAAAGAAGAAATATGGTGCACTCATGTTATGGATTGATTACAGACAGTTGAACAAGGTTACCGTGAAGAATAAATATCCTTTGCCTAGGATTGATGACCTCTTTGATCAAATGAGAGGAGAAAAGGTATTTTCCAAGATTGACTTGAGGTCTGGTTACCATCAGGTGAGAATCAAGGATGAAGACATTCATAAGACAGCCTTCAGGACAAGGTATGGGCATAATGAGTTTGTAGTGGTACCATTTGGCCTCACGAATGCGCCAGCTACATTTATGTGCCTTATGAATAGTGTCTTCAGCAGGTATTTGGACAAGTTTGTTCTTGTTTTCCTTAACGACATTCTTGTTTATTCTAAGAATGAGGAAGAGCATGAAGATCATTTGAGATTGACATTGAATTTGCTTAGGGAGCACCAATTGTATGCCAAACTGAGCAAGTGTGACTTCTACAAAGATAGAATTCGGTATTTGGGTCACATTATCTCAGAGGAGGGTATATCTGTGGACCCTGAAAAGATTGAAGCCATTATGAATTGGCCTACTCCAAGAAATGTGACAGACGTAATATCTTTTATGGGACTTGCAGGATACTACAAGAGATTCATTGAGGGATTTTCCAGGGTTGCACATGCCATCACTTCTTTGCAAAAGAAGGGGATGAAGTTCGAATGGACATCGAGGTGTGAAGAAAGTTTCCAGAGGTTGAAGCATCTTCTCACCCGTGCACCAGTATTGAAAGTTGTAGATCCAGAAAAAGATTTTGTGGTGTGTACTGATGCATGTGGACAAGGGCTTGGAGGAGTCCTTATGGAAGGCAACCACATGATATGTTATGAGTCAAGAAAGCTGAAGGAGCATGAGAAGAACTATGCCACTCATGATCTAGAGCTTGCAGCCATAGTACATGCTCTCAAGATGTGGAGGCATTACTTAATGGGTAGGAGATTTGAGCTCATAACAGACCATTGTGGGTTGAAGTATCTATTTGATCAGCCTACTTTGAATGCTAGGCAAGCAAGATGGCTGGAATTTTTACGCAAATTTGATTTTGAAATCAAGCACATAAAGGGAAAGGAAAATAAGGTAGCTGATGCACTCAGCAGGAAGGTGCAAGAAATGCATATGGCATCTCTTAGTATTTGCCAATCAGATTTGAGGCAGCAGATTGCTAGTCATGTTGCTGGAGATGAATTGTATGAGAAGGTAAAAGACAAATTGCAGCAGCAAAGTCTTGAGAAGAGGTATGAGGAATATAAATTGGAAGAAGACGGACTTCTCACTTATAAAGGTAGAATTTATATTCCAAATGTAGCGGATTTGAGGAGAGTTGTTATGGATCAGATCCATCAAGCTCCGTATTCTGGTCACCCAGGATATCAAAATACAATTGCTACAGCTAGAAAGTAGTACTTTTGGTCAGGCATGAAAAAGGATATGGCTGAGTACATTTCAAGGTGTATGAAATGTCAACAGGTAAAGGTTGAGCATCAACATCCAGCAGGTTTGTTGCAACCTTTGCCAGTTCCGGAATGGAAATGGGAAGTTATTTCCATGGATTTTATTACAGGATTGCCAATGACTTGGAGACAACATGATTCTATCATGGGTGTGGTAGACAAGTTGACTAAGGCAGCACATTTTATACCGGTTAAGTCTACGTATGAGACTGGCGACATTGCAAAGATATTCATGAAGGAGACATTCAAATTGCATGGATTTCCTAAGGCAATAGTCTCTGATAGAGATGTCAAGTTCACTTCCAACTTTTGGAAGGGGTTGTTTGCATATTTGGGTACAAAGCTGAACTTCAGCACTACATACCACCCTTAGACAGATGGTCAGACAGAAAGAGTTAATTAGGTGCTTGAAGACATGCTTTGCATGTACATGATGGACAAACCAACCAAGTGGGAAGATTACTTGCACTTGGTAGAGTTTTCTTATAACAATGGACAGCAGGCATCCTTGGGGATGAGTCCATATGAAGCTTTGTATGGAAGAAGGTGTAGGACACCAGTGACTTAGGATAATCCAGTGAACAGGATTGTGCTTGGGCTAGAGTTGATCAAGGATATGGAGCAAGAGGTTGTAAAGATCAGGCAGAAGCTGAAAGCAGCACAGGACAGACAGAAAAGCTATGCAGATAAGCATAGGGTGAACCGGGAGTTCAGTGTTGGGGATCATGTTTACCTCAGAGTGAGGGTGAGGAAGGGTTCGTTGAAGCTTGGTAGTTGTGCCAAGTTGTCACCGAGATACTGTGGGCCGTTTGAAGTGCTTGAAAGAATAGGGACAGTTGCATATAGGCTTGCATTTCTTGCTAGCACTAGAACTCATAATGTTTTTCATGTTTCTTTGATTAAGAGATATGTACATGATCCTAACCATGTGATAAATTGGGATGTGATTCAGGTGGAACCCGAGGGAGAGTTCCGAATCGAGCCAATGTGCATCCTCGACAGGAAGGTCACAATGCTCTGGAACCGAGCCATAGGTCAGGTAAAGGTGCAATGGGAGCACTTCGGACCTGAAGAGGCTACATGGGAGCTGGAGGATGCCATGTGATTGGCACATCCATTTTTGTTCAATTTTGCGAAACACTGAGGCGATACCAGTGTAGCACTTTGTTCAATTTTGTAAGCAATGAGGACAGCGCTATTAAAGGGGAAGGGGAATGTAATGCCCCGTTTTTGACCCCGTTGCATTAAATGTACATGATGTATATACTGTAATGATCATGGTGTGGAGCTAAAGGCCAAGGCCCCACCATCGATCAGTTATGCTATGTTTTGGATTTAAATTTGTCACCGATGGTATATCGGGGCATGCGACATATATTATGTTTGTCATCATGTAAATATGCATCTATAATTAATTAAATGAACCCGACCAGCTACGATCGCAGAAACTAAAATGAGAAACGGGCATGCTTTTCACAAGGATAAGGATGTGGGGGAATTTGTCAAACCTTGGGCCAATGAGGGAAAATACCCATGTGTCTTCTTTCCTTTCCTTACCCAACCACCTTCATTAATAATTTCTACTGATAGTTGGGGGAAGTTATGGTAGTTATTGTTTTTTGGAGTGGGGTGGCCGGACTGTCAGTCCTAGCCTATGTGCACACACCACCCGCAGACATACTATCCTCCCCACACCTGTGCTGAACCGCTCACGCCTTCATTCATTTTTTGTTCTCATCACTCCCATGGACACATTCATCCTCTCCACGACGACAGTGCTGGAACGCTGGTGCACTCCAATCTGCGTCCTCTCCATTATCTGTTCACCCACGCACAAGCTGGGAGCTGTTCGTCCTCACGCAGGGACCGTTGTATGCTCATTACCCTCATGCGCAGGAGTCTTCCCAATTCACGCTCAGTTTGGAAGTCGGTATTTTTTCCCTTCCTCTGCGTGGTTTATGTATGTATTACCGGTGACTTCGTTGCCCAAGGGCGAGCTGTTGTTTTCCCCTATTGAGAGCTGTGCTCACTGATAAGCTTCAGGGCTGTGGTCTTCCCCATACTATGAACTTGGTTGCCTTTCCATCCTCGGATTGTGTAAGTTCCTTGGCGACTTCACTGTTCAGATTGGGTCGTTGATTTTCCCCACATTGTTGGTTGTGGTTGTTGTGATCTTCCTTACATTTTGGGGACTGTTGTCAATTCGCTTGAGAGTCATTTTGGCCACGATAGGGCCAAGAATGACTCAAAATTTGTCTTCATTGTCTTAAGCTGTATCAGCTGATTGATTGCATACGTGCAATGGTTGGTCTTCGGACTATGTAGGGAGCATCGATGGGGGCTTAGTTTTGCTTGACAAAACTGGTGGCTGGAAACCACATATACAAAGCTAGAGGGCTGGATTTCTTCTCCACAACCCCTGAATAGCACTGGAAGGGAATGCAGGGCCTGAGGGACTGTTTAGCAGAGAAGGGACTGATTCCTTGTGTTGGGTGTGTGTGGGTGTCTTAGCAGTCAGGCTAGTTCTAGTGTAGGTGTTCTTGGCTCCGTAATGAGCTCACCAGCTTAGCATTGAGCCTTTCCCAACTCCTGGATGGCCTGATAAACCCAACTGGGTTGGCTTGGCTATGTTTTGTGTATCCTTGGCTATGTGTTAGCCTACTAGTTCCCTTATTCCTTGGAGAATCATGCCTAGCTCAGGAGTGGAAGTGCTGCTGAGAGATTAAGGAGCGCGCTAGCCTATGGTTGGGTGGAATGTTGCAGCGATGTAGCTGGTTGCAGAGCGAAGTTTCCATAAGATAAGTGATTTTGCACATCTTTACTTTTGGAACTATATTTCGGTTAATGATAATGTTGAACATGTTGAATGAATGCTTCAATGTATGCATGTTAATTCCGCTATGCAAGATACATAATTGTAGCTGTGTATGTTGAATAATTGCATCTGTGCATGATAAATAGTCATGTGTACATATTCTATAGCTGTGTATGATAAACAATGGAATTTATGCATGTTTTACTTCAATTTATTTCCGTTCAGCATTCTGTTTCAGAAATTTTGTGCATGTACATGTTCATGGGGCCCTTAGCCCGGATGGTTAATGGCATGGGTCACGTCCTCTTAACCGATTAGAGCCTTGGGGACGTGACAAACATGTAAGCAAATAATAACTCATCTGTCACTCTTCACAAATGTTGTGTTGCCTCGCAACCCTTATTAGTAAACCAAGAACATGTTTAGGATTTTCGCATAATAAGTGAAAATATTTATTTCCAATCTATTCCCCAAGGTACTAAATATTCTCAACCATCATCTATTTTTTTTTTTAAAGCTTCACTATCCATCAACCGTTATCCCCTAGTGGATTCCTTTTCCCATTTCGTTACGTTGTGGCACACATTAGTCTTCTTGTTCTATTCAATTCACATAGTACATCACCATGATTTAATTCATTCATAGTTTAACATATAAGATCATAACCATTCTACAACTTTCACTAGTGAGACCTTGGCCTTGAGCTCCTCGCCATGAACTATTACATAACAACAATTACATATTTTTATTTTTTGTTACAACAAGGTAGGAGTGAGGAGGGGTATTACACATGACAAATTTTTGTCTACAAGACCCATAGAGAAGACCCATAAAAATAAGGCACCTTCACACACGATATAACTTCCTTTGCCAAAATAAGATCTTCTTTCTTCAAAATACATGGGACATCGCCTTTTTTAATGAAAAAGAGTGGTCATCCTCTCCTCTATTTTATTGTCTTCGATAAAGCTTCTTTTTAGTATTTGAAGAAATGATATTTGTCTTATAAGAGAACTTGTCCTTCTTTTTGGATGATATGTGAGCCCACAAAGAACTTGAAACATTTTTAAATATATGCATGGGATCTAGTGAGTGGGTAATCTTAATATGCTCTCAATATGGGAGCTCATAAAATATCAATTTTCTTTTCATACCTTTGGGAATTTTATCATAATAGGTGTCAAAGAATTCAAGATCATTGAACATAAGTTCCCCATTTGAATCGAATATCTCTACAATTTTCTTCTCCTTCTCTCTGTCATCTACCCTAAGCAAGTCATCCGGTGTCATTATTTCAGGTGTTTTGGTTCTCTCTGGTTTACCATTCAAAGCAGATGGTGCTCTTCTATAAGGGTGGTTTTCTAGGAGCTGGAATACCCTAGAGAATTCATACACTGCCTTTGTAGGTATTTGGACCACCTAGCCTTCATATAATGTCCACAACATTTACATCCATGATAACCTTTTGTTAGAAGACCTGTGATGTTATGGTATACAAAGCACAAAGTCAATGTTGAATATCAAGATAGTCTCATCAAATTAAATATGCCAAAAAGTTATTATTTTGAATATAAAATGTCAAACAACATATTTACATGAGAAAACTCCCAACCCATATAATCATGTCTGGTGTACACACATATGCCATACAATGTAATACTCTTCTCTCGTGGAATGGGTCTTGATACATCATATAAATGTAACCCTTCCCATAATTCCTTAAACTCTTCGATAAATGGTTGTAGGTAAACATCCATATACATCACTTGTATTCTACCATGGAATATAAGAACCAACATAAGATGTTCATTCTTTACGAATAACCATGGGGGGGGAGGGTATTTTTATATATCACTACTATAGGCCAAACAATATAGGTGTTATCTGGTTGGCTATATGGGTTGATGCCATCAACGGATATGCTCAATCAGAGGTTGTGTGCTTCATCCGTGAATTTTTCGGTCCATGTATCCTTTATATGCTTCATGTCTATTGAATATGTTGGGGTCATAATACTTTTTCCTCAATTTGGTGTGGTTCTTGCCATCCCTGTAGCATAGCTAATTCTTTGCAATGAAAGAGCCTTTGAATCCTTGGGATTATATAAATGTGCATCAGTATCTTATGAAAAATATCATGTTCTTTAGCCTTGTTATTCGATTTTGTGTACCTATCATACCCACATTTTGGACTTATCTCTTTCTCTGCATATTCACCTCTATATAGAATACAATCATTGAGACATACATTATATGATAGGTACTCAACACCCAACATGTTCAACATTTGCTTTGCCTCTTTGCAGCAACTAGGAAAGAAATTATCATTAAGAAGAACCTCATCTTTGAATAGCTTGTAGCTACTGGGAAATACAAATGTACAATGTCATTTGATGTTCATAAAATTAACCATTTTTAATGATCATTATGTAACAAGTTTTCTCAAAATACAATGTAGTTGATGGTTCGTTACCTCAACATTGTTGAGAAACATGCATCTAACATGTGATACTTTGCTTTCAAGTTCTACAATAACATTGTTTTCCCCAACTGTGTAGATTTTAACCATCCAAGTTCAATGAGAGGTGTGGAATTTGTCGATTTAAGGCTTCCAAAGAAGGTTTTAGTGGTACAAGTGTCATCCACTAGCTCATTGTCCTGGAATGTATTAAACAACATTGCATCCATGGCACTCCTTTCTCATAATAACTCATCCATACCAATGTATATTTCATTACCTCTATTTCCAACACGTGAATAACCACTATCATTGTAGGAATTTCTAATTAGTGAGGATAGACGCAAAGGAAATTGAATATGTGGTTGATTCAAACATGCTTGGTATGCTTCCTCTCCAAGTTGCGCTCTTTTTTCATCCTTCTCTCGATTTGACATTGTACTGGGGTGCACCGGAAGATAGTAGGAAGATCACTCATCATCATAATCCTAATTTAAAAAATATTGAACATTACATCGATGATGTTAGTAAGAACAATGCAATTGGTTTAATATACTATTATGCAAAACAATTATTACAAAAGCATGAGAATCATTTTCAATAGAAAATGATAATATACAAACAATTTATAAAGAAAACGTTCAAATTGAGTGATTAATTAACATCAATTCCACATTAAAGATAAAAATTTAAAATTGAGCAACACAATTTCAAATTCAATTTATAAATGAAATTAACAATTTATAAAACATAATTTTTAACGAAGGAATGCATTAACATGGATCCCATTGTAAATTGAAAAATACAATTAATGGATTTTTTTTGTCTTGTGCCCCAAGGGAACGTCTAAGAGTAATCCCAATGTGAGACGTCTCCAATGAGCATTTGGTGGTCTACAAAAGATGTAGTTTATTAACAGCTCATCACGAGGAGACAAACTATGTGTTGCATGTTCAATAAAAAATATTGATGATTTCATTTTCATAAAGAACTCTTGGTCATTGAAGTGTTCCTCAAATGAACATTTTGCAAAAACTAAAGAGAAACTAGAATTATTTATGAAACCTACAATATTCCCATGAGTATATAGGTGGATGACCATCTATATATATTCAGATTCTTCCTATTAAAGTCTCCATAAACATAACCATTCATGCACATATTATACATGGAAATTCTATTTTTGTATTTAACAATATTCAAGTAATCAGACCGACAATAGATAGGGCCACAAAATGGCATAAGTGATATCGATTGTTTTGGAGAAACAAGTACATGTGAAAGGATAAACAACCCAATATTTTCAGCATCCATATTAGACTTCCCAATCATAAAAAAATACCACAAAAGATAATTTGGCTCCAACATTAGGCACAGGTAGAGAAGACGACCAAGCTCCATACAAAGCACAGTTTTAATAAATTTGATATTTACTTTCCAAATTCATAGGAAGGGATAAATCATCGCTACCCTCCAACAATTGGACAGACCTCGATGTGTACTTCGATAGTTTTTCTCTCAAATCATGCAAATTTTTTTATCTTCTCATAGAGATGGGTTGGGTGACATTCAAATCATACTTTGGATCACTAGAAAATTAAATTGATTGAACATAAACAGAGGGGTTCATCAATTTACGATGATGCATAGTTGTTTTGGCTTCCAATTTTTTAAAAAGAGCATAGGGAAGTGCTCCTACATGTTTTTTTCCATATCACATATTGGATTTTTTACTATAGTAGAGGGTATTATATCATAAACATTGGGTAATATATTATTGGTGTAAGGGGTGAGTGTGACACGCCAAGGGTTCTCCTTCAACCCTTTACATTTTGAACAACCACAAATTATTGGGGTGTCATAAAAGAGTTCTATCTCATTACGAATTATCGTCGATGAACGAGGATTGTGGCTTGAAGATGGTATCTTACAATCTAGAGGGTAAAGCAGCTAGCCTTTTTCATCTATGAACTTCTTGTGGTGTCTTACTCCTGATAAGAGCTTACAATGTTCTAAATCTGGAGGAATTCCTCGTGCATCCCAACTTGAACCTAAATCGAGATCCTGCAACAAATAATAAATTGATATCCGTATTCATATGGAGAAGTAACATAAATTCAAATAAATAGTCAAAATATAAATAAAACTTAAACTTACTTAGGAAGGAAAGGGATAACTTGTCAAACTTTGAACATGATCGAATGACCTAGAATATGAAGAATTGGCCATTTGATACTACAAATTCATCTCCCTACATGTGAGACAAATGAACAATCAAAATACGTCTCTATAGTCCTAAAAACATTTGAGAACTGTATTACAATCTAACTTACAATATAGTTTGGAAACCATTTTGTAATAACAAGGTGATTTTAAGCAACATATATATACTATGAAATGTTGTAATTGGTTTGGTTGAATATTAAAATAAAATTTGAGATGAATATATAGTTTTAAGTGGACACACAAACACCCAGCATTTAAAAATTTAACCAATGCATCTATAAAATATACATGCACATGTGCACTTAAATAGACTAAATGCACCGATGCTTAACATTTATAAATTCTCCATGAAAGAATCTCCGCAAAATCCCCCTTAGGATAAAATATCCGCTACATTTGATAGCATAAATTTATACATGCATTATACACAATTATTCATTACAGTGTGTTTTATAAACACAAGTGCACCAGTGCATTATATGTATAAACACGTCGATGAATGAGATTTTATTTTTTTAAGTAGATGGATGTCGGTGTGTAGCAATGATAAATGCACCGTGAAATAACCTCCACAAAATCCCTATAGTATAAATAATCCACTACATTTTGTAGATGATATTTATACATGCATTTTACACTAGTTTTCATTTCGATGCATTTTGTAAATGCAAGTGCACTCGTGCATCATAAATATATGTGCATCTAGTGATGTTTTTTTTTTTTAAATTACAGGGTTCTGGTGCATTTAGAAATTACCGCACCAGTGCATCACAGACACAAGCACACCAAAATGCTCAAAATTCAAAATTTAAAAAAATTGTAGAAGCTATTTTTTTCCCTAAACTGAAAAATGGCAGCAATTTTAAGTTTGAAAACTAATTCTGGTGTGTTTAAAAGAAAAAAACTAAACATTAATTGATTATTTTGCCAAAAAATTCATGGGAGAGATTTGGAACAAAGACTTATGTGGAAGGTGTTTGGAGCAACTGGATTATTCTGGTGATTAAAATTTGTCAAGTATGGTAAATGAAACAAAACCCTGCATGGTAAAAATTTCAAGTATGTAAATATTATTCTTGATCGTATTATATTATTTATAATTTAACTAGATTTAGGAAAAAAACTTCATACGTACCTTCAATGTTGCAACCCTTATTAGCCATGTTGGCCCTTTAACGTTTTTTTTCTAAAGGAAATGAATGCATCAAAATTGGTGCGTCTGTTTTTCCAAACCACACTGGTGTGCATTTCATTAGAGTGCATCACTAATGACATGTGGTGCACAATGTTTTTGGCATTTTTTCATTTCTTGGTTGTCTTTTATCGGTGCATTTATACAAATATAACACCAATAATGGTAGGAATGTACTAGTGATCGTTGGGTGAGTGCACAAAGTTGAGGGACCTTTTCGATGCAATAGTAGAGTGAAGTCAATCACTTTTGATCCATAAAATAGAAATCATCCCAAGAAATCCTGACCCTTCCAAGCCTTGTCCCAAGGCTACTAGTATGCATGCCAATTAGGATTGTACAAAAAAACGTGCCCTTGTTTTATTAATACAAATCGCACTCTTATTTTACTTTGTAAAATGTGCTCGCGTTTACTAAAACCATTTTTTAGGTTAAAACAGGTCGAGCCCGTCATTTTTGCCACAACGTCGCGCTGATTGGAGCTTTGACGAACCAGAACAAGTGAGGGAGAACATGTTTTGGGTGAGAAAATGGAAACAAACTCCACCTTGGGATCAACCTCTTCTTTGTGAGGTATTTTCTTCAAATCCTCTCATGCTATTTTCCCTGTATTAATTATTTTCTTTTCCCTAATTTGAAATTAAACCAAAATATTTTAATTTATATGGCCAATGGAAACCAATGGAAACCAAAACCCCAATGGAATTTACATGGCCAATGGAAACCAAAACCCCAATTTAATCATAGAAACCAAATAATTTTGACTATTTACCAAAATTCATACCAAAATTCACATGCCCAATGGAAACCAAAACCCCAATTAACACATAAAAAACAAATCAATTTCACTATTTCCATATGCATATTCATAAATATGCAAAGTTTGTCAAGCACATTGCAAGTTTGCATAAGTAATTTAGATTCCCAATGTAAACCAAAGCCCCAATTAACTCATAAAAAACAAATGAATTTCACTATTTGCATATGTATATTCGCAAGAATCATTGTGAATCCCAACCAAAATTAACAAATATGCAAAGTTTGTCAATTATATTGCAAGATTACATACAACTAAAACAAAATCAAGTAGAATTCATATCTTCCCTAAAATACATAAACAAACATGGTAAATCCCTTGCCTCTATCCGAAATATCGAAGTTGGTCGTCCAAGAGCATCAATAAACACCTTATAGTTTTGATGAAACTTCCTAATCCAAGTGTGAAAATAAGGTATAGAAGCTTCCCATGCTTAAAAAATATTTCCTCTTGACTGAATGGTACTTTTTGGTTAAGTTCAAGACAACTAAGTTCAACAATAGGCTCTACGAACATCAAGATACATAGGGAGGTTGATGTGTTTGATTACATGACAATCACATACTATCATACATGATAGAATCCAGTGGAAACCTTGCAACCATAAAAGCCACTATACACAATTGTGCATTTTGTCTCTCATGGGTATATAGAAAGAGTGCATAGAACTAAAATAACATCAAGTGGAATCCATACATGGCCTAAATTACATATAAACAAAGATCTGCTAAATAGACTTTGGAGTCAAAAAAACATCACGCTACAACAAATAATTACATATTTAACAAAATCGTTTCCTATACTAGGATTTTATTCATCAATAGCACATTATGTCACCTCTTCTAGGTTCTAGTAGTTGCGTCTACCCACAATCTAGGAGTTGGTCCAGCAAGGGCATTAGTCAGCACCTCACAATTTCGATGAAACTTCATAATCCAAGCTTTAAAATAAGATAGAGAAGATTCCCAATAAACATATACACATAGGAAATTTTATGTACACATGCATATGGAAATTGGATTTAATACTTGAATTTAGGACATAAATTTAAAATTTAAAATGTTAAATGTTTATTCTTTACTGTAAAATTCAAGATCAATTTTAAAATTTAAATAATAGATTTAGTTTATGTTGTTAATTGTCGTACATTAGTTTTACACTTTTCATTTCTTAGAGATGTCATTATATCATGTGTTTATTTTTCTAATGATATTTTATTTGTATTTATGATTGCAGCGGCTACTATGGACCACAATGCCGAGATATTGAGGGTTATTGGGCATCTTAGAGAGATTGGTTTTTCCTGGAGGGGTGGAGATGATATCCGTCGCTCCTTGTCAGACTCATTCCTGACAATAGTTGATACGATCACCGGATCGAACGATGCTTTGTATAGCATCGCATCCTACAGGGAAAGAAAAAGACAAGAATATGCTGATGGTTTGAGCTACAATGAGATAAAGAAGCTAAAAATAACCAAAGAGCGCATTTATACATTGTTTAGAGTGCATGGGACGGATGCCATTTTGGAGAGCACTAGGCCACATATTCGATTGAGTGGTGCACCTTTCCACCCATTAGAGACCATTGGATGGATAGATGGTACATAGTTTTTGACATTCCCCAACACAACAATAGGGAAGTACCGGTGTACTTCCTCCAGAAGTTGTATGCAGAGTTTGTGATGGATAAACATGTCAACTATTTTGACATGTTGGGATTCCAGGGCGTTGGTAGGGGGATGCCCCAAGACTGACCCAATGCTAGGCATAGAGATGCCAATCAACAAATACCTGCACCTCGTGCCCAGATACCGAGGGAAGACATCCCTCCTGCACATGATATGGTTGCCTAGACACAGGAGGCATTTCTTACTCTAGCTGAGATAGTTTCTCGACACATGACAACTATTGACTAGGCATGACCCTCTTCCTTTGCTAAGGTACAAACACTAGCTTCTGCTGGTAGAGGATCATATATGGGTGGGGATAGATTGACATCCCATGTACCTTAGAGCGAGCCACACGTGTGCACAACGTGTGGTCAATCATGTTATGGTATTGGACCAAGAAATGGTACCTCTATGATGACTGGTGGTCAAGTAAGGACATTGTTAAAACTATATTGTTGTTCAATTTTTATTTTTTCGATATTGTACACATATTAAAAGATTCGTAAAATATGCAACTTTTACTCTTGTGGGAGATTGATGCCTCTCAGGGGGGTGTAGTGCACCCGGTGTGGTTGTATCCGAGGCCCAAACAACCAACACTAAGGTAATAATTAAACATGTGTCATTTTGTTAATGCATGTGTTAGTCTTGATTAATTTGTTAAATTGTCTAATATTTACAAGTTTTGAAGTTGCAGAAACCCCATTTAGAACCGGATGCTGAAGACATTGATCTCAACGAAATACTCCCAAGTGGAATTTATGATTACCCGAATAATGTAAGTACATGTTTAATGACTGAATCTTGTTCGAATTATTTAAATTTCTTACTGTATACTCCTTTATAGATTGCTAATATTTATAATTTTTAAACTTGCAGATGTTATCTGTATATGAAGAGGGGAAAGAAATTGCTGGAAGCGGTCCCTCCCATGGGGAAGATATGTCCCAGGCAGGGGAAAGTATATTACAACATGTTAGTTTTTCAGTACATATTATTCCATCCATTCAAGTCCATGTCTAACTATGGTAACAATTTATGACTGTAGACGTCATTGCCAATTCCTACACTGCCTCTTTGGTTTGGATCTCCCTGTAGTCCAAACGTAGATAAGCGGGTTGTTTACACCAGATGACCCTCTTCCTTGAAAAGAGAGGGTGTCCATGATGATTAACCTACTCATCCCACAGTAATGTACACACTTCCAATGGCAATTGCTGGTTAGCTTTGAATTCACTTCACAATTAATTTTTCTTAATGTTATTTTCACATGCTTACACCATCAGGATGTAGAGTCACCGTGCCAGACCTTAGTGGGGTTGTTGATGTTGCAGTCAATGTTGCATCTACAATAAGGATAAGTCACGCAAAGGTACATCTACTTGAATATTTGTAATTGTACAGTTCATTTGTATTGTCTATGGACATGTATGATGTCTAACTATTTTATCATTTGTTGAATGTTTCTACACCGTGGTCCATTAGTGCACGCGACCAAGGTTGATGTTCAACCTACAGCTCCTCTTGCTACTTAAGAAACCCAGTCTCATTCCCAGGAACAATATTTTTTGGTGAGATGTTCATTTTTTACATAATTATTAGTACTTTCTCATTCATGTACATGTTGATAATTGTTGAGATAATTGACATATTTTTTTTATTCGTAGAGAAGCATTGCAGAGAGAATCTCTGCAAGGAGGAGGACACCAGAGGCATCTATACCTGGAATCGATGCAGTGAGTATTTGTTTTATGTACAATTGAGTCGTATTTTAAATTTTTGAACTTTGTTATTGTTGGACAGTACTAGTTTAGTTACCTAATCAATAAATATTATCATTGATTTGTAGTTGCGAGAGATGCACAGTGGTCGTGGATAGAGGAAACAAGCATCAGGGTTGGGAAAAAACAAGAGAAAGTTAGAGTTTTTATGTGTTAGTCCAGGACAAATAAGTATTTTTCTGTACAAGAGGAAGTTAGAGTATAGGGGAGTGGTCTAGGATAGATATACTTATGTTTTCATGTACATCAGATGTTTTTGATACATGTGCATTGACAGGCCATATAAGTGCCTTCTTTTTTGTATTATAACTTTCATGATATAAAAAATATTTCATATCAAGGCTCTTGAGATCTTCATGGTTCAGTATTTTAAATGTGATTATACACGTGTGGTCAAGAATGTTTCTATTTGTAATGTTCCCATTTTTTTATAGATTTTACAATTGCATGGAGATTACATTTATAAATTTGAGAACAATGTACAATTACAATATTACATAATGACAAAAATGTACATTTCAATTGTTTTTACCACGATCCAATTGCATATACAATGTTAAATTGTATTCACAAAGATGGAACATACCTAATACACATAAGCACCTAGCACAACTAAGCAACTGATCTGACTAAGTGGAATGCAAAAGCACCTTACCCACATAACAACCTAACAAACTTCTAAAGGATGCATGAAGTTGACACACCTAAGAGATGCACCTGTGTGGTCTACATAAATGAAATTGGTGTTTGGCATCATGTATTTCATCTAACGAATATATGGGATACACATCAAACCTAAAAGTATCCGAGTATAAGGTTGGTTGATTCAAAATAATGGTTATGATTATATACTGCTTATTATTTTATCATTTTGTTAGTGTACATGGCATTTGATGAATGGCCTCGAGGAACAACTTTGGAAGAGATGAAAATTATGTGTGATTTTATTATAGTTTAAATTGATTGGAGAAGTACTACTTTGAATCTTGTTTTATAAATTTATGTTTATGGAGTATTATTTGAAACATTAGTAGTGTGAAGATATATATTTTGTAATAATGGTGTAATAGGCTGGCCACTTGTTTCTAAACATAAACATGTTCCATTACATGGTTACTGACATAATGGCATTGTCTCCTCCTGCATTTCATCGTACAAATTCTCACATCTCTTGGATGACCAGGATAAATTAATATGGAAACAAACTTCTTTCGAATTTCCAGTCTCACGAATGATATGAGATGCTAAGATCAATTCATCTCCACATGGAGATTGACAACTCCTTTCGCCTTGATTAAAACACAAACAAAGAATATTTATTGCTTGACAATGATGGGAAAGAAGTCAAGTTCAACACCTCACAACACATAATAGAATTCTCAACATCTACACATGGAATAATAGTTTGCAACAAGTATTTTTTCATCAAGGAAAGATCTACACTCACCTTCAAACAGATATCAATTAATACTTATTTCCAATTCTGCGTCGCACCCTATTATGGGTATCTTTTCTTCTCTGTGATTCCAATCAAACACAAACCATCAGCATATATGTTTAAGCCCACCTCCTACATGCTTTCAGGGACACCTATTGAATCCCTACCTGGGGCATAGAATAGAAACCATGCATCAAAACAGGGTTATGGTGGGTCATGCAAGCGTACTTAGGCAGGTTCCATGTGGGAATGCTAGACACACGTTCACGGTCAAGGAATTTGCAAAGATGACCTATATGTGCAAAAATTTCACATTCCCTTACTAAAAAAAACCCTAGTTTCCAAAATTGAACTAAAACAGGATCCCTTGTCCATGGACCCAGAGTAGAGAGCCACCCCTAGAACTATCCCAATGTCCTAAATCCAACAGTTTGTTGATCCGAGCAACAATCATCATTCTATGGCATGTTGAATCCCACCTCCTACACGCTTTCAGGGACACCTGTTGAATTTCTACCCGGGGCATAGAATGGAAACCATGCATCAAAATAGGGTTTTGGTGGGTCATGAAAGGGTGTTTAGGGAGGTTCCATGTGGGCACACTAGCCACATGTTCACGGTCAAGGAATTTGCAAAGTTGACCCCTTTGTGCAAAAATTTGGCATTCCCTTACTAAGCAAAGCCCTAGTTTCCAAAATTGACCTAAAACAAGATCATGTGTCCATGGACCTAGAGTATACGGCCACCCTTAGTACTATCCTAATGTCTTGAATCCAACAGAGTTGACGGTTCATTGATCCAAGCCACGTCCATCATTCTATGGCATGTTGAATCCCACCTCCTACATACTTTCAAGGACACATGTTGAATCCCTACCCGGGGCATAGAAAGGAAACCGTGCATCAAAATAGTGTTCCGGTGGGTCATGCAAGCATGTTTAGGTAGGTTCCATGTGGGAAATCTAGCCACATGTTTACAATAGAGGAATATGCAAAGCTGACCCCTATGTGAAAAAATTTGGCATTCCCTTACTGAGAAAAACCCTAGTTTCCAAAATTGACCTAAAACAGTATCCCTTGTCCATGGACCTAGAGTAGAGGGCCACCCCTAGCACTATCTTGATGTATTGAATCCAACGAAGTCGATGGTTCATCAATCCGAACTACGACCATCATTCTATGGCACATTGAATCCCACCTCCTACAGGCTTTCAGGGACACCTGTTGAATCCCTACCCGGGGCATAGAATGGAAACCATGCATTAAAAATGAGGTTTTGATGGGTCATGCAAGTGTGTTTAGGTAGGTTCCATGTGATAATTCTAGCCACACGTTCACGGTCGAGGAATATGCAAAGTTGACCCCTATGTGCAAAAATTTCACATTCCCTTACTGATCAAAACCCTAGTTTCCAAAATTGACCTAAAATAGGATCCCTTGTCCATGGACCCAGAGTAGAGGGCCACCCTTAGCACTATCTCGATGTCCTGAATCCAACGGAGTCAACAGTTCATCGATCCGAGCGACAACCATCATTCTATGGCACATTGAATCCCACCTTCTACATGCTTTCAGAGACACATGTTGAATCCCTACCCAGGGCATAGAACGAAAACCGTGCATCAAAATGAGGTTCCGATGGGTCATGCAAGCATGTTTAGGTAGGTTCCATGTGGGAACATTAGCCACATGTTCACGGTCGAGGAATATGCAAAGCTTACCCATGTGTGCAAAAAATTGGCATTCCCTTACTGAGAAAACTATGGTTTCTATGGTTTAGAATGCAAACTATGGTTTACGGTGCAAACTAGAGTTATTAGGATTGGCTATAGGATTTGTAAGCTAGGATTGACAATGGTTATTAGGCTAGGATTACCACTCCTTAACTACACGACTCCCATGGAGAAACATATTATCGGATTCAAGGAGATGTCCTTATAGGATCAACTTAGAGATTTAAATCAAATGCAATAGACATATCCTAGATAGAGTGGTAGATAATGATCTTGGGCTATACGGCATGAGTCATGTAAGTATCAATATAATACAACAAATCCATGATGAAGCTTAAGTGCAATTTATCAAATTGTATAAGTCTATGTGTGTGTATGTGTGTGTGTGAGAAAGAGAGGAAGGGGTGTGTTAGGAGTTTAGGAGTGGGGGGGGGAGAGGGTTAGATTAATGTGGGGGTGTCTAGGTGTTGTAGAGGAGATGTAATAG
>LPNX010586813.1:490627-622529 GCA_001517045.1 Pseudotsuga menziesii
TAAAAACGTGCATATGTTGTGCTTCAATAAAACACGCAACCATTTTGAATCAATACAAAGTGCACATGTTATGATTAAATAAAACGTGCACTCATGTTTCTTTAATATAACGAGCACATGTTTTCTTTAAATTCAAAAATGTATTCCCTCCAAATTATAATTTCAAGCCTCTACCCATGCTAGCATGGCATTCTTATGCCTATGTGTTTGCTTCGGACTTTGCTTCTGTAATGTCCCCAAAAATTGAAAATAATAAAAAAATTATTAGGCAACTCAAAACTACCTATACTGGACATTATTGGAACTTGTGTAGAATGTGTCATACTTTATTTAATGTATTGTAAATTCATAATATGTTCTTACATTCTGCTTTCATATTTCTCGATGCAGTTATTAATGTATTACTTACATTGTCGTGATGTTGATTACTATGTGGATCTATGGTTACACAATTAATGTGTATGCTAGTTATTTGATTACATACTTTATTGACTATACATTTGATTACTGTCAGATACACAATTCTGACTTAAATTTGTTATTGGAAAAAGCGGTGGAGTGGCAGGACTAGTTTCCCTTGTAACCACCTGAGAGGTACTATTTTCTACTTGTCTCAACGGGCTTACTTAGTTCTTATGAAGTAATGTATTTCTTTCACTTTGCGTACAGGTTCACTTAGCGTCGAAAAATTGTTTATAAAAGCTGAATGACCAAGCAGTCCGTTTCGTCACTAGGACTCTGTGATACAGACCTATCCTAGTGGCGATATGCTGGTTGTTTAGAAGATATTTATACCAGGCTAGATGGTTTACTAGCCTATGTTACACTAATTATTATTTTTATTATTACAGACTTTATGATAGTGACTTGGTCACTATTGAATTTATTATTTATGTGACACAGACTTATGACACAAACTTACTATTGTGTAAGGACTTATGACTTTGTTCATGTTCTAATCATATTTTTTTAATACATGATTTTTAATAGTTGGAATTAAGAGAATTGTATAAACCTTTTTCTAAATTTTTTCATGGCATATTTCATATGCCATGGTCTCATGGCTTAAACCCTAGGAATTCAATATACACTTGGGGCTTATGTATTTCACGTTGATTTGAAACAAGGTTTTATATGATTGAAAACTATACAATTATGGGTTTTTCCATCGTTAATGGAGGCCAAAGTGGTGCCTTAAATGCACATTGGGAAAGGTGGCATCCAAACTTAGGGCTTGGCTCCTGCATTGGGTTGGTTCATTTGCAGCCTGACTGCTTGTGCTTTGCTCCTGTGCGGTGTAACGGGGTGAGACTACGATGGCTTACATAGGTACATTGATAGTCTGGTTTAGAAGCATTATTGTGTCTGTTCAGATTGTTTACAATGTGTACTCCTCATCGTGGCTTGTCTCCGCATGTGCTGGTTACAGGGTATGAAGGGGCCGAGGTCGTGGGTTTCCCTGTGTTCAAAATCCATACCCAATACAGGTAAGTTCTGTTTATACAAGTTAAAAAACTTGCCTCTCTCATGTGGTGGTTGTGACTGAGTGTTGTACTCGTTAGGGGTTTGAATGTTTGGTTCTGGTTTTTTTTTTAATGGCTGCCTCTGGGAAGAAGGTATGTCTGTGTACACAATGTAAGCATCATAGATGTGTTAAGACTTGGGGTTTTTGTTGGGTTTCTAGAGCCTTCGAAATGAAACTAATGTATTAGGGGTTTTTGGTTTAAATGTTGCTCTGTGTATTGTAAACGTGACTTGGTATTTCTTTGACAGGCTCTGCGCAATGTATATAAGTTTATATTATTGACATGGTGGCAACACCATTTCTTTGCAATGGTGTAAGGCCGCATTTAACACAACTGTGTAACTCTTATTGGTTTTGATAATGATTATGTTTATGGATACAAACATTTATTTCATACCGTGTTGATTTCATGGCTATTATTCGTATTAAGGGACTGTGTGTAATCGAAATCATTGTTTGATTTATTTTTATGGATGAATGCATGACAACGTTGTTTTCTTGGGGCCATGTTGTATATGGCATTGGCATTCCTTCCATTAGAGATGCGATAGTGTATTAGATAGAGATTTATCGTTTTATGTTTAAGCTGTGTAATTAGAATGTAATAGCCGATTGTGGGTGTAACCCTTTGTTTAGGTGGTCGTCATTGTTAGTAATAATTGATAGGTTTTAATGGGTACTCTGTTTTGATTTGTAAGCCAAAGGGTCGTAGCCTTGGAAGGAACCTTCCAAAGGATGTCGTGGCTATTCACATAGCGTTGACAGAGTTTTAGCGTTTGGTAGTTTTGATTTAAATGCTTGGATATGTATAAGGCCGAGGGCCATGGTTGTAGTGTGTAAATTCATATGGGTCTTTGACCACTATGTAAGAGAAAGATGTATTTTAAATTAGAACCTGCGTATATGTAATATAGCGTGGCTTTGATAGTTGGAATGCTACATAGTGAGGACGAAATCCTACAGGATTCGTTCACGGTGATTTGTAAATAAAATAGACCCTACAGGAATCGATCCTGGGTTGTTTATGGTTCTGAGGGGTTATAAATGTGTGGATGCAATTTGGGCATAACGCCTACATAATCGATCTTGCGACCTCTGTGTATTATATTGGTTTCTAAAAGAATGTTGTACATAGTTTTAATGGTTGATTTGTTATGTTGGTAATATTGGAATGCATGCGATTCTTATAATGTGGGTTATACATATTTAAAGGGTTGGTTTGTTATGCATACAATGGATTTAGTATATGGATAGATTCTTTACTATATACGATTTCGTGGATGTAGTTAGTATATTAAAATGTGGTTTGATATTTGTTTAAGTTTGGTTCTTAATAGAAATATATACAAACCATGAGAGGCCTTCAATGGTTCTTCTTCTAGCTTTAATATTTTGAATTGACGAATATTCTTAAGTATAGACGAATATGTTTATAATATTGCTTACTTAGAATACATTTATGTTTACCATACTTGGTTAAATGTGTTTTATATTTACGTTTGTTTATAGCTGAACTTGAATTAGACTTTTAATTATAAACATAGCTCTAATGGCAATATGAAATCTGGCTGTAGAGTTCATAGGTAAATAAACACATATGAATTGTTAAAAACATTCCTAGGGTTTAGGAAAACAAAGCTCAAACTATGAAGAAATACAGAACTAAGTATTACATAAATAAACCATAATTATTTCTTAAACAATAATTAATTTACAGACATAGGGTTTATAAATAAAATGGAAACCCTTAAATATTTTGACAGGAAAACAATGGTAAACATAGGGTTAAAATTTAAACATAAACACTTGCATATTCTAACGAGAAATTAAACTAGATAATGAAATATGGGAAGCCAAGAACCTCATACCTGGAAAGTGAACCTGTCCTAAGGGCTGAAACCTACACACTCAATTACCTAGCATTAACAATTTATAGGAAGATCTCACCTCTGTATAGATGACCGAATCACTTGGGAACTACCACATTCCACCCAACCATGACCCGGAACCGTTCCTGGTTTTAATCTAGATCCCCTGAGTTGGTTCCAACATGCAAGTAGCTTATAGCTCCTAAGGTAGGGCTTCCCTAACTAGTATATCAGGTCTTGATCAGTTCTCCTTTTTCTTCTTAGGAAAATTTTCTCCAAGAACTCTCTTGAGAATAATCAGGAAGAATAATGAGTCCAAAAAGATGGAAGAAATCCCCAAGCCTCTCCTTGCCTTGGGAATTTATAGACAGACTTTTCAGTCAAATGGGCAGTTAAATCAAGAATCATTTGATTTCTTAATTTAACCCTTTTTATTTAATTTGGGTACTTTTAACTAGTTCCTAATTGGACTTTTGTAGGTATTATACTATTTAAATTTTTTTTTAGTAATATTAATAATAGATGGATATTTTTCTTCTTTCTTACATTATTAATATTATTACTATGCTTACTCTTTATACATACCATGTATAAATTATATAATAATATATTATGTGTTAACATTTGTCTTAGGGTATCACATTTTGTGATCCCTAAACTTATTGCACTTTCTTCATTAAGATCATCAGGTAGGTGGTTAGGTCTACTAGGCTAGGCAACTCTAAACATCCTTGCATGTTGGATTCTCTCGTATAACATGGTAGCTCTTCAGTACTTAATGATATACAAAAATTCAAGATTTCATTTAATCACTTATAAATAAGTGAGGTGAGATCAATATTTTACTCGAGTCATTTTCATTCGGGAATCATTAATTTTTTTCAGTAACTCCTAACGCTTATCTAGAGCCCATACTCAACGCTATAAACAGGGAGTTACAAACTTAGTGCAATTCGAGAGCTCCTTGCTCAACTCTAATGATAGGATGTACTTGTAGGATACACCTAGGGATATAATGGCCAAGGATCCGATGTTCCAGAGCTTATGCTCAACATCAACATGGAAGGATTCAGGGCTTATGCCCAACACTTCCAATTTATCTTTTCATGTGTTCCAGAGCTTCATGCTCAACACAAATGTCTCAAAACTCATGTGCTCCAAAGCTTCTTGCTCAACACAAAACATCAATTTACGCATGTGCTCTAGATCTCCTTGCTCAACACAAAACATCTCATTGAGCATGTGCTTTAGGGTCCATGCCCAACACAAGCAAACATATATATATCATATGCAATTTGCTTACGCCCAATATATCAAACAAATCATCATGTTCATATGCAGTAGGGTCTTTGACCTAGTATATCAAAATAAAACATCAAGGTAACATCATAATCAATGGGACTCATGTCCATAAGTGTTAGGTCCAAAATTTAGGATATTACAACTTCAGATTCAACATGCCTATGCCTTGGAGTATGATAAACCATGGCTACTTGAGCATTATATACAAATTTTCAATATGCTCGTGTTTAGCCGTTGGTTACACTATGCTACACACCTCCATTTTTTATGAAATTTCATAAACATATATGGTTTTTTTGTAGATTCCAAATATGTAATTTTTAACAAATGTTTTCTATTTTTTTCTTATTTATCTTCTGTCATCACTTCTAAATTCAAAAAACACATTGTTAGTGTTTCCTCCATATCTCTTTAGTTTTTCAACCATTTAAAAAAGAATGTATTGTGCACTAAAGAACATTGACCTCTACATGCTATAAAAAACTCATTTCCAAATAATTTCATTAAGACATTCAAACATTGCACTCACAATTGACATACCGTTTTCGAGATTTTATCACTTCGATAATTAAAAAATATTAAAAAAATTATTTTTATTATTGAAAAAATAGTCGTGCACTAGTACTATATGTTCTTTATATGTCTATCAGTTTTCGTAATTTTATTCCATCATTTAGTCACTCAAAGGCTGCATCCACAAAAACATATACCTTATAATTTGTCCCAAAAATTAAAAGTGCCCATAAAAAAATATCTAATTTAGATAGTTAAGAACATTTTCAATAGAAAAAAATTATATATTTGGAAATGTCATTCAATTTACTACATTTCTTGTTTTTTACTCATCGCAAGATTCATTGTGTAAGTGTCTCAAAATATCCATGTAAGTTGATGGATGCCTGCTTTTTCAGTTTTCTATTGTGTCTAACACGTCAAAAGAGACCCTCATCATCTTTGCACATACCCCGTTCTATATTACCATAGAATGATAGTTCTATATTTCCATAGAACGATAAATACTTTTCAACCATCCACGATGCACTTGTGTTAATATAAAGAATTAGTGCATTTGCATTGGTATAACACATCTATGGTCTATGTGTATAGATGCATTGCTACATTTTATTTGATAAAATATAGCGATGTTAGACTTGTTTTCTATTTGAAGGTTTGTAATTTATTTGGATAATATATTGATAGCTTATTTATTTAATGGTGCAGGTTGTTATTGATAAAAATGCATGGTATGAGTTCAATGAAAAAAAACTTTAGTCAACATGATGGAAGCATATCCAAGATTACAAAGAAGGCAAGTTGTTCTAATTAATTTATGTATTCAAATTTATTTATTTGAATTATTTATAAATTTCACTAATATGTATTGATTAACGTGTGACATGGAGATCCAAAAAATGAGGAAGTTTGATAAGTTTCTTACCAATCTAAGTCGAGAAGGGCATAAAACGTTGTTGGAAAGGTTGTAGATGGATGAATGAGATGAATAAAGAAGAAGTCAATATGAATTATTTTTTCAAATTTGAATAATAATGTACTTATGAGTATTCACTAATATGTTTCAAATAATCTAATTCACATATGTTGAATGTTATGCAGGGAATCACAGTAACAAAAATCAATGTCATCATGTAAGAAGAAAAAAGTTATGGAAGATGCAAATGATGATTAATTTGTCCTTAGCTCATATGGAGTGGTGTTGGAAGTTAATAGAATAAGAAAAGAATTTTATAATACTATGAGGGATATAGTGTAAATAACGTTTAGACGTACTTTTCACTTACAATACAGAAACCAATCAAACTATCAAAAAAATAAGGTCATATGTAAACTACAAGGGGCATTCCCAAATCAATGGTCAATAAGACTTGTCACACTTGCAATAAGAAAAACATACAACAACAAAAAAGAATCATTGAAAAGGTAATATGATCCCTAAACATGGCTATGTAAAATATGTATGTATAATTACTACAAAGCCTCACTCCAATAATTTTAATTCTCCTATATTATTTGTCTTTCATATCAATAGAAAATTTGTTTTATGTAGTCATTTTACATTTCCAAGAAGGCTATGAAAATCCCAAAGGATGAAGGAAGTGATATGCAAAATTTTCTAATAGGGCTGTCGAAAAAATTGTACAAGGAGATGGTCAAGGAAATAGACATAATTGCATCATAGCAGGAGCCATATTAACAATAACCTACTTCAAATGTATAAAATCATTGATTCTTAGGATTATGTGCATCGCATTAATTAATTCAACATTAAATATTCAATTTCAATTGTTTTGTTAATCTAGACAATAAAACAAAATGGAACCCAATCAACACACAAGGTAGGATGACAAGGAGAAAATGGGTTTATAGCAAAGTTGTGAGTACTTGTGATTTGCTTATAAGAAATTAAGATTTCGTATTGGTTGTGATTCAAGTATATTTATTTATGTTTTATTTCACTCTCGATCCTTGGATGTATTCAAACATGTGCTAACATACAAAGAGGAACCATCGGAAGAATTGATCAGCATTGGGTTAAGCAAGGGTTGTGAGTATATGTTGGTGTGAGAATTGCTTCACTCTGATATCTAGGAGCTAAGAAAATCTTCACAATTCAAGCTATTCACAAACTATGCAAAAAACAATGAAAAGATAGCAAATTAACACACATAGATGGTGCCAATAACTGAAGTTTATATTACTGTACATCCTGTAAATATGTGTGGTACATGTTTATAGTACAATGGGAGAAAATCGTGAGCCCTTGGAGGCAATATGGATGCATACAAGTGTTAGGCTAGGATTTGAACTCAAAACCCCCCTAGGTTGATGAATGAGCTCCCCAACAATCCCAAGTAGTCACGAATTCCAGTGGGAACGTGGATGGAGCATGGTGAGTCATAAATGAGGACATGATAGGGGTGGGTGAGCACATGGATGAGTGGGAGTTTCTCTAGGAGGCAATAAATACCCAAGGAAGGCCAAAAACCACTAAATACATGCATTAGGGCCTATGGTCAAATAACTTCCTTGATTTAAGGGATGGAAAGCGCAGGGTGGAGCGCCGACTGAACTGTCATTAATGAGGGTGCCTGACAGTCTGAATGATCAAAGCAGAGCGCCTCACCTGCACTAAATGAGTCCAAAACACCCAATAGACTAACATAGCCTAAGTTTTGGACCATATGACATAGCATAAAAGCTAATAAAATATGTCATAGGTGTATGATCATAGTACTGAGGTGGATTAATGCTCTAATAGATGTATCAAAAATTATTTGTGGATTTTGTAAGTACTTATATTATTTTACTTTTCTTATTTTATAATTAATAAAACAAAAATAAATCATTTATATTAAATCTATGATTTATGACTGAAAAAAAACAGAGTATAAAGTAAAGCCAATAAAAGACCTCTTAATAAATAAGATGAAATATAATTTTGAAAATTTTTATTTCATTCATAACTCAATTATTATAATGATGGGCAGATCACTTTTCAATGTAAATGTAAATTAAAGAAAACTCAGGTCACTTTTCAATTTACATTCATGTAAATGTAAATTAAAGAAAACTCAATTATTATAATGCAGGCAGGTCACTTTTTAATTTACATTCTTGTGTAAATGTAAATTAAAGAAATTAAAATGTTGACCAAATGAATCAAGGTGTTTAAACGTATAACTGAAAATTCAAATAAATATAATAATAATTTAATGTCAATGAATCAAGGTGTTTAAAAGTATAAATAAAAATTCAAATAAATATAATAATAATTTATTTTTCAGGTTTGTCTAAAGTTTATACAATCCAGATTTTGTTAGGATTTAAAATTTTTAGGAGTATACAATTCATATTTTGTTAGGATTTAAAATTTTTAGGAGTTGGTTAAACTTTGGACCTTTTGCATTTTTACTTTTTATAGTAAGTTGGTCTGAATCTGGCAACACATTTGTTGTTGAAAATGAGATTTTCAGTGTTCAAATTGCTAGTTTTATTGTATAAATAGATTCAGGCTTAAGGCATCTTAAATATACAATTCCAATCACCATTTGAATTCTGCCTGACTGGAAAACTCACCAAATTTCAAGTGCAAATGGTGGAGAGTTTAGCTTACACCTAAAATATATATTATTAACGATTAACCACTCAGATTGTAATTACAGCATTGTAAAAACTGTATCCTATGTCTCAATCGAAGAAACCATGACCATGAGAAAATAAGGATGAAAAGATTAGCCTGTCAATTATCTCCTCACACAGATGATGACATATGACATGTTCCACACAAATCGTATGTACAGAGACAGAAAATGAAAGACAAGGCTGCAGTTTTAGTGCAATATGAATTACAAACAACATTTCACTCACACGAAAGCTTATATAATATCCAAACTATTTCAAATCATTAACACGAAGCTTAGGAGTGGGATTTCTGCGCGTTAGTTTGCGGGGTTTTATATTGATCCGGATCTGCTGGAGCGCTGGCTCTTAAGGAAGGAGCCACTGTTGGTAAGCTCTCGCACAGGTTTATCATTCAGCCGAATCATGTTGTAAGATATTGCACCCATTATGGCACCGGCTACAGGCGCAACCATGTATATCCAAATGCTTGTGTATTTGTTCCCAGCCACTGCAGAACCTATGCTTCTTGCAGGATTCATGGAAGCTCCTGAGATTGGGCTGTCGGAAAGGAAAATAAAACTTGTGAATCTGTGCTTCATTTGGGAAAAACTAGTTTTCCACAAATCTAAAAAATAGTAGAATATTTAATACCCCGATACAGCTGCATTCAATCCAATGGTCGCTCCAACTGCCAATCCCGCCAACTCACCGATCTGTGCAATAAAAAATTCAATAGTCAACTTTTCGTTCTACCCATTCTAACTGCACAATCTAGTATCAGTAATTACTGTAAATGTGGAGGAAATTTTCCATAGAGATCTACCGCTCTTGTATCAGTGGCAACTGCAGAAATCACAAACATCAGCAAAAACGTTTCAAAAATTTCCAAGACGAAGGACTGCATGTCGGAGCCTGACGGGAGAGTTGCTCCAATGTATGCCACATCTCCAAACATCAAACGAAGCACAAATCCAGCACAGATTGCTGCAAAAACTTGAGCTCCAATGTAGGCTGGAACCTGTGGTTTCAAACCAATAAAGCCCAGTTGATGTCAATAAATAATAACTCAGTTTATATGTGATAGAGTCATCTTCATCAGTTTATATGTGATAGTTTATCTTCATAAACGATTAATATATATATATATATATATATATATATATATATATATCTCGGTTTAAATAGCTACATGTTANAGCTACATGTTAGTTCGATTTTAATCTGCAGAGATATTGCATACATACTTGAGTCCAAGGAAATCTCCGAACAACTGCAAAGGCCAAGGTGACTGCAGGATTCAAATGAGCTCCAGAAATATGACCAATGGCATAAATTATGATCATCACTGCAAGTCCCCATACAATGGAAACACCAAGATGAGTAATGGAACCGTTGGTTTTCTTATCAATAACAACTGATCCACACCCTAGAAATATCAGGAAAAATGTCCCAATAATTTCTGCTATCACCTGTGCACAAAATATATCCATCTTCAGAGATATTATAATAGAGTTGAAAAAAACAGAGCACAAAATGCAATGTCCTTTTTAGGTCATTTTGCTTTAAAACCAATGTTACTTAGAAAATAAACATCCGGCACTTGAACTACAATCCTACCTTCCTAGCAAACGTAACAGATGGTAAGAATGATCCACAGGTTCGCTTAGTATAAACATGGCTTTCTCTTCGGCCATCTTCAATATTTAAAACAGCATTAACGTTTTCTTGACCAGACATATTATCTAAAGCCATTTGAAGTTCTGAACAATCTCAGAATCTGAAATTGGTATATTGTCCTCTGGAAAAAAGGAGAAAAACTTGTGAATGCCTGAGTTGCCCCAAGTTCTTCTCCAATTTATACTCACAAACCCTGATTATGGGATTTTGATATTTTTCCACAGCATCATAACCTAATGGGTTCTTTCCACTATGTTCTAACATAAATGTATTACAAATAAAAGTAATTCATAATTTAATTTAATTTAGGGACTATTGTATAACCGACCATTTGCATCGATAGGACGACCTGGCTCGTATGAGGGGTCACATCCAACAGGCCGTCCGATCTGTGCAAATAGTGGAGCAAATAGGTCAATCATTAACTATTGGCTACAAACCCCAACTTGGGCGTCAAAATCACTAGAAAAATCATACACTGTTTGGACGACATCAACCTATAAAAAAATATTTTTAATATTTAAAATTGATGATAAAAATACAATTTAATGTTAAATAAATAGTAGAATTATTTTTAACAAATAATTTAATACTTTAAATTTTGTTATTTTAATAAAAAAATATAAACCATAATTTTAATTATTTCTTTAGTCGAGCATGCAATCGATCATAATTAATTTGCTTCAAGGTACGCGTTTATCATGTGGTTTTAAGAATGTCAAAACTTTTATTGGAATTCGCTTCGTGAGAACATGAACTCCATTATTAAGTGCACCAGAAAACTGCTATGATTCCAATGTGTTCGTGTATCACGTTGTTAGAAATCGGAATCTTTTGAATTCATTATTGTGTTTTGGCTAGAGTAGCCTAAATTTCGACGACTTAGCCCATCGAACACAGCCTTTTCCGGCACAATTTGGTTAAAGTTATGAAGAAATTTGTTAAAATCCCACCTATGGTAAAGTTGCATAATCCCACAGCTTTACCTTGTCCTTTCTAAATAATAGAATGAATCTGATTGTTTGCTGTTTACATGGTACCAATAGTAGCATTGAATGATGTGCTGAGTACAGGGTCCTACATAGCCTAAAATTGAATATATTGGGTTTTGAATGTATAGATAGAGTCATCCCCATCGTGTCGAAAAAAAATCTTAAAAAAATAAAAAAAATTAAAAGCTGTGTTCCACGGAACAAATCCTCGAACAGTTAGGCTACGCTATCTGAAATGGGATGGTGGGAATTCCAAGGAGACTTTGCCTTAGGCCCTCAAAATGCGGCTTCAATTTTCTTGGATTTAACGTCAAAAACCTGCCATGATATCTATGGCTTTACACGTCATTCTCATATCCATGATATCATATCCGCAGGTCCATGTCATAATATTATATAATAACATCCATTGAATGCCATTAAAAAGCGTTCATTGAATAGCATTTATGTGTTATCCGACAACACATTGTTATATTTTCGTGATCATCGGGACTCCCGGCAGTGTTGGAATTTGAGGACATTTTGGCAATCACAGGGCATTTTTTCAGGTTAAATATTGGGAGAGAACTGTCAGACTAAACAGTTAAATAATTTAGATTTTTAAGTTATTTTTTTTAAGTTGTTATTAATTTTTTTTAGTTAGCTAGAGATTGAATTTTGAAATGGAGTTATCTAATTAGGTGACTATTTTTTTAGCTAATTTTGGTTGGTTTTTACTTGTTTTTGGTCATGAGTTTTCACTGAATTTTCAAAACTTGCAAAAACATTGCTAGATTTTATGGAGTTTCAGTGTTTGGGGAGGTTTTCCTGTCATATGATTTCATTTCTGCACAACAAAAATAACAAGATTTTGTGAGTTTAATTCACCACTCCTGCTGAAAATCAACGGGAAAGTCAAAATCGTCCCCTAGTTACACAACTCCCTTTGAAACTGGTTTCTAAACCCAAATTTTAAATGCAGGTAATATGGATATTGGTAGGTGTATTATGTATATTGCATAATGTTGGTGAGTGTCATCTATAGCTTGTGTTATATTTGGTAAGTATTTTGTTAAGATTTTTCAAGTATATAATAAAAAATATTCTTTTCATTACTTAAAGTTTTTAATAAAAAATTATTAATGAAAAAATTCTATACTCATAAAAGGTAATTTTTTTTAGAAATAAAAACTTAAAATGTTAAAAAAATTGAGTCGGATAAAAATGAAATAAAATTCCAACCCTAATAAAAAAAAATTATTTTATGATGTACTCTATTAAAAATGAAGGCTCAGGCTCAGTATACAGATAGAACTATAAAGCGGACCTGTAGCCCAGCTTGGATGACATCACATGATGACATCACATGGACTAAAAACCCCCGTTTTGGGCACAAGTTAATTGAAGAAATCGGAGGCATGGTTTTGATATTTATTAAATTTTAATTCTTCAATTTCTTTATACTTTTGAAGCAATTGCTAACATATAAAATTGATGATTATTAAGTTAACAAAATTACATTATATATGAAAACTAATCTATGAAGTTAATTTTAATTACTTGAAGTATTTTTATTGGATATGAGGTTTCGTTTCAATACTTGTCAGACCTTTTCCCGAACAAATGTCAAACGACCTCCACCCGGCTATGGTGGCGCTTCCTTTTGAAGCAATGCTTTCATCATTACTCAAATATTCGGGCGCTTGGAGCGGGCTTTTCAACTTCATGTGCCAAGGCTATTTGAACCAGGCCAATCGTTTTAAGTTTTTTTTTATATCATTTGATGGTTTAACCAATTTTACTAAGTGTCAATTTATTTTTAATATTATATATAAATGTGAATAATGTTTTTTTATTATATATAAATATGAGTAAAATATTTATATAGAAATTTACCAATTAAGTAAATTATAAAATTTTAAAGGAGAAAATTTAGAGATTTTCCTTCAAAAAAATTGAAATACAATAAATATGCACGGAAATAGAGAAGTCTAGCATTTATGTGTTCCTCAACATAAGAGCTGACCAAAGCAATGGCCAATAATTGTTAGCTAAATATTAGTAGTTAACATAAGTATTAAATATTTTGACGGATGATCTAAATTCATAAATGTCAACTTGACATTTCAAATATTTTTTTACCTATCAATGTTGACAATGTTGATGTGTTTATCAAAAAATTACATATAAAAATGAAAAAAACGTTTTGTTTTAAAAATGACTCAAATTCCAGGCCTTTCTGAACCATATTGCTTTCGTATGCAGGTCGATCGAGGATTACATCAAATTTTATGTAAATCATGGTTTACTGTACGTCTAAATCATGCTGAGTTTTTCCATGAAAGACGGGAGATATGGTGGATCAGCTCTTAATCCATGACACCCGACCGTTATATGGTTGAGCTCTGCAATTGCCAGAATGTCCATGTCTGTCTGTGCCCCATGGTGTCTGTCTGTGCCCCATGGTGTCTGTACTTGACTGCATCATGTATATAGATACGTTGTTGGATGTATTATAATTGATATTTATTCAATCACAAGCTATTGTGATAGTGTGTTGTTGAAGGTGTCTTAATTTAATAAATTATTTCTCTTTTACATAACCATTTACTTTGTCGTATATTGTAAATGTATTATAATTTATATTAATTCAATTAGTTTGTGATAGTGTGTTGTTGAAGTTATCTTAATTTAATAAATTATTTCTCTTTTATATAACTATTTATATTAAGTATTGTGATAGTGTGTTGTTGAAGGTATCTTAATTTAATAAATTATTTCTTTTTATATAATCATTTATTTTTTTATATTGTTATTTATAATATTATGAGCATAACCATTTACTTTTTTGGAGATGAATTTTGATAGAAATCAAATTAAGTATCACAAAATTATACTTTATATATGTATGAACTATTAGTCCATCCCTAAATTATATATTATCTAAGGAAACTCAAGTTATCTATTTATTAATTATAAGTTATCCATGCATTTATGGAAATTCAAGTTATCCATTTATCAACCATTAGTTATTTTTTATAGCTATGAAGTGTTTGTTATCCATTTATCTACAAGTTATTTTTTATATTGCTTTTTTTTTAATTGTTTATTTCCAATTTGGAATGAGTGCCATAAAATCAATTCAGTGTCCATATATTAAAAGCATATAATCTATCAATCCTTTTTGACTATAGGCCTTGCCTTCACTACTATTGGTCAATTTGACTTTTTCTTTCTTTGGGACCAACATTTTTTAAAAAATGTGGTTCACCATTTGTTAGAGGGCTACTCCATGGAAAATTCCAATACCTGATATTCAAACTGAATCATTCACAACATTTATTACAAAGGGTTCATCATTCACAACATTTATTACAAAGGGCTCCACAAGAGCATCATGCCACTTAAAAGAGTAAAACGTGGGTGGGGAGGGTAACATTCATTCCTCCCAACCACCCAAACTATATCCATTTGACCCGGGACCAACACATTTGTCCTTTGGGTAGCTACCATGTTGTTGGTTTGTCCTTGGTCCCCATTTTATTTTGTGCTATGGTTGAGTTCTATGCCCACCTATGTTGTACATTTTTGTGTTTTCAGTTGACCTCCTTTATATATACATCAATAAAGTATAGATATTTTTCATGGAAAAAAAGATTAAAAGTATAGATGATAGTCTACCCCAAAATTATAAAATATTAATGCATATCCACATAAATACATTATAAATTTATTATTATACATAAATATTTAATAATTAAATAAATTTTATATTCATTTATTTTTTACTTTTAACTTTCAATTAATTCATTACTTTTATAAAGAATGAAAATTTCCATCTAAATTCATTCTTTATCTCGTTATCCTAAACTAAAATTGTAGTTATTATACATAAATTATTATATAAATAAACACCTTATTGTTATATTACTTGTATTGAGTTAATAATTAATATGCATAACTCATTTATTCAATTATTTTTCTTTTAACATATTGTAAAAATATTTAAACTATTAATAATAATAATATAATTATACAAATAATTTAATTAAATATATATATTTAATATTAATTTAATAATCACTAAATAATACATATATTTCATTTAATTGTGTTTTTATTACAATTTTAAATATAAATTTATGTATTATTTCTTATGAGTTTGGATATTGCAAACTGCAAAATAAATATTTATTATTTATTTCAGAAAAAAAAACATTATGTTAACTTTATTGTAAAGTTGTATGACCAATTTGGTAAGGATGACTATAATTCAATAAATATTTATTTTATTAATTAAAAAGAAGAGATATCTATCCAAGGGAGAGTGTTAAATGAGTGTTCACTCACCAACTACGATAAATGAGCAGCTATAGAACCCACCAGGAGAAATGAGCAGCTGTAGAAGGCTGGTTGACAAGTGGTAGCACCACCATTTCACTTTCTAGCTGTTGCAAGAAACATAATCCCTAAAATTGTGGTCATGTTGCCTGAGAGGGGGAACTGAGCTGGTGGCTCGTTTAATTTAAAAACTAAACCAAAGACCTAGGAAATCTTATAAATACCATCAAATTGAGCAGAAGGATCACCACTCATTCTAATTTCTAAGGGAATGAACCTTGTGACTGTTGCAAACTGAAAAGTCAGGGGAACGAGGAATTTGATGAGGGGATAACTAAAGTGGAATTGTTGAGTTAAGTCTACTACTGAGTGCTAAATGGTAGCAAGTTTGTTGTGTGGGCTATATCCAGTGATCTTCGTCCTAGTGGTTCAGTGAACAGGCTCGAGGGTCCTAAGCAAGTAATTTGGCTGCTTAAGGAGACATTTGGTGGAATGATCTCCCTTGGGTGTTTGTCCCTTTCTGCATATTATCTAGGTTCAACTGTTATTTAATTCTGAATCTGTACTCTTAAATGGAATATGATTAGTAACTATAAGTAGGATGATTGCATATGTTATGAACTCTATACCTGGAAGATGTTAGGAAAACTATATTTATGTTTACTCAAATTAAAAATTAAATCTACTGGTTTAGTTATCTCTGTAAAGTATTTCGTAGCCTAAATGATGTTCTTCTTTCCGCTTGTATCAACTTTAGAGTATCTCTATAGTGTTTCTGCCTTAGATTTACAAACTACTAAAATGTTAGTATTAGTGGTATTATTTATGTTAGTCTAAGTTTAGAGTCAAATAAATATCTATATCTTTGTAAAGACTTGTAAAAGTCCTATAGAAAACAGATACACAGACAATTATAACATATATATTTAGCTACGAGGATCAATGAATATATGCACATATATAGAAGACTAATAAATTGTGTTAAGAATAGAACTCTTCAATAGATCTGTAACTAAATAAGGTTTGAACCATTAATAGAAAAATAAGATTATACGGATTTAAACATAAACTGGAACTTCTAAGTAAATCCAATATTCAGATCCATTTTCCTACTCAGTGTTTCGCTTTTACAATATTTTTTTTAGGGCCAAGTTCTAGCCTCATAAATCAAACCCTAGAATTATTTAGGATAATCAAAGCTTCAATTTAAAAATAATAATTGAGATAGTTTTCACAGTAGTTCTTTATAAGGGCATCATATCCTAGTCTCTTAACTATTAATTTTAATACCAAATCGAGTTTATTCGCAGGCTACATCATTGATTTTAGGTTGTAAGCCGTGTTGGTATTGTTTTTAAGTGATGGCTTCATTCACAGAAGAAAAGATCCAACAGCCTTAGGGATTAATCTCTTACTAAAATTTATACATGGATTTTATGGCATGTTAGCCATTGCTAGAAAAGAAAACAACACTGAAAAATGAAAGTAAGAGAAGGATGCAAGCACTTTTATCCATTATGATAAACATAGATTTTATATCAACATCAACTCCATGGCCTTTTTCCAAAACAAGTGAAATAGGGTAAGAACCTCCCGACTCGGTACATTATAGTCCTATAAGGCGTTGTGGATGCATTAAGTTTATGCAAATTTAACCACAAAATCATTTTGTTTTTTTACAACTGAAATTTATACATGGGTTTTATGGCATGTTGACCATTGCTAGAAAAGAAAACAACACTGAAAAATGCAAGTAAGAGAAGGCTGCAAGCACTTTTATCCATTATGATGTGATTATGATAAACATAGACTTTATATCGACAACGACTCCATGGACTTTTTCCAAAACAAGTGAAATAGGGTAAGAACCTTCTGACTTGGTACATTATAGTCCTATAAGGCGTTACGGCTGCATTAAGTTTATGAAACTTTAAACCACAAAATCATTTTGTTTTTTTACAATTGAATATTGGAAAGTTTTGTAACTAAACCTTCTTACACAACTAGGAACTAGATAAAGGCCTCATGGCCTAGAGTCTTTAACATACCTATTATACGGAAACTATATCTACGGCTCTACGACTTGGTATCAATGCTTTAAATAAACAACACTGTAAAGTCTAAGATAAATATTCACGTCTACAATATAAGGCCTCACGAGATACTCTTAGAATATTTTTCATAAAAGGATAAACAATAATAATTTATTGACAGTGGATATATAGCCATGGATTTCATTCCAAATAAAAGGAATGTAATAAGACAAAGGCCTCATGACCATCATACATGGTTACCACGGGGGGGTCGCTAGTGAGGCAATATCATATCACGTCCATTCATATTGAGGTTTGAATACTTCTATAAACCTCAAAAATATATTTCCTCATATTAAGGGGTAAAGGGGGGATTTTAATTTGACATAATAACATAAATATTGGGGGTTATTTTATTTTGGTGAGATGAGGAATAACCTCCAAAATGTAGGATGCATTCATACCTCCAAATCATGGGCTCAATTCATACCTCCAAATCGCGAGTTGGATTCATATCAGTCCTAGATTTTGCTAAGGAATAACCTCCAAATCACGAGTTGGATTCATATTAGTCCTAGTTTTTGTTACGAAATAACCTCCAAATTTTGGGCTAGATTCATACCTCCAAATCAGGATGGATTCATATCAGTCCTAATTGCTGCCAAGGAATAACCTCCAAATCATGGACTAGATTTATAGCTCCAAATCATTGAACTTATAAAGTCTTTTTTATTTAGAATATTTTTTATGTTGGGGTTTAGGTGGGTATTGAGATTCAATCAAACCTTGCTCCGCGACAACCAAGCAAAGTGAGATCAATCTTTCTTGACTCACTAGAACCAATATAAGTTAGATCAATATTTCTTGACAAATTTTGTATTTCAAAATTTTGTATTCTTCTTTAACATTTTCACATTTCTAGTTAGGAATAGTTATTGGATTTATTTATATTTTGCACATTCATAATTGTATTTTGAATTCTTATATGCAAGGAATCCGCCTTAATACTAAATTCGAATTGACATGAACGTAGGTGAAAATATAAATCCTCATTTGCATACACTATGTGTTATTATTTCCATGAAATTGTATCGTATAAGTTTCACCATCTGTGTATCCTTACAACTATTGGATGCTTGAAACTTTACAATGGATATTTTTTCCTTTCTTGTAAAGATAAAAAAAAACTAGATATAACCAAAGAAAATGTAACTAAATGTTTTTAATTCCCTTGATTGAAAGAATAAATGTAGAGGAAATGGAGGAAATTCATTGAATTTTGTGAATGACCCAATTCCAAGTTATGCACATAGAAAATATGAGTTCTCTATGGCTATACTTTTATTTACATGATATAAAATTAGTATATTGATAAGATGTGGTGTGAAACATATGCAATTCTCATCTTTTCTAACCATTGCATTCACTATTGGACTATGAGTCTTTTACATTATTGGTTACATTGATCTCTTGACTAGGTTTTCTTTTATGAATGTTTCCTTCCCATTACTATTTCATTGGGTCTTCCAATATCCAATGCTACAAATTGATTAAAATTCCGATGGGATCATTATTAGCATTATACTATTATTTTATTTAGCATCATGTTTGGGTATACTAAGATGCATTAGGGCTCATGTTTGTTACAACTTGATAATACAATATAAAGGAGGTGTTAAAAATGGTTGATAAAAATTGATACCTACAATATTTGTTGAAACTAGGGGTTGTCTTAATTGTAAAGCTATATTGGGAAGGGGGTTCAACAATACAATTTTAGGAGGAATTTTCCAATATTTAGTGAAAATAGGGATATTCTTTATTATCTTGTGAATGGTCATATTATGTAACAAGTTCACAGAGTGAACCCTCCGTGAGGGTTACAAACACATTGAACCATAAAATTCAAGATAGATACAAATTCCTCATGGGTCACTATCAAACCTAAAAACCATTGTTGATTTAAGAAACATCTAATATAACTAACAGTGGCCTTATGACCCTTTTCTGAAAACAAAAATGACAGTATAAAGGCCTCACGACCATATCTTTCATAAACCTTTACAAACAGAACACTTATGGTAAACTCCAGCGCAGAGCAACACTGCTTTATTTAAAACAAAGTTACAATATTACAAACATGAGGTTATACAAGCCCTCGCAGGTCCTTCAAATTAAAGTAACTATTCACAGATACGGTCATAGACTGTTTTCAAAACCAAAAAATCCTATCATAATTCAAGATATCAAAATCGAATGAACATAAGTCCATTGACTTCACTGTCGAATATATTTCCTTCATTACATTTTCTTCAAAGTGTAAAAGCCTCACGCCTACCAAATGGACATTATCACTTTCACATAGACGAGTAGGCATATAGATGAAACCCCGATGCTTTTTAAAAATGCATAACATGTCACGGAGGTTCAACCGCAAAGCCATGAAGGGCCAGGAACAAGTCTTACCCGACTATAAATTCTGTTAACACAACATCCAACTAAGAAATGGTGGTCGCAAAGCTTGCATCTGGAACCTTCCTACACAAGCAAAAATTGGGGTTAAACAATGTGATTTATGATTTCAATCTACGACATAAGAAAAATTTGTTCATTACGAGTAGGAGGAGACTATACCTGGTTATGAAAGCTTCTTATTTCCACAAACATAACCAACACCACCAACAAATACTCACGAGTGTACAGGATAGGAAAAGAGCGTCAAGGACTGAGTAGCTTGGTTCCTCCACCTCTAAAAGCACTCTCAAAACTACATCGAAGAGAAAGCAAAGAAACTGACAGAGCTCCATAGAGCAAAACACAACATAATGAGGCTTCACGGATAAGCTCCACATTTTTTGAATAAAAATTAAACCCTTAGGGTTTTGCTTAAGTATTCTAACCACCAGCTAGAGGATTAAAGGCACCTGCATGGCTTGCATAGGTGAGCATTCAATATGAAGCTCCCACCCTTTAACAACTGTCACCTCAATAGCGTCAAGTCAGACTACCTTATATTTCGAAAGCCTCATGCACAATTATATAGTGCAGTGTAATATTAACTTGATTTTGATTCTTAGCATAGTGTATAGTATGGTGGATAAATTTAATTTAGAGATTTGTTTAGGGTGTCCTCAAACCTTTGTGTTCTACCTTATTCCTTGGGGTTTAGGATCTTGTTCTTAGCAAACTTAAGATGTGAACTCTTTCACTTGCACAAAATGAAACAAAGGTTCATGCGTTAGTCTTAAAAGCTAAGTAAGACTATGACCCTTCCATTTAGCAACTCATAGGAGAACAAAAACTAAAAGAATGGAGAACAATTTTACAACACTGCAGCCAACAGAGTTTTACAAGTAGTTTTTTCCACAAAATAGTACCGACCATAATGTATGACGTTTTATTGACAAAATGACGTGAAAAGAGGAATGCTATTGAAAAAAAACATTAAACATAGGCACATGAGTTGGTAGTTTAGTAAAGTGATTATCATCTTGATAGAAGAAGTATAAAGTATAACATCTCATGGAATTATTTCCTAGGAATTTTTAAAGTTACTTATATTAAATATATATTTTTTTAATTTGTTTTTTTTAATGAATATTAGGGATGTTACATGTGGTATCAGAGTGAGTTTCCAAACACTAGGCCTGATTGGCTCACTCACATGCAAATAAGAAAAAAAATATACGGATCTTGTTTACATTTATTTCTGTACATAAATATAAAATGTGTTTTGCAGGAAAATGGAAGGTGTTTAAGCATCTGCTGAAAATGTGTCTCAACACAATAATCTAGACAACATTTTTGTAGAACTAAATAATCCACCTTCAGAGTTACTACAAATAGTTAAGGAGTTAAAAGATGAACTGCAAACTATAAAAATAGATAATGAAAGAATTCTAGAAATGAATCAGATGTTATTAGACAAAATGCATAACAGAGGAAAAGATAAGCGAAATGTTTATGAAACTAATTTCGAAAGTATGTACTACAAATATAAAGGAGAGAAAGCAAAATATTATGATAGTGAATCTTCTTCAAAGGTAAATGCAAGGTCACATAGGGGAAGGTATAAATACACAAGTGATAGTAGTGAAAGTGACCATAAACCTAAGAGAAGGAAGTATAAACCCTATGAAGAAATTTCTAGGGAATTTAAAAAAATAAAGCCTCCCATGTTTAATGGAGAAGTAGAAAAAGGTGAAGAGGCCAAGGCTTGGATGTCAGGAATGAAGAAGTATTTCTAGACCTATAACTATTTTGACAGACTAAAAGCCTGGATGGCTATTTACAACTTAACAGGAAAAGCTGACATCTGGTGGCAAGACATAAAATGAGTCAAAAATATTAAGGAGAAGTACTTAACCTGGAGAGTTTTTAAAAAGTATTTTAAAAGAAAGTTTTTATTTGAATAGTACTACGAGGAAAGAGATAAAGAATTCTATGAATTAAAATTGGGTTCAATGACAATGAAGGAGTTAAGTAGCGAATTTCTAAGTCTGTTAAGATATGTACCTTACTTAATTGATAAAAAGCCTAAAATACACATATTTTTAAGCTGTCTGCCCACTAGCTTCAAGGATAGGATTGAGTTTGATAACCCAAAGACTCTTGAGGAAGCTATGAGAAAGTTTGATTTATGTTATGAATAGAGTAATAAGAGAGAAAGTTTACCTAACTGGAAGAATAAGAAGACAAGTCACTTCGACTAGAAAAGAAGAGGGTTTAAGTCAAATAAGAGTTTTGGGAATAAATTTCAAAATTTCTCTAAGAATAACTATCAGAGAGCATATTTTAAAAATAAAGTACCACAAAATACTACAACACCAAAAGGCAGGAATATGCCTAACAACTTTGTTAAAAACAATGAACATAAGGAACCTGTGAAGTGCTCGAAATGTCAAGGATCGTCTTATGCTAGGTACTACCTGAACAAAAAAGGAAACTTTAGCAATGTACATACCATCCAAGAAGAGGAAACAATTGGAGATGTAGCAAATGAAATGCCCATAGTAAATGCTGCTTTGGAGAACCAAGAGGTGGACCATCAGACTTCTATGGTGGAAGTGTAAGGTATGATACAAAACCAGTCTGTTTCCATCCCGATTGATCCAGGTGCTAGTTTAAGTTATGTCTCACCTAGCATAGCGAAAAAGTGCAGTTTATCTTTGAAAAAGTTTGAAATATCCTGGCTCATTTAGTTAGATATAGGAACTAAAAGGAAAGTGGTTAATTATGTTGAAAACTGTAATTTGCTTATGAGTCAGTTTGAAACTCAAGTCAAATTAAATGTGTTACCATTAGGATCTTATGATGTCCTAATAGGTATGGATTGGATGGAAAGACACCAAGTGATTTTAAATTGTTTTCAGAAAACTTTTGCTTTGTTTAAATGAAAAAGGAGAAAGGATTTTGGTCAAAGGAATACCTGGGAAGGTCTTTGTTAGACAAATATCAACCTTGCAGATGAAAAAGAATGTAATAAAAGGCTGTAAAGTTTTTTCTATACACATAATAAATAATGAACAAATTGATAAGAAGGATAAGTTAAATTTTGATGACATTCCAATCCTACAGGATTTCTTGGATTTTTTCCTAGAATAAATTCTAAGACTACCTCCAAAGAGAGATCTTGATTTTACAATCAAATTAGTACCATGAGTTGTACCAAATTCAAAAGATCCTTATTGAATGAGAATTTTAGAAATTAACAAATTAAAATTACAATTGGAAGAATTAATAGACAAAAACTATGTAAGACTGAGTGTATCCCCTTGGGGAGCACTTGTCCTCTTTGTTAAGAAGAAAGACGGGGCATTACGTCTATGTATAGACTATCATCAACTGAATAAAATGACAATTAAAAATCGGTATCCTCTGCCCTGCATCGATGATCTATTTGATCAAATACGCAGAGCGACGATATTTTCAAAACTAGACTTAAGAGATCTGGATATCATCAAGTCAGAATTAAAGATGAAGATATATTTAAGACTTCTTTCAGAACTAGATACAGGCACTATGGGTTTGAGGTTATTCCCTTTGTGCTAACTAACGCTCCACCAACTTTTATATGCTTAATGAACAGTGTCCTAAGTAAATACTTAGACAAATTTGTAGTCGTCTTTTTAGATTTAATCTGTTCTAAAACGAAAGAAGAGCACGACGAACACTTGTATATAATACTACAAGTTTTAAGAGAACATCAACTATATACTAAGTTTAATAAATGTGAATTTTATTAAGATACAATACAATATCTAGGGCACACAATATTTGAAGAAGGGATATCAGTAGACCCAGATAAGATAAAAGCAATAATTGATTGTCTTGTTCCCAAGAACGTAACTGATGTATGATCCTTTATGGGAATAACAGTTTATTATAGGAAATTTATTGAAGGTTTATTGAAAATTGCAAATCCTATAACATCATTACAGAAAAAGGGCAAGAAATTTGTCCCGGATAAAAAATGCGAAGAAATTTTTAATAAATTAAAAGGATTATTAACCACTGCACCCATTCTAAAAATAAAAGATCCAAACAAAGATTTTGTCATATGCACAGATGCATGCAAAATTTTTTTGAGTGGAGTACTGACACAAGAAGGTCATGTAATTGCGTATGAATCAAGGAAGTTAAAAACACACGAAAATAATTACGCAACTTATGACCTAGAGTTGGATTCCATAATCCATGCTTTAAGAATTTGGTGCCATCATCTAATATGTAAAATATTTTTGCTAATATCTTATAACATAAGCCTAAAATATTTGCTTGATCAACAAAATCTAAACATAAGGCAAGCTAGATGGTTAGCTTTCCTTAGCGAGTATGATTTTGAAATCAAACATATTAAAGGAAAATAAAATAAAGTGGTTGATGCCTTAAGCAGAAATGCAGTAATAAGTTTTGTAGTTGCCATTAGCAGGATAAATTGGAAGAAGAAATAAAACTGGACACAGAATACCAGAGTTTAAAAGAAAAAGTAACTCATAATGTATCTGAAAATATAAATACAGATTACAGTTTTAATGAAAAAGGTGTAATACTGTATAAAAATAGACTTTATGTGCCAAATATACCAAAAGTTAAACTGCTGGTATTGAATGAAGTACACAATAGTCCTTATTCCGGACATCCAGGGAACTAAAAGAGGATACCAATGTTGAGAAAGAGTATTTTTGGCCTAATATGAAAAACGAAGTTGCTAAATTTTTAGCTAGGTGTATAGAATGTCAACAAGTTAAAGCTGAACATCAACACCTAACAGGTCTTTTAAAACCATTACCAATTCCAAATTGGAAATGGGAAGTCATTAGTCTTGATTTTATAACTGGCTTACCTAAAAACCAGAAACAAAATGATTCACTAATGGTAGTTGTGAATAAACTAAGTAAGGCAACACATTTTATAACTGTTAAAACAACACATAAAGAAGCTAACATTGTTGACATATTTATGAAATAAATCTTTCTTTTGCATGGAATTCCAAAGGTAATAATTTCTGACAGAGATCCTATATTTACTGGAAATTTCTAGAAATATTTATTTAAAGGACTAGATACTAAATTAAATTTTTGCAAATGAATGGAAAAACAGAAAGATTCAATCAAGTACTATAAGATATGTTATGAATGTATATTAGATATTATCCCAAGAAGTGGGAAGATTATTTGCACTTAGCTGAAATTGCGTATAATAACCATTATCAAGCTTCAAGAAAGCTTAGTCCTTTTGAAATATTATATGGTAGAAAATGTAACACTCATATTACATGGAGTAATGTAGTTGACAGATTGATGTTAGGACCTGACTTATTAAAAGAATTGGAACTAACAGTGAAACAGGTACAAAGCAATTTGAAAACTGCTCAGGACAGACAAAAGAGTCATGCTGACCTTAAAAGAATTCCGAAAGAATTCCAACTGGGCGAGCATGTTTTTGTTAAGTTAAAACCGAGAAAGAGCTCTTTTAAACTAGGGAGTTGTGCTAAATTAGCACCCATGTATTACAGACCATTCGAAATATCGGCACAAGTGGGGCCAGTGGCATCAGTTAGCTTTGCCACCTAATCTTAGAATACACAATGTATTTCATATTTCTATTTTGAAAAAGTATGTACATGATGCTACTCATGTTATTGACTGAAATGTGATTCAGGTAGAACCAGAGGGATATTTTCCGGTGAAATCGGACTCTATTTTCGACAAGAGGGAAATGTTTCTCTAGAATCGCACCATTGGACAAGTAAAGGCACAATGGAAACACCTCAATCCAAATGAACCAACTTGGAAATTGGAGAGCAATATGCCGGTGGCATATCCGGATCTATTCTAGGAAGACTCAGAATAACTTAAGAAACATCAAGGACAATTTTGAGCCTAAGGGGGGTATTTGTAACATAACGAGAACTAAAAAATAAATAATTTTATTTATTTCAGAAAAAACATTATGTTAAATTTATTGTAAAGTTTTATGACCAAGTTGGTCAAGGATGACTGTAATTGAAGAATTATTTATTTTATTAATTAAAAAGAAGAGACACCTATCCAAGGGAGACTATTAAATGAGTATTCACCCACCCACTAGGAGGAAAGAGCAGTTGTAGAAGGCTGGTTGACAAGTGGTAGCACTAGCATTTCACTTTCTAGCTATTGCAGGAAGCATAATCCCTAAAATTGTGGTCATGTTCCTTGAGAGGGGGAACTGAGTTGGTGGTTCATTTAATTCCAAAATTGACCCAAATACCTAAGAAATCTTATAAATACCATCAAATTGAGCATGAGGCTCACCACTCATTCTGATTTCTAAGGGAATGAACCTTGTGACTACTGCAAACTGAAAAGTAAGGAACACGAGGAATTTGATGAGGCAATAGTTAAAGAGAAATAATTGAGTTAAGTATGCTATTGAGTGCTAAATGGTAGCAAGTTTGTTGTGCGGGCTATATCCAATGACCTTTGTCCTAGTGGTTCAGTGAACAGGCTCGAGGGTCCTAAGCAAGTAATTTGGCTACTTCAAGAGATGGTTGGGTGGAACGGTTTCCCTTGGGTGTCACTACAACAAAAATTGAATTTAGCGTCAGATTTAGCACCAAATTTTAGTGTAATTTTTTCTCAATTGTGATGAACAATCTGACGCTAAAATAGATGCTATTGTACATTTTTGTAAAACACCATCTATTGCGTCTTTTGTTTTGTCTTTTAAAACATCCATTTTTTCTTCCTTTGTTGTGCCCATTTTTTTGCGTCTTTTTTTACACCCTTTTTTGTGCCCAATTTTGCATCTTGTATTGCATCTTTTTTGCGCCCTTGGTTACGTCTTTGTTTGCACCCAGTTTAACATCCAATGTTGCATCTGATGTTGCTCCTAATTTGGCGTCAAGTTTGGCACCCAATTTTGTATCTATTTTTACGTCTACGTTTGCATCTAGTTGTACATCTAGTTTTACTTTTAATTTTGCATCCCATTTTACATATTTTTTTGCATCCATGTTTGTGCCCAAAATATCATCATATTTCACGCACTCTTTTGCATCTAGGTTTGCACCTACTATTCCATCCTAGTTGATGTCTTTTTTTGCATCTAGGTTTGCACCCAGCGTTGCACCTAATGTTGCACCTATGTTTGTGTGTAATATTGTGTCATGTTTTACATCCAATATTGCATCTAGTTTTACATCCAATGTTTCAACCCATTTTACACACAATATTGTATCTGGTTTTATGTCTTTCTTTGTGCAAAATATTGCTTACAGTTTTGCGCCTAGTCTTGTGCTTGGCTTTACATTGAATGATGCGTCCAATTTTATGCCAACTTTAGCGTCCAATTTTGCATCCAACCAAGAATCCACTTTTGCATCTACTATTGCATCTAGTTTTTGGCATCACATCTTCTTTTGCGTTTAGGCTTGCACCTACTATTCCATCTTGGTTGATGTCTTTTTTTGCATCTAGGTTTGCACCCAGCCTTGCACCTAATGTTGCACCCATGTTTGTGTCTAATGTTGTGTCATGTTTTACATCCAATATTGCATCTACTTTTATATCCAATGTTTCATCCCATTTTACATCCAATATTGTATCTCATTTTAACTCTTTCTTTGTGTCAAGTGTTGCTCACAGTTTTACATCTAGTGTTGTGACTGGTTTTACATCAAATGATGTGCCCAATTTTATGCCAACTTTAGCGCCCAACCAAGAATCCACTTTGCATATAGTTTTGGGCCTAATATTGAATATAGTTTTGAGCCTTTAATTGTGTCTAGTTTTTTCATCCAATTCTATGTTTAGTGTGATGTCCATTTTTGTGTCCACATTGTCTTATGTGACGTCCATTTTTATATCCATGTTTTCATTTGGTGTGACATCTACTTTCACGTCATGTTTTTCATCCAGATTTGCAATTAGTGTTGCATATAATGTTGCATGCCTTTTGTGTTTTGTTTTGTATCTACTGTTAATTAAGAATTTAAAATTCAATTATTAATAGTGAAATATAACTTTTTTATTGTTTTTGCATCCATTTTATTAACTTCAATTAAATGTTGAAATATATCAAAATTATCAAATATAATTCAAAATTCAAAATTAAAACATAACATTTCTGAAGAAGTTTACTGAAAATTCTCAACATCCATCCAAAAATAGTAATATCATCGTATATATAATGCTAATTATTCATCAAAAGAACATTGGCAATTTCCAATATAAATAAAGAAACAAGACATTACTAATTATATGAACATCTTCTTTAATCAAATCAACTAAAATTCAAATGTTTGATCAACGTATCAAAACCTTTCATGGATATCACTAGTGTAAAGTAAAAACAAGTCAAACATATATATTGTTTAAATACCAAACTAACAAAAAACAAGTTGTATAATATACATAAGTCAAAATTATAAATTTATCATAGTTATATATCATCAATAATATATGTAAATATAATCCAAAATGTATCATGTTCTTTAATCAAATCAACTAAAATTCAAACATTTGATCGACATACCAAAATCTTTCATGGATATCATTATAGTAAAGTAAAGCGAAGTCAAATATATATGTGAATTAAATACCACTCTAACAAAAAAAATGTTGTATAATCTTTATATATAAATATAAAAGTCAGAATTATAAATGTATCATAGTTATATATGTAAATATAATGCAAAATGTATCATGTTCTTGCATAGCATTAGTCTCTAACTAGCACCACCAACATCATCATCAAGATCATGTTCATGGTCATCAAAATCGTCATCTTGATTAACCTTGTTGTCATTGTCGCCATCATCATCATCACCATCGTCATCTTCTTTTTCTTCTATATCCAATGTAGGCTCAACATAATTTGGGTCATTATCTATAGAGTCATCAATTGTTGTGATCTGGAAAAAAAAAATCAATATCAGATGTTAGTATTAATTTCATACCACAATGCATATTTCTCATATATTTTTAATATTACCTCATACCAAATTAAAAATAAGTATAATACAATTGCAATTAATGTGTGTGTTCTAATATAACTACAAAAAAAAAGCAAAAAATAGAACTAAATGACAACTTTATTAAAACATTTGAAGCTTTATCCAAGATATTGGCGTTTCTTTGGCATTCTAGTGTATTGCCTCTCTACTGCAATAAATTATTTGAAAATCTATCCAAGATATTGTAATCCCCTTTTTACTGAATCATAAGTGAAATGACTTCACTGGTCAATTTTCAAGTCTTCTAAAAATACATCATACATTAGATGTCAATGTGTTTATGACATCTAACGTCAATTGAATAGCCTAATGATGATTTACACAAATATGATAAAACTACCACCACTACATGAAAAACAAAGTGAAACATAGAGGTACTCAGACCAGATTTCATGCCAAACATATTGAAATGGACCCAACTTATGAAATTCAAATTTCTCACAATTCATTCAAAAGTTCAATTCATTTCAATAAAAATCCATCAGACTAACTAGACCTATAACATTGACATGTGTTGCTCCATAAATACTAGACATTGTAGTAGCTAAGCATGCTAGACTTACAATAGACTATCATTCATAGATATTGACAACACACCAAACAAAGAGATCAATCCATCCCCTCGAGCTAGCCACAGTTCTAGAATGGAACATGTAAATCCCTTAAAAAGAAATTTCTAGATCTTGGATTTTGATGCACTTTCTAAGGCTCCCTAGGAGAGGACCACTCAACATATTGTCAAATGGCATCATCTCCACTGATATATTCTCTTAATTCAATTTTTCTTACCTTCTCCATTGGCCAAGACATGATGAGAATTGGGAATCGATTCAACTCACCACATTCGACATGGCTTCTTCATAATTTATGTTAGTTAATGCATGTGCATTAATTGAAATTAAACATATAAAAAAAACTTGTCCATATTGAAAATGCCTAATTTAAGTAAAGATGTGAAAGATGAGTTATCAAACCAAATTCCTCTTCTCAACATTTCTAGGTGTGCCCATGGCCAGAAATATATTGGAGGAAACTAGAAGCTTGTAAAAATAGGGAGAAATGGAAGAGGGTTTAATGACTAGTGAAGACCTAAAAAACTTGAAACTTGCATAAGATCTTGCAAAATATTGTTATGAGATATGCATGTGGCTACCATCAGCCTTGCACCTAGAATAACCCATTTCCATACAAATCTTATTTTCAATCGAGCCATCTGGGCAAATAAATTCAACATCAAAGAAGCCTTAGTAGTTAGTACACGATATTGGAAGGTGGCAGGTCCTCTTGGCAGTGAGGAGAATTAGTTATTTAGGTTAACATATACAAAAAATTCTACTAAAAATGAGACCACGGATGCAAAAGAATATCAAATGATCATAATGATATTCAAGATTTGTCTATAGATCTAATTTTCCGAGAAATTTTGAGCTTGGTAATACCAAACAGTGGACAGATGAATAGGTTCCATAATTATTTCTTTCAACTGTCATGTTTCTCAAGGTTATTGATCTCTTTAGCACCTTAATAACAACATTACCATCTTAACTGGGGTAATTAAAATATAAATCCTCTGTCTTTTTCTGGAAACAGATTTTCAATTAGGTTTTGAAAAAATTAAAATATAAATCCCCTATCTTCTTCTTGAAACAAAATTTCAATTAGGTAAGAACCCTCAGACCAGATTTCATGCCAAACATATTGAAATGGACCCAATTTATGAAATTCAAATTTTTCACAATTCATTCAAAAGTTCAATTCATTTCAATAAAAAGCCATCAGACTAACTAGACCTATAAGATTGACATGTGTTGCTCCATAAAAACTAGACATTGCAGTAGTTAAGCATGCTAGAATTACAATAGACTATCATTCATAGATATTGACAACACACCAAACGAAGAGATCAATCCATCCCCTTAAGCTAGCCATAGTTCTAGAATGGAACATGTAGATCCCTTAAAAGAAATTTCTAGATCCTGGATTTTGATGCACTTTCTAAGGCTCCCTAGGAGAGGACCACTTAGCATATTGTCAAATGGAATCATCTTCACTGATATATTCTCTTAATTCAATTGTTCTTACCTTCTCCATTGGCCAAGATGTGATGAGAATTGGGAATCGATTCAACTCACCACATTCGACATGGCTTCTTCATAATTTATGTTAGTCAATGCATGTGCATTAATTGAAATTGAACATATAAAAAAAACTTGTCCATATTGAAAATGCTTAACTTAAGTAAAGATGTGAAATATGATTTATCAAACCAAATTCCTCTTCTCAACATTTCTAGGTGTGCCCCCTGCCAGAAATATATTGGAGGAAACTAGAAGCCTGTCAAAACAGGGAGAAATGGAAGAGGGTTTAATGACTAGTGAAGACCTAAAAAACTTGAAACTTGCATAAGATCTTGCAAAAGCTTTTTATGAGATATGTATGTGGCTACAATCAGCCTTGCACCTACAATAACCCATTTCCATACAAATCTTATTTTCAGTCGAGCCATCTACGCAAATAAATTTAGCATCAAAGAAGCCTTAATAGTTAGTACACGATATTGGAAGGTGGTAGGTCCTCTTGGCAGTGAGGAGAATTATTTATTTAGGTTAACATATACAAAAAAAATCTACTAAAAATGAGACCACTGATGCAAAAGAATATTAGAGGGTCATAATGATATTCAACATTTGCCTATAGATCTAAGTTTTCGAGAAATTTTGAGTTTGGTAATAGCAAATATTGCACAAATTAATAGGTTCCAGAATTATTTCTTTCAACTGTCAGGTTTCTCAAAATTATTGATCTCTCTGGCACCTTAAAAACAACATTACCAACTTAACTAGGGTAATTAAAATATAAATCCTCTGTCTTTTTCTGGAAACAGAATTTCAATTAGGTTCTAAAAAAATTAAAATATAAATCCCCTATCTTCTTCTTGAAACAAATTTTCAATTAGGTAATAACCCATAGATTTAATAAAATGTTGGTTTACCTATAGTAAGAACCCAGAGAGGCTTCCAACTGTGACTAATGTTGGTTTACCTATAGTTGTTAGGTGAATTTTCCTGTGCATATTTGCGTGACATCAAGCCCACTAGGTGGATCTACCCAAGTGACCAAAATGTATTGTCTTTATATGTCCTCCATAATGTTCATGCTCAATTCCTTGTCATTTTTAATCATCATGTATCATTATTAAAATAAGAAAATATTATATTTCGTATATGCATTTATGCACTTTGAGTGCCTTGGTTCTGTGTTTTGTGTGCAAAATCAGTTTATGAACCATTCATCTCAAAAGAAAATGTATGCATCTCTCACAATTTCCTCCAAATTATATGTGCCATCAAAGTCCTACTCTTCTATATGCATCTTGTCAGTTATTGGCAACTTAATAAGAACCATTGATTCACGATTCTTTGCATCAAATTTATCCTCTACCAAGGTCTCCTTCCCTACAACTACATCAAGTTATTCCCCACCATTGGGCTCTCTCACCTATTTGTAATAAACATATGTATTGAAGATGGCTATCATATGTTGCTTCTTGGTACTCAATTGCGACCATGAGACTTCTGTCTAGATTTTAGAATTATATTTGACAAACTAGAAATATTTAAAATAATAATGATAACAATAGCAATCAGATAAGTCCTAAGAAACTTACCATTTCCCTTAGCATGGTGCCCAATGTGTGTTCATTGACAAGATCTCAAGTTCAACTCCTATGCACAAGATGTAGCTAGTGATTAGAGGCATGTCGTTAAGAGTCACGATAGACACAGGTCCAGGATGGTACTAAAGCTAAAATCCTTGCAATTATGTCCACAAGCCGCTCTGGTGGATAATTCTTGTACATGTACACAAATAGAGTAATATAGTGTTATAGATAAACCTAGTATTTCTCTTATGAACATTAATTTATTCATATAATATTTAATGTTAAACAGATCAATGCTCGGTCAAAATCCATGTAAACCAGAAGGTGCAGCAGGTATGTCCTCCATTTCATAGGCTATCTTGGCTATCACATCCAGTTTGGAATCCTAATTTTTAAGTTGGGCATGACCGTCCATCCTTATTTTTCATTCTGCGAAAATGGAACAATTCTCAATTTTTATTTTGCATTTTATGGAGGGCAGATGAGCGCAATTCTCATACAATAAAAGAATTATAACTTGCGCATGGATTAATTGAAAGTTGTTGGAAGATTATTGGGAACTGATAGTAGACCCTAGGTAGACCACACCAAGAAGAAATCAGCATTTAAGGGCAGTTTAAATGCTGTATAAATGAAATTGAAAAGCGTTGAAGGTAGGTATTGATTGGACACATTTATGAAGGTGTGTAAATATAGGCTCCTAGTGGCATTGGTGTGGTTGCCACTTCCAGATGGAAAATGCAACCAAGAGATAACCAATTACCATATGTAATTTTCTTAACTTTGAAAGATTACATTGTAGAGAACATTCTACCCTTTTCATTAGAACGATAATGAATTGATTCCAATGTTCAAAGCTTGGAATATATTTGACAAGTTACCATAGAAACAATCAACATACCTTGAGAGATAGAAGGTTAGATTTAAGGCTATGAACTTACAGTAGTAAGAAATATATCTCATTTATCAAGTGTCAAGAGTAGCAACAGAAGATACGGAACCCTAAACATAGTCAAACACCCTCAAAAGACCTCAGCAGACTTAACACCAATGCTGACTTGTCATTTGGGGCTTAACACAACCACAACTCAGTTTGAGGTGAGCTACAAACAAGTCATGGGCAGAGAGGTAAGGTGAATTCACAACCCACTTAGGATGTTTCTTACATAGTCACTAGGATACACAGTCACAAACCACTAGGTTGGGTCTTACACAATCACAATCATCTGGGTTTAGCAATGTCAAGCTAATAGACAAGAACAACCTAGCCTAGTTAGGAATAGTTAACCACAATCCATGCCCCAGTTAGAAGTAATATTATTATAGTCTTGACTTTCCTACAGGATCTTCAACACACTCACGGCCTGCTAGAATACTATTACAGTCATGGCCTGCTATGAGAGGGCTATTACAGCCACAACCTATTGGGAGAGGACTTATTATAGTCATGACCTATCCACAGGGTTTCCAACAAATTCATGGCCATCCCTAAAGGGCTCCAAAACAATTAGGGTATGCTAAGAGGGGCCAATACTGTCACACCCAGCCCACAATGGTTTCAAATCAGTCGCGACAAACCAGGGGGACACTACACAGTTCACAGGTTAGCTGATTGAGATCATGGCTCAGCAAGAGTGACACTACACAGTTCACATATTAGCTAATTGAAATCATGGCTCAGCAAGAGGGACACTAATAGTCCACAATTTAACTGCAAGAAATCACGGCCCAGTACCGTTCACAGTTCAGCAGAGAAGGAAACAACCCTTAAACTCATATTTGATAACCTAGGGAAGAAGCAATGAAACCCTAGCAGCATATTCCTTGACCCCAAACATAAAGATCAGAGCTGAGGTTTAGCTTCTTGGATAATGTACAAATAATTTGGATAATGTTAAATTTCCATATGCTTAGCTAAGACATTAGAATTTCATTTCATTTTCATAACAAAAGCATATAAACAGGATCACTGAAAGATAGACAAGCACAACCATACAAAAGGAACACAAAGATTTATCCTGGGAAAACCCTAAAGGGAAAAACCCAGCAAAAGCTTCCTCAATATAGATGCCCCAAAAAGATAAAAGATAAAACTAGCAAGGAGATCAAAGCCTAATCCTCCTCCTTCTCCAACTACTTCTCTTCTCCACTAATGCACTATACAAGTGAGAGTGTGTGTGTGTCTCAAATGAGGAGCACTACACCTCTATTTATATTCATCCGTTCACTTAAGTTAACTCATTTGACATGTAGGCTCGAGTTACACATGTAGGCTCAAGTAACCACACTGGGGTGCTAATGACCCACCTTTACAATTAGAGGGGACTACCTCATGACTCTTATTAGATCTTCCGATTAGGAGCATTGGGGTACAATGTAATACAAGTGGTTCTCCCAGTAGGACCATCGGGGACCACAAAAAGATACATATAGAATATTCTTTGAAGTTACAATATTTCAACACTCCCCCTTAATGAGAAGGGTATTCTACAACAACATCAACAACAACAAGAGTAGAGATAGGGGACATCATCAACATCAGCAGGGTAACACATCTATAAATCATTGGAAGATTTTCAACATCATGTAGTCTTCATATTCAACCATCAACAACATCTTCAGTCTTTGATCAGCAACATCTTCAGCATTTTGATCTTTCAATTAGCAACGACATCTTCAGCACTTGGACCTTTCGATCAGCAACATCTTCAGCACTTTGACTATTCAATCAGCAACAACATCTTCAGCATTTTGACCTTTCGATCAACAACATCTTCATCACTTTGAATTTTCGATCAGCAACAACATCTTCAGTATTTTGTCCTTTCGATCAACAACATCTTCAGCATTTTGACTTTTCGATCAGCAACAACATCATCATCATCATATTCTGATCTGTCGATCATAATCATCATCACATTCTGATCTTTCGATCGGAAACATCATCATCATAGAAACATCATCATCATACTCTGATCTTTCGATCAGTACGTCATCATCATCATACTCTGGTATTTCGATCAGTACGGCATCATCATCATCAGCAACAACCTACAATCCACAACTCAAAGACAAAAAGTCTTTGGATCACTTTTGGACTTAAAGTCCAGGGATGATACAATCCCACCACATTCTTGACAACCTAAGTTACCGGATTGATTACGGGAGAATCAGTCCCTATCAATTTAGGACTAAGTCCAAGGACGATGCAATCCTACCACATTGTCGAAGACCGAAGTCACCAGATACAATTACGGGATAATCACTCCCTATCACTTTAGGACTTAAGTCCAAGGATGATGCAATCCTACCACATTCTCGACGACCGAAGTCACCTGATACAATTACGGGATAATCACTCCCTATCACTTTAGGACTTGAGTCCAAGGATGATGTAATCCTACCACATTCTCGATGACCGAAGTCACTGGATACAATTACAGGATAATCACTCCCTATCACTTTAGGACTTGAGTCCAAGGATGATGCAATCCTACCACATTCTCGATGACCGAAGTCACTGGATACAATTACGGGATAATCACTCCCTATCACTTTAGGACTTACGTCCAAGGATGATGCAATCCTGCCACATTCTCGAAAACCGAAGTCTCCGGATCACTTTAGGACAAGTGTCCAGGGATGATACAATCCTGCCACATTCTCGAGGACCGAGGTCACTGGATCTATTATGGATAGATGTCCCGGGATGATACAATCCCTCTTCATTCTCGAAGACCGAGGTCTCCGAATCACTTTAGGGCAAGTTCCCAGGGATGATACAATCCCGTCACGTTCTCGAGGACCGAGGTCACTGGATCTATTATGGACAGATGTCCCGGGATGATACAATCCCTCTTCATTCTCGAAGACCGAGGTCTCCGGATCACTTTAGGGCAAGTGCCCAGGGATGATACATCCCACTGCAACATCACTACTCCCCCTTTCGAGGAAGGTCTTTCTGAACAACACCAAGCTTGTCTCGAAAGTGTTCGAACTCTACTCGAAGCAGAGCCTTCGTCAGTACATCATCATCCAAACCATCATCATCTACATCTTCAATATCTGAATAATGATTTACCACCATCTGTATCTCCAGTATGTGAATATTAACATCATCATCATCTATATCTTCAGTATAGAAATACTGAAATCATCATCATCTCTATATTTAGTATAGAAATAGAGAATCACCATTATCTATATCTACAGTATGTAAATACTGAAATATCATCTATATCTTCAGTATGGGAATACTGAAATCATCATCATCTATATCTTCAATATGGGAATACTGAAACATCATCATCTCTATATTCAGTATAGAAATACTGAATCACCATCATCTGCATCTACAGTATCATCATCTGCATCTTATCTTGTATGTAGAAATACCGTATTTCTACGTGTTACGTCGGAACACAGGCTTCTTTGTCATCACAACTATGGTTATCACATAGAATCATTGTAGTGTCCATCTTCAGGTCAAAGAGACCTGATATTAGCTTCTGAAGCCATATGGCTTCACAACTTAGTAGAGCAATTTGCTATGTATTCTGCTTCAACTGTGCTTAAGAGAAACACTGGACTGTTTCCTGCTAAACCATGAACTCATAGCAGACCTCAAACAAAAGCATATACCTGATGTTCTTTTCCTGTCTGAGATACTTCCATCCCAATCTGCATTTGTGTAGCCATACAATCTATACTCATGGCTACCATCATAGTAAATACCAAAGTCTATAGTCCCTTTCAGATATCTCATCACTTGTTTTGCAGCTACTAGGTGAACCCATCTTGGTTGAACAAGATATTGACTTAAGGTGTTCACAGCAAAACAAATGTCTGGTCTGGTATTTGTTATGTACATCAATGACTGAATGATCTGTTTGTAGTGAGTCACATCCACTAACTCTAATGAGTCATCTGCTAACAACTTCAGGTTGGAGTCCATGGGTGTGGCCATGACTTTGCATTTCAACATATTGAATCTCTTCAATATCTCTACCACATACTTTCCCTGGTTGAGAAAGATTCCTTATGAACTTTTCCATACTTCCAGACCTAGGAAATAATGCATTAACGCAAGGTCTTTCATCTCAAATTCTTCTGCTAGTTTCTTCTTGCTTTCCATGATCTGTTTCTCATCCACATATAGTAATAGAATGACAGGTACATTTTCTACAACCTTGTAGGAAAAGTTAGGATCGATTTTACTCTTGGCAAAGCCCATGCTCATCAGGAAACTATCTATTCTTCCATACCAAGCTCTAGGAGCTTGCTTCAGGCCATAGAGGGCCTTCTTCAACTTGCATACTTGATTCCATCTGTCTTCAACTTCAAATCCTCATGACTATTCAATGTAAAACTCTTCCTCAATCATACCATTAAGGAAGGCTTGTTTTTACTTCATCATGGAAGAAACTACCATGATAGTTTTGAAGGAAGTGTCCGTTGCTTCCTGGAGTAAGTGTCTCTTTAGAATTAATTTCCTCTTTCTGATAGAAACCTCTAGCCACAAGTCTTACCTTACTCCTATCATCAACATATCTTATCTTGCAAATCCATTTGGAAGATACCACATTCTAAAACATCATTCTAGTATCATAACATCTTCTATGAGTTTGTCTTCTCAAGCCATCAACATATCCTAGTCTTCTGCATTCAACCTTGAAGTTTGGAACCCACTTTAGTCTTGGTAAAGTCTCGATCCATCATGAAGCTATCCATCATGTCATACCATATCGAACTCAGATATAATTTTCTGTAGTCACTCCCCCTGAAGTGGAATATCATCTTCCCTCTTCATTCTATACAGGTGGGTCTATGCTTGATATATACTGGTCAATAGAGTATGTCATGTCATAGTCTATTCTTTCTAGGGAGAATCATGAACCTTGCTTTTTACACTTGTTCCATCATATCGTATACATCATTCCCCATGATCAACTATTATTCTTGGATCATAGCTTCTTTCATAGCATTCTTTTCTTCATCTTGAGTTATCTCTTGTACCCATGGTGGTCTTCATCCTTCAAGGTGGATCTATCACTCTCTGAAGCTCTTTCTTCCGTCATGGTGTCTCTGACCCTAGGAGATTCAGATTCATTTTTATTGGAGTGAATCTTGAATTGTCATCACTTGTTCTTCGGAACAAGTCTCATCCTTCTTTTTCTTGTAGGAGGTTGTACATGACCTTTCCTACAATTCAAATGCACCAGTTGCATGGTTAGAACTATTTCATAAAACATATGCATAACGACAAATTCTTATGCATCATGCAATTGTTTAGTCAATACAACATTCATCCATATCTCACATAAACTTTCTAGATGCCTTCCATCTCCACCATGACATTATTGAGATTGTGCACTAATACAATATGTCAACAAAGAGGTTTGATAAGTAGCAATGGAGATTTGTATAGCACCATGAGCTACTTACCCATTGCATGCATATCAGTAGTATACAGTGATTAATGCAAACAATCTATCATGCATAACACATCAACTGAATATAATCAAATGTATAACAAAACAATATCATGAAATGACAATTGAATACTTATCTTTTATTTGTTTCATGGGTATACTCCTTTTAGCTTCATCATCTTCTTCATTCATGATAGCATCGTTTCTTATCCAAATGCTGAGGTGGATAAGCAGTTCTTCAAGAGTTGAGATCTTCATATTCCTCATTGATTGAGGGATCTTCTTTGGAAGATGAGAGCTTGATCTTCAGAGACGAGCTTCTTCTTCTTCCCAAAGTATACTGAAAGTAACCACTTCCTTCTGGAACACATTTCTTGAATGAATGAATTCCATGATCCTAGGAAGCCATTCAGGGTGGCCATCACCACTTCTGCATTCTTCACTTCTTCTTTCCCCGCTTGAAGTTGTTCTTTGATTTGAGAGATCCTTATAACTGCATGGTCTTTGCATTCTGGATCTTCACATTCTTCAGCTGATTTCTTAAGGTCATATTCCGATCTATGTTCTTCCCTTCAAATAGCTTGGTCAAGGAATAAAAACTCATCGATGTATTTAGGGAAGACACTTGTAGTACAAGTTGATTCGTGACTGAATCATCAATGATCTTCTGGGCTTTGACCAAGTTCTTCTTGAGAAAGGCTTCTAGCCTCATCTCCCTCTGAAACTGAAACCTCTATGCCCATGTAGGTGTCCAATCCATTTTATTCAGAGAGATCATATACTTATAGGCTTGGAATTTGTCAAATTCACCAAGCTTATCATCAAGCTGATGTCATATATCACTTTGAAATGAGAACCTCAAATGAATATAGCAAAGGATAAGAACTTACCGATTTGAGGTGTCCGTCCTGGTTCCGGAGCTGGCTGATCTAGGGTTTGTCACAGAAACCCTAATTTAAAAAACTTGGAATATTTCAGATCTGATTGGCTAGACAGATAGATCTCTTCAAATGGAGCTGTCCAATGTACTCCATTTCTGAAAACAATGGAGGGAAGCTCCCGGAACAGGAATCCCTAATTTTCCAATTTCTTTAGCAGAAATGCCTGTTACTGTTTCTGTGATATCTCTGAAATTTATTGTCCTATGTGTCTGAAATTTTTTAATGAGGTAACCTCGCATGTCCTTGATCCAACACCATAGGTTTCATCAGAATTGCTTTCACCATTTGGGAGTTATGATCCTTTTCCCAAGGAGACCTGTTACAGGACTGTTCAGAACAGCGAAGTTGTACAGCATGCCACATGTCACTGGTTCATCTTCTGATTCTGATATTTAGACCACCAAAATTAAATTCCGTTCCCTTTCTAGAACATCTTTAGGAATTCCATTTGGACCTCTGTATCCCAATATATTGCAATTCTCCCCAAGTGTCCTGTTTAGGGATGAATTCTGGAAGAGGATGGAACCCTAACTTGGAGAGAACATATCTCCTGGAATAAATTCAATCTGAGGATGAATTTTGGACACAGTGTTCAGCAGGAGTTTATATTCGACCCCTGTAAGTTTCAGCTCCTGATCCTTTGCAAATCTCAGAATATAGTGAATGTACCAAAACGTAGCAGTTTTAGTATTTAGGGTTTTTCTAGCTCGGGGTCAAATTTAGGTTTGACTTTCCCAGAGTTTCACCCAACCAAATTTCTTGATCCATGTCTCTAAAATTTGGTTTTGATGAGGAGAAAAATCCTATGCTAGTATCACTCAAAAATTCCTCTTCTGTAGAAAGCCCTTATTTCCACATCGAAAACTGAAAATGCTCGGAATTGAATTCCGCTTCAACAGAAAGATGCGCCCTTCAATGGAGAGTCATCCTAGCATACTTTTACTGATGGATTGTGGAGAGAGACCCAAAAAGTAAGAAGCCCTATATTCTGTAGCTTCGCAATGTCTTCTTCTCAGGTTATCTCTGATACCATGTTAAATTTCTATATGCTTAGCTAAGACATTAGAATTTCATTTCATTTTCATAAAAAAAGCATATAAACAGGATCACTGAAAGATAGACAAGCACAACCATACAAAAGGAACACAAAGATTTATCCTGGGAAAACCCTAAAGGGAAAAACCTATCAAAATATTCCTCAATATAGATGCCCCAAAAAGATAAAAGATAAAACCAACAAGGAGATCAAATCCTGATCCTCCTCCTTCTCTAGCTACTTCTCTTCTCCACTAATGCGCTATACAAGTGAGAGTGTGTGTGTGTCTCAAATGAGGAGCACTACACCTCTATTTATATTCATCCGTTCACTTAAGTTAACTAATTTGACATGTAGGCTCGAGTTAAATCATGTAGGCCGGCGAGTTACACATGTAGGCTCAAGTAACCACACTCGGGTGCTAATGACCCACCTTTACAATTAGAGGGGACTACCTCATGACTCTTATTAGATCTTCCGATTAAGAGCATCGGGGTACAATGTAATACAAGTGGTTCTCTCGGTAGGACCATCGGGGACCACAAAAAGATACATATAGAATATTCTTCGAAGTTACAATATTTCAATAGTTCACAGGTTAGCTGATTGAGATCATGGCTCAGCAAGAGTGACACTACACATTTCACAGGTTAGCTGATTGAAATCATGGCTCAGCAAGAGGGACACTAATAGTCCATAATTTAACCGCAATAAATCATGACCCAGTACAGTTCACAGTTCAACAGAGAAGGAAACAACCCTTAAACTCATATTTGATAACCTTGGGAAGAAGAAATGAAACCCTAGCAGCATATTCCTTGACCCCAAACATAAAGATCAGAGCTAAGGTTTAGCTTCTTGGATAATGTACAAAGAAGGATAAGTCTTGATTTTATAACTTGAAAAAATATCTAGAAAGGTCCTTCTTCAACCCTAGCTTTTAGGGTGGTTACAAATAAAACATAAAATATAAAATCAGGTTGACATAAAGTAAAAAGAGAAAGGACCATATGTCAACCAAAGGGGTCACTAACACCCCCATTGTGCATCACACGCAGATGCAACTGCTAGTTCACAATGGTAGATGCTTTGTGATCCGGAGAAGAGGTAGATATATGTAAATCCTGGATGCACATAGGAACAACATCCATACCCCAAGTTGAATTCTTGTTTAATAAAAAACAAGTGCACAATTCTTTCTCCATCTGGATAGGATTTGAAGTGTAGGTTCAAATAGTGGAGGTAAGCATGGTTAGTTGGATTCCTAATTTCTAATAGAAGGTCTTCGTTAAAATGGATGTAACAAACTGAATTTTCATTTGGTAAAACTGAGAACAAGCTACATATAGAAAATAAGCATAACCAATATAGAAAATGAGCCTAATCAAAACATGCCATTTTCACTTTCACAATGAACCCAAAATTGTCTTCTATTCTCTAATATTTGCAATATTTTGACCTTTTAGGGATGTTATCGTGCCCATAATTGAAAAAAAAAAGCCTCTTATGTGCTTAGCATGCCTGGTTTTTCTTCTAATCAACATCATCATGGAAAAATTACCTCCTGAAGACTATGATTTCCACCCAACAACTATTCAAACTATGAACCTAATTGTTGGTGGGTAACAGATGGAGCTTGGGTGAGCTATTTGAGACTGGTTATTTTACCCTAGAACTGGAAAGGTTGGGGATCCATACAGATACCCAGAGTCTATGCCGCTAACATGGTGGGGAATGAGAAAGAGAAGAAGTTATGCTAGTAGATCAAAAATGTTGGCAAAGGGTATGTACCTTAGTTCTGCCTTAGGGTATGTAGAACTTGTTGATTAGATGGATCAGGTTGATGAATTTGAGATGATTTTGTTCTCAGGAAACTGATTCAGGATTCAGGATCTAAAGATTGTATTTTTTTTAGTACTTCTGTCCCAATCACATCTGTTAGCAAAGCCTTGATACTGGATTCTTTCCCTATCCAAAAAAAGTACAGAGATGCAATAAAACACACTTAGATCGATACATATTTGAAATAAAATGTGTAAAAATTAAGGTCCTAATTGCCTCCAATATCAAAATAACATCTACAACAAATAACTACACATCAACAAAATCCTCCCCTATAATGGGATCCTCATCATTAGTATCCCCATATGCATCCTCATCTAACCTCTACTTGAATCCTCAAGGGAAATCAATGCTAGTGCTTGGTGCTACTAGGTGATCTAAACCCATCCACCTGATCTTTTATCAAGTCAACAACCTCCAGCTTTGGTAAAATAGGCTAACCACATTTAAAATGAGGCAGAAAGCTTAAGTTGCATGATACCCCTAAAATTGGGTCAAATATTTGGGTCAAGAGTTCTTTTGTTTTCGGCAGCAAAGAAACACCATATCATGATGGATTTATGTGCACATTTACAAGACAAATTATAGAAAGTCACCAAAGGTACTCTAGAGTCCATAATCATCCTTATCAACAAAACAAGCAAGTGGACAGATATGACTAAGTTATACAAATCCCTGGGGCTACTAGTTGTGAGAAATAGAATGCATATAATTAATGTTTATATAATAAGTTGACTTCCCTTGACATAAGTAAACTTCCCTTTTAATTTTTTGGGTTTGTATAAGTCAAGTTATGACAGAATCAAGGATGCTTCAACTAGGATTTCTCTGCTTACAGGTCTCACAATTGATCTTATAGGTCTAGCCTTTACTCTTTTGCTGCTTTAAAATCTACCAAATATCATCACTGCATATTAAACCTTTTATACCAAAAAGGTATTTCAACTATGAAATCTGATCCTATATCCCATAGAAGAAAGACAACCACCTTGTTCAGAGTGATACGTAGACGTGCAAGCCAACATCAGTTCTTGACAGTGAAAGATGCCCACTGATTGTTGATATTAGGAGACTTTTGCCATGCCTTCAGGTCAAATTGTTGCCATCCTAATATGGAGGGTATTTTACAAGGCGCTTCTATAAAAACATGTGCATACTCTTAAGAAGTAATTATCCCCATTTGAGCAAAGTGATCTCCTCTGCACTTGCGTGCTCCTATAAAATAGGATTTGCAGTAGTAGGATTGGGAAATGAACTTTATGTGATTGGTGGGGTCATTGGACCAATTCAACAGAATCTTGATATACAACAGCTTTCTGATGTGGATATTTTAACCGTTAAAAATGGACGACCAATATGGCATCCAACAACACCTATGACACATTGCCGATGCACTATAGTTGGTTATACTGTACTAAGAATTTAGTTTGTGGCAATTGAATGTTACCTTAAATTTGTGAGTATTTCCAAGATACTGAATTTAATTATAGTGTCCAAGCTACTGATTCAGTTGATAGAATACAAGTGGCGTAATTATTTTTTAATATCTTTTCCACTCGACATGCAAATAACAAGCATGCAAAAAATGTAGCAAAACACAACTAAATTGGATTCAGATAGGGAAATCAATCAAGTATAATTGAACTTGCAAATTATATAATTATTTTATGTAACTCTGATTTATTGTATGTAAGTATTCGGTATTCACACCTTGCATTTCTTTAGGTATTATTAAAATATTGTCGAAAGGCTAAAGATGTCATCCCTCTTGCTAAGTTGACTTCTGTGTTTCCTAAACTTGCAGTAGCAAGCCATTTGATTCCTCACCTTTTTTTATTGTGGCTTGGTGTAATTAGAGTGTTTGGAATCCAACTAAAGACATCATTCATGTCTTGCATGAAAATCCAGAGGCCCATCAATTGGCCATATAAAAGTTGTATATAATTTTTTCCTGGATATTGATATATGGAAGATCTTGGAATGCTATATCTAACTATCTTCGTATCTAGCCATGTAGACGTCTAGCTTTGTGGTATGCACAATGCTTATTTCAGGTAAGTGCAATTTATACTTGGAAGCTAACGTCACAGGTTTGTTCACACAATTAGGTAAGGATGCTATGACTCTGAAGTGGATGACTTTTTATCTCAACCTAGGAAGAAAATAACCTTTGCCAGATTTGGAGTGGCATCTTGTCAAGTGCTTTTCAAGGATATAGTTGTCCTAATCAACTGGAGTTCCCTATTAACCTTCTACAATATAATGATGATCTTTTCAAATAGTGAATGTCTTTAGGCAGTGCCTCAGACATTCACTATTTGACATTCAGAGAGCATAGTTGGTGGGTTTTACATTTTTTATAACCATATTTGTGGACTCGAGGATGAAGGCTAGAAGCGGTTTTCTCTACCTCTGAATAGTTCAATGGTTTTCATGGATGCTGACTTGGCAGTATGCAAACCCCAATACAAATACTAGAGGATTAATGTAAAGAAACAACATAAAAGGAGGTGGGTTCAATCATTGAAGAGAACAATTCTTATGAAGAAAACAACAAATATAAAAAAGCACAAGTAATAGAATGGTATAAAAAAAAACAAATACCAGTTTTTCTCTAAAAAAAACCAAATACCAAATAAATAAAGCAAATACTTGTTCTGCTCCATATGCGCTTCCTCCTCCTCTTTCCATTGCCGCAAAGCATAAGTAACAACCTGGTGTGGTGCTTTTGCTTAATCTTCTCAACCTCCAAGGGTGCTTTTCAACCTGCAAGGGAGAAATATGCATTCAACCTAAAAGAAACCGTGCTTTTTAAGTTTCATTCTTCCACACTGGCCACCTCTATGTCCACCTGCATGCTGTCTGTGGATTTGAGTCCAGGATTGTGCCCAGGAATGTGCCAAGCCCTTCCTGTGATCTGGCATTGGTTTGGGGCGCTTTCCTGGGAACCACTATGTCCACCTGCGTGCTGCCCAGGGATTTGAGTCCAAGATTACACCCAGGAATGTGCCGAGCCCTTCTTGTGATTTGGCATTGATTTGGGGCGCTTTCCTGGGCACCAATTAAACCTGGGATAGTGCTAAACTTGGGAAAGCATGTAAATATATCCCAGGATTTGGCTAATCCCTCATCTTTTAGTAGAGGGAATCCACAGCTCTATTCACTGGTTCATCAAATCGTTGTTGACTGAGGGGGTTGCAGGAAGCATTATCCTTCCCTCCAAATATCGAACCAATGAAACTCCCGAGGACTGTAGTAATCTTCTGCATGGGGTTTAATGGAAGGTAGGAACGGTAGCTTTTGCATAGGGTTTAGTTGAAGGTAGGAACGGTAATTTCTGCTCAAGGTTTAGTGGCAGGTAGGAACCCTTAACTTCAATGTAAATCTCTCAATTTCCAAATTTTTGGTTACATGTTCCATCTATGAAAGGGGTTAGAAGGATTTGTTTATCTCTTTCCTCATGTTACCCCTTGGTTGGATAACACCCAGTATGATCCCTCACTATCGTTTGGTAAAAGTAAATCCCTCCTTTTGGTGAGCATGAACCCATATCCGTTCGAAAAGAAGGATTTGAGGCCACCATTTATTTACAGACAGACCAGTCGCTTCGATTCTCATGCCCATCAGGTAGCTTTGCTATTGCTAGTGGTTCTGTATTTTGATCTATAAATGAATTTTTTCATCTGCCTTTACGTGTGAGAATTTTCCAATATCCGCTTCACCCAATACATAAAATGTATGGAAAAAGCTACGCACCTTGTTAAATAGCTTCGGATTTTTGGATTCTTCGACTATGCTTCGCTGTGCTGTGATGATTCATTTAATCATTCTGTATTGCAGTTGTGTTGTTCTTTTCATCCCCTTCCCCTAGTGGGGGTAACCACACTAGTTATTTTTTTGTTGCTTCAACTTTCTCTTTCCAACAGTACCTCATAGGTTGGTTCCCCAGGTTGCCTCTGACCCACACACACTATAGAGCAAGTATCATTGCATTTTGAAGTGTTTTTACCCTGAGACCGTTACTATTCAACTATAGACCAAACTCAAATGCATGTAAATCATAGTATTTATCTCAAACCCTAAACAATTAACTTAAATGGATCCACAACAACAATAGTTTATCTTTTATTAGTTAGCATACACATTTTTTGTTCACTTCTATAACCAAATTCTTCAAGTTTTTTCATGATTCCATGTAATTATAAGTTTTTTCATTGTTTTGAAAAGTTGTTTTTTATGATAGTTTATTTGGCAGGATACAAGTTTGGTCTATAGATACACATCAAGTACACAATAGCACAACTATTAGCCAACAACTTTGGGTTTTTGGGACATCTTGAAGATCTAGTATTAGACTTACTATATATTGTTTTTTTATTAACATGCTCTATAATATGGTCGCAACTAATTTTCAATATGAGAAAGATACTATATTCTATTCGAAAAATACATATTCTTTTTCTAGGGTACTTTAATTCTAGAACACAAGGTAAGTAAGTTGTAATCCTAAGAAACATAGAAAAATCTAATATTTTTTTTGTTATAAGACCATTTCATTAAATTTGGATTCACTTTAGTCTAAGCCTCTTCGAAGATAGGTCAAATCAATTTTTCCAAAGTGTGATATTGGGGTTTCCAAAGTGAAAAATATAATTCCAAATGTGCCAATATCATACTGAAAAATAGAAAAATGGATTTAGAAGTGATAAACCCCATGAAAAAAATCCCCCATACTACCTCTGGATTGCTTCAAGCCATACTACTATTGCTCCTTTAACAATTCTCCATTGTTTGTCAATAAACTAACTATTGAAATTCCTCTTAGTTTATTTTTCTTTCAAGCAAACATTCCAATCCCTCTAATTTGCTCCTCATTGTATGATATATTTCAATATTATTACCATTTAATAAAATTTATTATCAATATTGTTTATTATAGGAGCTGGAGGAGGCCATGGACACAAATCAAGACATTTCTGAGCATGAAAGAAGGCCTCGTAATATTAAAGCACACCGCATGCGAAATTGGGTGGAAAAGGATACGACAATAGAGTCTACAAATACAATAGAAACTGACCATAATGAACAAGGGGTTAGTCATGATGTTAATACATGGGATGAATACTTACAATTGTTGTTTTTAGTTGTTCAATATCAATTCGATTAGATAATTGTACAATACAATAACATTATATAGTCTATGATCCAATCTTGGAAAAAATTAATGCATGTGTTGCTTATTTTAGGTTGACAATGCAATCAAAGCAAATGAGGAGTCGATGCATTATGTTAGACCAATACAACGATCTATCCTTAGACATGGGCCTCCTACTGTTAAATCACGTAGAAAACAATGGGTGGAAGAAGATATGGCAGTGGAATATGCAGATCCAACAACAAATGAGCACAATGAACAAGAGGTTAGCCATGACAATACTACATGGAATTAATACTTTGAGATGATTGTTGATTGTGGATGTTCTACATGTTGTGGAAAGAAAAAATTCAAACGTGAAATTGTACAAAGACGTTACATAAATGGTTACAATATTTTAACCAATAATTGTTATGATCTAATATTAAATCATGGTTGCATAAAATTTTAGGTTGATGCTGATGATACGGCTACTAATGGTCAAGTTCCAACGAGGTCATTAAGAATTCAACGTGATGATCCAATTCATTTACTTTAAACCATACTAGGATAATAAGAGAAGCATTGAAGAGAGAACTACCACCTGCAAAATTTGAAGAATTAATGAATTTAGCAAGAATTGATGGCATGCCTCATCATGTTCATACTGAACATGATGATGAAAATGAAATGCAGGAAGAAGGATTGAATGAAATGCTCACAAGTTTCTTTGGGGATGGAAACAGTGATGAGGGTGATGATCCTATGCATAACATTAATGATGATATAGAGGGAAATTGCCACCTTAAAAAAATTGAAGATATTAACATTCATGAATCAATCAAGCAAGCAGCAAAGACAGTCGTGTTCAAGTCAGGTGCAAGTAGAACATCAAAGCTTTCATGCACATTAGTATTATTGGAAATCAAGTCATTATTTGGTTGGACAGATAAGAGATTCACTACTTTGCTAAATTACGTTGAATTATATTTATAGATTTGCATTGTTAATTGGTTTACACAATTAGTAGATAAGTATTAAATTCAATCGAATTTATTTAAGTGGAATTTAAATGGATATATGTTATATAAAAAATGATATTAAATGAAATTTCGAACATGTTTCTCTGAAAACAATATTATAGGGCACTAAAGGATAAAATATTCCCTGAAGATAATGTGTTGCCATCAACTTTTAGAGAAGCACGTCAATTGTTGGTTGAGTTCGGGGTAGAATATAGGCAAATTCATGCATGTCAAAATGATTGCATCTTATATAGAGGTGAATATCAAAATAAACAAGAATGTCCTGTATGCAAAGAGAAGAGATATCGTACAGATGTACAAAGTCCTACTGTTCCAAATAAGGTTTTACGCCACATGCCAATTATACCTAGAATTCAACGAATGTTTCGTTGCAAGTCACTTGCACAATTGATGGACTGGAATGCAAAGAACAGGAGTAAAGATGGATTCATGCGAATTCCAGCAAACTGTAAAGCAATGAAACACAGAGGAAAAATGGGCAGGAAAATTCAAAGATGAACCTCGTAGTATTAGATTTGGGCTTGCAATAGATGGAGTGTGCCCATTCTCTTCCATGAGCGCAACTCATACTATCTGGCTAGTTGGATTGATAGTATACAATATTCCCCCATGGATGAGTGTTAGAAAGGAGCACCTTATGCTAACTCTCATTGTTCTAGGAAAACATCAAGTAAAAAAAATGGATGTTTATATTGCACCTTTTATTAATGAGATGCAATTGTTATGGAAAGGCATAAGAATGTATGACATATCACGTCCTCCATCAAATAGGTTCTTCATGTTCTATGGAATACTATGTTGGACAATTCATGATTTCCTGGGACTTGGCGTTTGTTCAAGTAAGAAAAATAATTTTCATATTTGCACACCATAATTTATTTTCAATTCAACTTGCATATAACTATTACATTATTATAATTTTGTTATAAAAATGAGTTATTAGATTGCAAGGCTAAAAACAAAAGGTTATTTTGCATGTCCAAGATGCGTCAAACAATTTGAGGGGCGATATTCTAAAGATCTATGCAAAGTTATTTATGCAAACAATAGGGTTTTTCTACCACCAAATCATAAGTTCAGAAATCGCCTAAAGAATCAATTTGATGGAAAAATTGAAAATAGACCTCCTCCCAAGGTTATGAGTCCTGCTGATTGGATTAAAAAGTATGAATATGCTGAATTGAAATCTTGGAATGATTTTTTTCTTCATGATAATTCAATTGAGGAACCATAACAAGTTATGGTTGAAATTCCAAAAGGAATGAATAGGAAATCCATATTTTATGATCTCCCTTACTGGAAGGATCTATTAATATCTCATTTACTAGATCCTATGCATATTTTAAAAAATGTCCCTGATTCTATTTTTAGACATATAGCAGGCAAAGATAAAGACACCTTATCATCAAGGAGAGATATTGCTCTTTCACGTACTAAATTTGATAGAAAACATTTGTGGCCAAATCAAAAAAATGAATCATACGCAAAAGCACCATGGATTCTAAAAAAGAAAGAACTGGATCAACTAAAAAGTGTGATACGTTCAATGAGAATACCCACTGGCTATGGCTCGTCATTGAATAAATCTTTTATAGTAGATGGACATGTCACAGGATTTAAAACACATGATTATCATAATTTTATGAAGGTATTTGAATCAATTAATTATTATTGTTATCATTTACTTAATTTTTTTATAATTATGATAAATTGATATTAATGAACTCTGGTAAATTGGTTTGATAGCATATCATGCCATTGACAATTAGAGGGCATTCATGTCTTACAGCTGACTTAAGGAATGCCATAAGTCGATTGTTAGTGTTTTTAAGGTATATTGTGGGTTGATATTTACAAGGTTTATGGTATGAAATGTTACTGTGTATGATGCAATGATATATTATATTTCATTTTAAATGTCATAAATGTTCATACTAATTTTGTGTCATTTATCAGGTGGTTGACCTCTAAAGAGATCCATGTGTGTGAAGTGCCAAAATGGAAGAAGGAAATTGTTGAAATTGTGTGTGTATTTGAGAAGGAGTTCCCTACAAGTTTCATGGACCTACAAGTGCATTTACTTATACACCTAGTCGATGACATTGAAATAGCAGGCATTGTTTCATGAGGTGGATGTTTTTCTTTGAGAGGTACATGAAAACCTTAAAAGGATATGTCCGACAAAAGGCACATCTAGAGGGTTGCATGGTTGAAGGGTATGTATTGAATGAAGCATTTTTATTCCTATGTGAATTCCTTGGTAAAGAGTTTGTAGATGGTACACAATTTTGGGATGAAGAGCATGCATTAAATATTATAGATGGAGAAAAATTTCAAAGTAATGGTGTTAAATAAGAAATTGGTAAGTAAAATCATCATTATTGTGATTATGTTTAGAATCATTTAATATATAGTTTTTTGTTTATCAAAATAAAATAATAACATTTACATATTGAATTATACATGTTGATTTTTAATAGGTGTAGATGAAAGTGCCATGCTCAACAAGTTTGTTCTATACCAGATGGACTGCATGAATAAATGGATTGATTTGTACGATATAAAAAGGGAAGAAGTGTTAGAAGCAAGGAGGCAGTTTAATATATTGAACCAAAGGAATATCCCACTTCCCACAGATCTTTCTAGTGAATGGGGAAAATTTTGCACTCTACAATGGATTACTGAACAAATTCAAAACTATATGGATGAGGAAGGTATAGATGCAAACATAACAAAAGATGAGATCAACATTTCTAGAGGATGTGAACGAAAGGTAAAGATTGAAATTCTTCAAAAATGTTTCTTGAATATATTCATCAAACTATTAATTATTTAATTATGAATAATCGTATTTATTTGCACTAAAAAAAATGGCCTTTCACAGGTGAGAAAGTATCCCGCAATGTGGACATATGGTCGTCATTATCATGTAGAAAGAGTAGATGTAAAGAGATGAACATTTGATTGTGGGGTTATGGTTGATTTCAAGCAATCAATTCGAGCAAGTTTAAAAGATAAAAACATTGTTGAAGGGAATCTTCAATATGTTGGAAAAATACAAGAAATTATTGAGTTGGATTACCGCTCTTTCAAATGTTGCATTTTTAAATGTAAATGGTATGAAGCATTTGAGAGGACAAGAAGACATGATGCCCATTGTGGATTGTTTTCTATAGACTCCTCAAAGTACCTACTAGAGGATAAGGAGCCTTATGTTCTACCAATTCATTGTGAGAAGGTATTTTTTTTCTAAAACATAATATAAATATAAGAAGCATTAGTCATCAATATTTTGATAATTTATTGCCTATTGGGAATATATATGTGTTTAATGATAACAATAAAAATGTAATAACATATGTCTAATATATGGATCTCCTTCATGTGCAGGTATTTTTCTATGAAGATATTTTGGATCCAAAATGGATATTTGTCATTCATTATGATCCAAGATTAAGACATGTTTTCGAAGATGCTTCGATCGATATTGAGAAAACCAATGATGACCAACCAAATATAGTTGAGGGAGAACAAATTGGCATCCATGATGATGTTCAAGTTGAAGAAGATCTAGTAGAAGAATGTGAAGATGATAATGATGACAATATTCCTTTAGCAATATGGAGAAGCAGGGTCATAGGTGCATCTTCAGAAGATGTTATCATGGAGGAAGATGATATTATGGAGTAATATAATATGGATGATATCGAAAGCAATGATGAAAATAGATCTGGTGACATTCATGTAACCGATCTAGAAACAAATTTTATTGATATAGAATACGATGAAATTGAAGATGAGGATGATTACAATACCACTTTAGCAGGATGGTGTAGCAAGAATAATATTAGGTACTTGCAAGAACATATGAACATTGACAAGGAAACATTGGAAGAGCTAGATGCAGATTATAATGTGAATGAAGACTTCTAAATTTTACAGTCGGATATGTAATTCATATTTAAATAATAATAGTTTTTATGTCCCATTTTAAAATGCTTCGTTATTATTTGGATGCAATAATCATTCAATTACTATGTTTAGAACTCATAATCTAAATTAATGTGTCGATTCTTGTCTCTATATTCGTTACCTAGTGCAATGTCCTTAAAATGTTTATAAGTTAATATGACTTGGTAGCCAAAAATAACAATAATTAGTTAGATAATAGTTATTGTGGTTAGTTTCATCTATTGGTTGATAATGGTTAGAAGTCATATGAAGTTATTCATTGAGAATTAAAAAAGTTTATATATGTATATTGTAGAAGTTGTCATATGCATGTACATACAAATATAACTTGTGCAGTTGAAGGAATTGGTTAACACAAATGTACGTAAACTACACTATAGAAAAAACCTTTGATTAGTTTATGTATAAGCTCACCTTTAAAACAAATATGATTCACTTAAACATATATATAATCCATGTAGTATTCATATAGACGTTCAAATGGGATTTCAATTAGATTATGTGATTCACAACTACCCTCCAAATAAAAATACTTTTGATTAACTATAATAGGAAATGAAAAGTAAGATGCCAAATTGAGGAAACCTCATATTTTGATTTTGTTGTTGCCTTTATTCATCAAATCATCTTTTTTCCACTTTAACAACATCGTTATATAATGTGCCTATTTTTTCACCTAGACATGAATCTAGCACAAGTAGAATTTAAATGTAATTTATTTTGGATGTTAAAGTGGACGCAATTTGTGTCCATTTTAGCATCATCATGATATAGACCACCTAGTTGTGTACCTATACAACCTAGCATAAGGAGAATATAAATGTAATTGATTTGGGGTGCTAAAGTGGACACAATAAATGTAATTGATTTGATGATAATGACATTCACAATTATGTGATTATATGATAATGATGATGACGATGCTGTTGTTGATGATGACAATGAAAATGACAATGATGATGATGACGATGAAAACGATGGAAATGATGATGAAGTTGACAATGATGTGATTATATGGTGACAATGATGATGATAATAATGATGATGATTACAATTGTGATGACAATGAGAATGACATGAGAAATGATGATGACGATGATGATGATGATGATCCTTAGAAGAAAGTGTTGGTAGAGGTAAATAAACCTAGTTTCACTACAAGCTCCAAGATTATAAGTTAAGTTAATATGACTTGGTGGCCAAAAATAACAATAATTAGTTGGATAATAGTTATTGTGGTTAGTTTCATCTATTGGTTGATAATGGTTAGAAGTGATATGAAGTTATTCGTTGAGAATTAAAAAAGGTTATATATGTATATTTTAGAAGTTGTCATATGCATGTACATACAAATATAACTTATGCAATTGAAGGAATTGGTTAACAAAAATGTATGTAAACTACACTATAGCAAAAACCTTTGATTAGTTTATGTATAAGCTCACCTTTAAAACAAATATGATTCACTTAAACATATATATAATCCATGTAGTATTCATATAGATGTTCAAATGGAATTTCAATTAGATTATGTGATTCACAACTACCCTCCAAATCAAAATACTTTTGATTAACTATAATAGGAAATGAAAAGTAAGATGCCAAATTGAGGAAACCTCATATTTTGATCTTGTTGTCGCCTTTATTCATCAAATAATATTTTTTCCACTTTAGCAACATCTTTATATAATGTGCCTATTTTTTCACCTAGAAATGAATCTAGCACAAGTAGAATTTAAATGTAATTTATTTTGGATGTTAAAGTGGACGCAATTTGTGTCCATTTTAGCATCATCATGATATAGACCACCTAGTTGTGTACCTATACAACCTAGCATAAGGAGAATATAAATGTAACTGATTTGGGGTGCTAAAGTGGACACAATAAATGTAATTGATTTGATGATAATGACATTCACAATTATGTGATTGTATGATAATGATGATGACAATGTTGTTGTTGATGATGACAATGACAATGAAAATGATGATGATGATGATGAGATGAATGATGATGAAAACGATGGAAATGATGATGAAGTTGACAATGATGTGATTATATGGTGACGACGATGATGATAATAATGATGATGATGACAATTGTGATGACAATGAGAATGACATGAGAAATTATGATGACGACGATGATGATGATGATCCTTATAAGAAAGTGTTGGTAGAGGTAAATAGACCCAGTTTCACTACAAGCTCCAAGATTAAAATGTGCTCAATCATAGTTATAATTTATGCATGCTTAATATTGTAAATGTATCCCACTTGTTATGCATGCTTTAAATGGTAAACATATCCCATATGCTTTAAATGATGATGATGATGAACTAGATGACAATTACAGTGATGATATTTTTGATGATGATGATGATCATCATCATCATCGTCATCTTTGTCATTTTCACCATGATTATCACAATAGTCATCATCATCGGCATAATCATCATTCGTGTCATCATCATCACCATTGTCCTTGACATCATCATCATCATGATTATTGTCATTTTCATCGATTATTTATCATTACCTTTGGCATAAGAAATAACATCTACCCAAAATATGTGATTAGTGGAAAATGGTCATGGAGGACACATACAATTTATGCATGACAAATAACAACTTTTTTTTAAGATGATCAACATCATCATTCTCATTGTCATCATCACCATGATCATCATTCATTTCATTGCCATCATAATCATTTCCAATGTAGTCATTGTCATTATCCTCATCATCATCATTGTCATCGTTCTCCTCATTATCAACAACATTATCATCATCATTGTAGCCATCCTCAATATCATAATCACTATCCTCATTGTTATCTTCAACATCTGGGTGTAAAATTGGATGCAAAAGTGGATAAAAAAATGGATGCAAAAAAGGATGCAAACATGGATGCAACAAAAGTAGCTGCAAAAGTGGGCGAATAATGGGGTGCACCAAAAATGGATGCAAAAGGTGATGCAAAAGTGGATACAAAAAATGATGCAAACGTGGAAGCAAAACATGATGAAAAAAGTGGTGCAAAAGTGGATACAACCATGGATGTAAAATTGGATACAAAATTGGATGCGAAAGTGGATGTGACAAAAGTAGATGCAAAACTGGATGCAAAAGTAGTTGTAACACCCAACGCAAAACCCGATGCAAAAGTGGATGCATAAAGGGATGCAATAACTGATGTAAATTTGGATACAAAAAAAGATGCAAACGTGGATGAAAAAGTTGAATCAAAAGTGGGTGTGAATTGGGACACAACAAAAGTGGATGCAAAAATGGATGAAACAAAATGAGATGCAAAACTAGACTCAAAACAAGATGTGAACTTTGATTCCAAACTTGGCGCATGAAGGGATGCAAAAAAAAAGCAGAAGTGGATGCAAAAGTGGATGTAAAAACAGATACAAAAGTGGATGAAAACAAGGGCGTAAAAGTTGAGGCAAACATGGACGTAAAAGGGGGCACAACAAGAGTTAAATGTACAAACTAAGCGCAAAATTATGTGCAAAACTAGGCTCAAAACCTGCCACAAAACCTAATGAAAAACCTGGTGCATAACCAGGTGCAAAACCTGGTGCAAATTACATCGCAATTTGTGCCATATTTAGAAAAAGGACGCAAAAAATGTCTAAAATAGCACCAACCCATGAAATTGAACCATTTTGTCCAAAAAATGAAGAAAAATTCACTGAAAGATGGTCTAGATGAAAAAAAGGATGCAAAAAGAGACTCTAAATCTAGTTTTTGTTGTAGTGTGTTTGTCCCCTTCTGCATATTATCCAGGTTCAACTGTTATTTAATTCTGAATCTATACTTTTAAGTGGAATATGCTCAGTAACTATAAGTAGGATGATTAGATATGTTATAAACTCTATATCTAGAAGCTATTAGGAAAACTATATTTTTGTTTACTCAAATCAAAGATTAAATCTACAGATTTAGTTATCTCTGTAAATTATTTCGTAGCCTAAATTATGTTCTTCTTTCTGCTTGTATTGAATTTAGACTATCTCTACAGTATTTCTACCGAAAATTCACAAACTACTAAAATGTTAGTATTAGTGGTATTATTTCTATTAGGCTAAGTTTAGAATCAAATAAATATCTATATCTCCATAATGACTTATAAAATTCCTATAGAAAGCAGATACAGATACTACTATAGCATAGATATTTAGATATGAGGATCTATGAATATATGCATATATATAGAAGACTAATAAATCGTGTTAAGAATAGAACTCTTCGATAGCTCTGTAACTAAATAGGGTTTGAACTAGTAATAGAAAAATAAGATTATACAGATTTAAACATAAACTGGAACTTCTAAGAAAATCCAATATTTAGATCCATTTTCCTACTCAGTGTTCTTCTTTTACAATATTTTTTTTAGGACCAAGTTCTAGCCTCATAAATCAAACCCTAGAATTATTTAAGATGATCAAATATTAAATCTAAAAATAATAATTGAGCTAGTTTTCACAGTAGTTCTTTATAAGGGCATCATATCCCAGTCTCTTAACTAATAATTTTAATAGAAAATTGAGTTTATCGACAGGCTACAACACTGATTTCAGGTTGTAAGCCGTGTTGGTATTGTTTATCTATGATGGCTTCATTCATAGAAGAAAAGATGCAACATCCTTAGGGCTTAATCTCTTAATAAAATTTTTCATGGGTTTTATGTCCTGTTAACCATTGTTGGAAAATAAAACAATACTGAAAAATGAAAGTAAGATAAAATTGCAAGCACTTTTATCCATTCTGATAAACATATATTTTATATCAACAACGACTCCATGGCCTTTTTACAAAACAAGTGAAATAGGGTAAGAACCTCCTGGCCCTGTACATTACAGTCCTATAAGGTGTTACATCCTCATTAAGTTTATGAAACTTTAAACCACAAAATCATTTTGTTTACAACTGAATATTGACAAGTTTTGAAACTAAACCTTCTTACATAACTGAGCTAGATAAAGCCCTCACGACCTAAAGTCTTTAACATACCTTTTATAAGGACACTATATCTATGGCTCTACAACCTGGTATCAATGCGTTAAATAAACAACACTATAAATTCTAAGATAAATATTCATGACTACAATATAAGGCCTCACGGGCTACTCTTAGAATCTTTTTCATAAACGGATAAACAATAATAATTTATTGACAGTGGCTCTATAGCCGTGGATTTCATTCCAAAGAAAATGGATGGAATAGAATAAAGGCCCCGTGACCATTATACAGGGTTACAAACAAATTGAACCATAAAATTCAAGATAGATACAAATCCCTCATTGGTCACTATCAAACCTAAAAACCATTGCCGATTTAAGAAACAACAAATATAACTGACATTGGCCTTACGACCCTCTTTTGAAAACAAAAATGACAATATAAAGGCCTCATGGCCATATCTTTCATAAACCTTTAAAAACATAACACCTATGGTAAAAGCTAGCGCAAAGCAACAATGCTTTATTTAAAACAAATTTACAGTATTACAAACATGGCGTTATACAATCCCTTACGGGTCCTTCGAATTAAAGTAATTATTAACAGAGACATTCGTAGACTTTTTTCAAAACTAGAAAACCCCATCATAATGCAAGATATCAAAATAGACTAAACATAAGCCCATCGACTTCACTTTCGAATATATTTCCTTCATTAAATTTTCTTCATAGTGTAAAATCCTCACGGCTACCAATGGGACATTATCACTTTCACATAGATGAGCAGGCACAGAGATGAAACCCCAATGCTTTTGACAAATGCATAACATGTCATGGAGGTTCAACCATAGAGCCACGAAGGGCTAGGAACAAATCTTACATGACTGTAAAGTTTGTTAACGCAACATCCAACTGAGAAATGGTGGCTACAGAGATTCCATCTGGAACCTTCCTACACAAGAAAATTTTGGGGTTAAACAATGTGATTTATGATTTCAATCTAGGGCATAAGAAAATTTTGTTCATTACACGTAGGAGGAGACTATACATGGTTACGAAAGCTTTTTCTTTCCAAAAACATAACCAACACCACCAACAAAGACTCAAAAGTGTACATGATAGGAGAGGGAGTGTCAAGGACCAAGCAACTCAGTTCCTCCACCTCTAGAAGCACCCTCAAAACTACATAGTAGAGAAAACAAAGAAATCAACAGAGCTCCACAAAGAAAAACACAACAGAACGAGGCTTCACGGACAAGCTCCACAGTTTTCGAATAATCGTTAAACCTTTAGGGTTTTCCTTAAGTCTTTTGACAACCAACTCGAGGATTAAAGGCACCCACATGGCTTGCGTGGGGGAGCATTCAATATGAAGCTCATACTCTTTACCAATTGTCACCTCAACAACGTCGAGTCATACTACCTTGTATTTCGAAAGCCTCATGCACAATTATATAGTGTAGTGTACTATTAACTTGATTTTGATTCTTAGCATAGTGTATAGTATGGTGGATAATTTTAGTTTAGAGATTTGTTTAGGGTGTCCTCAAACCTTGGTGTTCTACCTTACTTGCATAGGATTTTTAATGCCTTGGGGTTTAGGATCTTGTTCTTAGAAAACTTAAGATGTGAAATCTTTCACCTGCACAAAACGAAACAATAGTTCATGCGTTAGCCTTAAAATCTAAGTAAGACTATGACCCTTTAGTTTAGCATCTCATAGGAGAAAAAAAACTGAAAGAACAGTGAACAATTTTACAACATTGCAACCAATAGATTTTTAGAAGCAGTTTTTTCCACAAAATAGTACCAACCATAATGTATGACGTTTTATCGACAAAATGGTGTAAGAAGAGGCATGCTATTGAAAAAAAACATTAAACATATGCACATGACCTGGAAGTTTAGTAAAGTCATTATCATCTTGACATAAGAAGTATAAGGTATAACATCTCGTGGAATTATTTCCTAGGAATTTTAAAGTTACTTATAGTAAATATTTATTTATTTATTTATGAATTTTAGGGATGTTACACATCAACTATTCATTAGCTCAATCGGCCTGTACTTTAATGAGATGTATTTTTTAACATTTTTAAATTCATTAAAATAAAGTTTAATTATAATGGTTATTTTTCAATAAAAATTTTTGTTTTGCTTTAAGTTAATTTTCAATATTTTATAAGAAAATATTAGTTATTTTTTTTAAATAATTGCTATTTTTTATAAAATAAAATTAACCTATTTTAAAATTAAAAAAACTTTTATATTTTAAAATGGATATAAATCCTTAAATTTTATTATTATTAAATTTATAAATCATAAATATCAAATACAAATTTTAATCACATATATTCATAAAAAACAAATAAATTTAATTCTTAATTTTTTATTTTATTTTTAAAACTTTAATATTATATTTAAACAAATTATTATTATCTTACCTTTATTATTTATAACTTAATCAAATTTTTAAATAAAATGATTAATTTATTTTAATTAAATAAGTTTTATATTTTTCAAATTATTAAAAGATCATATATATCTATAAAATCAAATAAAATTAGTACTCAATTTTTTATTATAAAACTTTAATATTATATTTAAACATAATATTATGTTACTTTTATTATTTAAAACTTAATCAAAATTTTAAATAAAATGGTTAATATATTTTAAATTTTATCATTATGCGATTTTTGAAATTATTAAAAGAACACTCTCATAGAGTTTTGTATTTAATTTTTTTTTATAATACTTTAAAATTTAATTCAAAACTTTTAATAATGTATTTATATTTAAAATTCTTTATAATATTTTAAAATTTTATGCAACATTTTTAAAAAATGTTTAACTAAGCTTTTGATTTTATAAGCTATTTATTACCGGAAAAAATAAGGAAATCTGATTTAATGGTGAAATGACACTTGCAAAAATTTAAAAAAAAAAAATATTTTAAAAAGGAAAGCTAATCCTTCGCCGATTTTTAGTGTAAACTAAACCTTTTTACATGTAAAAGCTTTCTAAATATTTGAATGTATTTTTAAAAATTGAAATGAAAATATAACATACACTAAACTTTTCTAAGTGTAAAAGCTTTCTAAATACTTGAATGTATTCCAAGTGTAAAAGCTTTCTAAATACTTGAATGTATTGTTAGGAATGTAAAGGAAAACATAACATTTATTTTGTGTTTGATTGTTTGGATTTACTATTGAGTGATTCAAACATAATCAACATGTTTTTAGTGAACAGTTCATTTTTAATAAATAATAATGGAGAATAAATAGGTTTGGATGGATGCGTTTTCAAAATTGTTTTAATTTATAGTTATCTTTTCTATTAAAGTTTATGGGATGTTTTTCAATTTTTAAAGTTTCTTAAACCATTTTAAAGGAGTACTAATGGGTGGATGCTATAATTTTACTTGATTGAAACATATTTGATGTTTGGTGTTAGTCGAATGTTGAGCTATAGCAAATTTCTTTAGGCGATTGTGAGAGGTGTGCGCTATGTGTTCTTTGGGACAAGTTTGGATGGGTTTATCGGTTTGAAAAATATATGATTTGCTACAAGAACATTGAATTTGGCACTTTGGGTTAGAAATGTATCTGATGTATCTTTAACACTTATAAACAACATTTTCGTCTTAACAAAATTGGAAAACATATACCTTTTAAATCCTAAAACAAAATATACAATCTCTATATGATAAATGCAAAAGGAAAGAAGTATGTATATTGTAAATAAATCTTGTTTTTATAAAGTTATTCAATGCCTAAAACTAAACAAGTATGAAAGCAATTTTAGATAAGAAGCTTTCTTTCATAACTATCTTGCAAAAAAATCAAGGGAAAAACTTTCTAAGAAATATGAAATATTTTTTTATTTCACTTTAATGATGATAATAGAGATGGGAGAGAAAAAGAAAATCTATTTTTTTACACCATTTAGACTGAAAAAATCAATCCAAACAAAGAAGCGAAAATAGATTAAATACAATTTATTTTATTTTATTTTTGTTATAACAACAATTGCTTTCCAAATTCCAAAAATAGATTATAGATTCAAACCCAACTTAGTAAATATTTCAAAGGGTGGTTGCATGAAGTTGGGTCCACTTTTTTGTGCCACCATATATTTCATAAGCATGCCTTCACTATGGATTTTGTAAACGAACCTACATTATTAGGTTCAAGCTTGATAAAACCAAAACTTGTAACGAATGCTAAGGCTAAGAAATGCATATGCATTTTAAGGACACTCACATGAAGATGGTAGCCAAAATTTATGCAATAGGAGCGTGTGGGCACTAAAAATCAAAAGCACGCACACATTCAACATTGTGCATGCGCTTTTGGTATGGCAATTGTTGAACCTCTACTGAAGCATCTATGTTGACACAAATGCATTCATGCACCACTAACATGCTCGTGCTACTAACACGCACATAGAAGAATCTACCTGGAGTAAAAATGTGTCCACAGTTAAACGCACATGCACACTTCTAAAAAATGAGTACATGCTTCTATCAAATGTGTGAGTGCTTTTAAAGACACACATGCACTTTTATTACATAATTGAACAAAAACAATATTTTGGCCATAAATTTTGATCCTCCGTATAATGTTGGAAATGTATTTTTGAGACCTACAACTTTGTAGTTGTATATTTTTCATGATTCAACATTGTTTGTTTTCTATTTTAAAAAGGATAAATCTATAAATCTTGTCATTTCCCTCTGTCGGGCATAGTCAAGGGAGGGAGGGAAACTGAGAGAGAGAGAGAGAGAGAGAGAGAAAGAACATGTGTGTGTTAGGATTATTAATCCTCCCTTGGTCAAATGTATATTATATTAATTATTTCCTAACTTAGGAACCTTAAATTAATTAAATGAGTCCACTAGTGCAATTGGGTCCACATGGTCCAATGGGGCCACATGTACAAGTCATTGAAGTGTGGGGGACAATGCTATAGGTTAACTACCACTTGCTGCATGTGTATGCATCAGTGGGGGCGCCTCCTAGAAAAATCCCTACATTTTAGGATCCACTAGGAGTCCCAGCACCAACCTACTTTAGTTAGTTGGAGTTATCACTAATTAGCCACAGTTAACCTTCAGTTACCTTCAGATGACTCACTATGAGTTAGCTAGCACATGCTTTGCATGGATAATGCATGCATGCATGTGGAGGAGCGATTTTGTTCACCTACCACACTCAGTTGCACTGAGTTAACTAGTTGTTACTATCTATTGGAGTTACTGGTGATCGGAGAGTTGATTGGATGGACTCCGATATTGATTGGGAGACCTTGACTTAGAGATTCAATTAGATACAATCTTATCCACTTGGAGAATTTGAATTCACTTCTCATGCATTTGAATTCTACCTATTTTTAATCTATTGTACACCAGATATTATGATGATGATGATACTGTAAATTCATGAGCAATACTTGTCTGTTTCCTGTGTGGTTTATCTTTCTTAGTTTGTATGTTCATCCTCCATTCAATTGCTGCAAAATAATAAGAAGTATCTGCTTGAAGATCATATGGCATTCGAAGTCTAAGATGGTATCAGAGCCTTCTCAGGAAGGTTTCATGCTTGTTTCTCCTCAGCGAACATCAGAAGCAGCTGGGTTTCCATAGAAGTCCCCTATGAAAATATGCTAGCTCTGGATTCATTCAGAGCAGCAGAGAGGGCGTGACAGACCCTAAAAACATGTTCATGTCTGGAGGAAAAGCATGATTCTAATAGTTCATATTTTTTATTGTTATTTGCAGTGAAATTGACAGGTGCTACGTAGCTTGAAAGAAGTATTTGATGTCTCCTTGCCAGAGCAATTATGAGTTCTCAAACTCTTGAGCCACGGATCCTCACAACTTCCAATTACCTTGATTGGAGGATTGATATGCAGCTGGTCTTGCGTGAGTATGGCTACCACATGATTATACATGAATGGGAGGATGAACCTCATCAGCTGGTAGAGTGGAACAAGTTCCTAAACCACTGTGATGAAGAATTTAGGTACTTATGTACTTACATTTCCATAGATCTCCTCTTCCATCTGGAAGGATTGAGGACTCCCAGAGAAGCTCGGGAGAAGCTTGATAGCTTGTTTAACAAACAAGATGAGCTTCGGGGACACATTCTGGAGAATGAGTTCGTATCTTTGCATCCTAGCAGTTTCGAGACCATTGAGCAATTATTCTCCAAATTCAAGTCTCTAGTGCTACAATGCAGACAGTGTGGGATAGAGCAAAAGGATGAGCAAAATGTCATTTCAATACTCAGCAAACTAGGTCTTGAGTACTCTGTCTATGTCTCTATGTTTCATTCAAAGCGGGAAAGCTTTCCTGATTGGAAACTACCATCTCTAGATTCATTCTCCGAGTCCTTAATAAAAGAACAAGACAAATTGATTCGAATGGGAGTCATCCAGACTTCCAAATACCAAGCTCTATTAGTTACTAACTCCTCCAAAGCACAAGCAAATGGGAAATCAAATAAGAAGGATCAAAAGACAGCTGATTAGAAGCCTATATCAAACAACAATCTTCCAAAGGGGGCTCTGGCTCTAAGAAGAGGAAATTTGAAAAGAAGTTATGTCCATATTGTGAAAAGGGATATCATCTTGAAGAACATTGTATGAGGAAGAAACTTGATGAGATGTTCTCTCTTCTCAAGCAGCACAACATTTCTCCTCCAAGAGTAAAGAAGCCTGATGAAGAAGCACCGACAGAAGATGCCAAAAGGTGTAATGCTTTGAAAGCAACTCTCTCTCCATCCCCAGCCTACATTATAGATTCCGGAGCCTCCAAGAACATGGTTGGCTCCAAAGAATCCTTCTCTACTCTTTCACTATCAAAGGGGCCTAATATTCACATGGGAGATGATTCCCAGATTCCAGCAGAAGGAAGGGGCTCAGTCAGAGAAAAGCATGGTGAGTTAAAAATGTCTTATATGTGTCATCCCTTGCGGCTAACCTATTATCTGTTTACCAGATGACACATACAGGCTCTCTCAAGAGGGTCACATTCGATTGAGAGTCAGTTGACATTATAGAAAAAGCCACTAGAAAGCTTGTAGCGAAAGGTATTGTAAATCACTCTATCAAAGCTTATGAGTTTTCACATTTCTTGCATGTTTCTCCTCCTACAGCTTTATTGTCTCATGCTAACAACACCAGCTAGATTTGGAATGAAAGATTTGGCCATCTCAATTTCAAATATCTGAAGTAGCTTGACAATGATAACATGGTTGAAGGTTTTCCCTCCATCCAAACTTTCGATGGAGTATGTGTTGGGTGCTTGGTAGGTAAGCATCCAGAAAAGAAGTATGATGTTGGGAAGGCTCATGGAGCTATCTCTACACTTGATTTGATACACAGTGATGTTGCTGGACCTATGCCCACAAATTCAAATAATGGTTGCAGGTATTTTTTGACCTTTATTGATGATTGTTCTAGGTACTGCTGGATTTACTTCATGAAGCTAAAATCAGAAGTTTTAAAGATATGGTTGAGAACAACTTCAATAAGAAGATCAAGTCAATAAGATCCGATGGAGGAGGAGAATATGTTAAAAGAGATTTCCATAATTTATGTGAATCAGAGGGGATTCGAATGGAACACTCAATTCCATACACACCACAACAAAATGGTGTGGCTGAGAGGAAGAATAGATCACTCAAAGAGATGGAAACATACCTTCTCCATGGCAAGCATTTACCTCCTTCTCTTTGGGTTGAAGCAGTAAAATGTGCTTTGTATTTGCAGAATAGGGTTCCCCACAAGTTAGTGGTTGGGGTTAGGCATGGAATTTGACGTTCCATAGAATGTTTTTTTCATTTTTACACGTATTTGACATGTAAGTTTTTGATAAACACGTCAACATTGATAGGTAAAAAAATATTTGAAACATCAATTTAACATTTATGAATTTAGATCACCTGTCAAAATATTTAATACCTATATTAACTACTAAAACTTAGCTAACAATCATTGGCCATTATGATGGTCAGCTCCTGGGTTGCTCTTAATTTCCAGTTAATTGAGGAACACATAAATGCTAGACTTCTCTATTTCTGTGCATGTTTATTGTATTTATTTATATTTTGTGTTTCTAATTTTATTATTAGTCTTCTGCTCTGAGCCTTCAAATTTTTTCAAGGAAAATCTCTAAAATTTTCTCCTTTAAAATTTTATAATTTACTTAATTAGTAAATTTCTATATAAATATTTTACTCATATTTATATATAATACAAAATAAAATTTATTCACATTTACATATAATATTAAAAATAAATTGACACTCAACAAAATTAGTTAAACCGTCAAATGATAGACACGAAAAACTTGAAACCGTCATTAAAAATTTATTGACAGGCACAAGAAAATTGAATTTCCAGGCTTGGTTGGAGTGATTTCATTCGAAGCACTGCATGGGTATAAGCCTAATGTCTCTCATCTGAGAGTTTTTGGTTCCAAATCTTGGGCCAGGATACCACTTGACAAGAGAAAGGCCTTCCAAGCCCAAAGTAGAGAATCAATGCATTCTGCTGGGATATGCAGATGATGCAAAAACTTACAAACTGATGGAGGTTTCTACTAGAAGATGCTTCGTTGAAAGAAGTGTCCAGTTCAAAGAAGATCAACTACTTGATACTCCTCCAACAGCACAAGAAGGTATAACCATTTCTCCTCCTTTTTTTGATGATGATGATGTGATACAAGTTTCAGATTCAGATGAAGAAGATCACATACAACATGATCATGTTATTGAGACTGAATATCAAGAGATTCTAGATCCAGATCCAATACCCATTCCAAATCAGAATCCTAAACCCAGATGGGCTCAAAATCTTCTTGATGTAGCTGGAAGTGGTGCTGGAGTTCCAGAAGACAAAAGAAGAACTAGGTCCCAATATCAGAGTGAGCATGCTGCACTATCTCTCACAGAATAATGCAGCAAAGTTCCAGGTTGGTGCTACTTGATGATGGCGAATGATCAGCTACATGGCCCACAAAAGCAGAGATTTGATCATTCCCTACCTTCACCATCCAACAGAACCAAACAGAGTCATCAGTTCAGAAGTACATTTAGAGGTCCACTAATGGACCATGCTGCTGCATATAGCTGCAATTTTTGCAGCAATGTCTTTTCTCAAGTTATTTTTCTAAGGAGGAACCTTCTTTTTTCTAAAGATAGCTTTTAGATTGATATTTTCTTGCTTATTTTTTAGGGGGGTTTTTTCCCATGAGGTTTTCCCTTGTTTCCTTAGTTGTACTAAGTAGCATTTATTATTATTATCTTCTAGATTGTATTTGGATGACCTATGGTCTTGTTACCAGGGCCCATAGTTGTCCAAGTTAGGATTCAGGGGGGGTGTTAGGATTATTAATCCTCTTTTGGTCAAATGTCTATTAGATTAATTATTTCCTAACTTAGGAACCTTAAATTAATTAAATGAGTCCACTAGTGCAATTGGGTCCACATGGCCCAATGGGGCCACATGTACCAGTCATTGAAGTGTGGGGGACAATGCTAGAGTTTAACTACCACTTGTTGCATGTGCATGCATCAGTGGGGGCGCCCCCTAGACCAATACCTACATTTTAGGAGCCACTGGGAGTCTCGGCAGCAACCTGCTTCAGTTAGTTGGAGTTAGCACTATTTAGCCACAGCTAGCCTCCAGTTACCTTCATATGACTCACTATCAGTTAGCTAGCACATGCTTTGCATGGATAATATATGCATGCATGTGGAGGAGCACTTTTGTTCACCTACCACACTCAGTTGCACTGAGTTAACTAGCTGTTACTGTTTGTTGGATTTATTGGTAATCAGAGAGTTGATTTGATGGACTCCAATATTGATTGGGAGACCTTGAGTTAGAGATTCAGTTAGATACAGTCTTATCCACTTGGAGAATTCAAATTCACTTCTCATGCAGTTGAATACTACCTATTTGTAATCTATTGTACACCAGATATTATGATGATGAATATACTGTAAATTCCTGAGCAATACTTGTCTGTTTCCTGTGTTGTTTGTTTTTCTTAGTTTGTATGTTCATCGTCCATTCAATTGCTACAAAATAATAAGAACTCTCTGCTTGAAGATCATATGACATTCAAATTCTAAGAGTGTGATGGGTTGTAACATCCCTGGTTAAATTTAGTTACTATGATGCACATGTAAATTGTAACTTTCCTTGTTAAGTTTATGACTTTGATGACATGAAAGAACAATGTAAATAAATAGTTATTTAATGGTTTTAATTAAATTTTTGTATGATTATGAGCTTCCTTGGTGTGAATTAATAGAACTCTCATTTAAGGTTAATAGTTGAAATTTTACTCATCCTTAAGGGGACAAGTGTCCAAATGGGGAACATGTAGTTACTAGCCAAGAAAATTCCTAGGAAAATAAAAAAGCATGCATAGGAGGAAAAAACCCCATCCCTTTAGGAAAAGAGAGCTTTTAGGCTCTATTGAAATCGATCTTCCAGGCTTTGTGTTAGGTCTGGGCTTGCGGGATTTGTGATAAATGTGAGCTGTGAAGCTCTTGGAAATTTGAGAGCTACCAGGATCTATGGAATTAGAGCTACTAGGATCTCAGACCTTCAAGCTCTGGGAAGTAAATTTCTCTAGTTTATTTGGTGGCACTTGAAGAGAAAGGCTCAACTCATTAAATTTGAGTTCTGGGCAAGGGGGTGGAAGCTTGCAGGTCACTTAACTTTGAGTTTTCCTAAGGTTGGGTTGAGTGGGGCTTCTCAATTCCCAATACCACTATATATTTTTAGATAAGCTTCATTTACTGCCTTATAATTACAATTTAATGATTACTTTTGTATTATTTAATGCTGTTAGTATGATTAATAAACCACTAATAAGTGTTATATTTTTTTACATTAAAACAATTTACTAACTGTATTTTTTAATTAAGTTAAACCATCTATTGGCGGTTTGAGTCCCAAGTTATTGAGGTTGAAAACCCTATTTATATAGATTGCAAATAGAATTCAGTTTAAGAATTTTGGGGAGAAATCTCATGTATGAAAACCCTAGCATATTGGACAAGGGATTTTCATCTTGGGAAATCCTTAACGCCCATGTTTATGCTAGGTGTATAAACTCTGTGAGTATCTATGACTGACGACTACAACATATGATAACTAAACATTCAATAATTAAATATAACTGTAAATGTTTTATATCTCGTTGTATCCCAGTGAAAAGGAAATAAAGACTTTACCATGGCTTGTTATACATATAAACCATACAAGAAATATAACAGTAATTGAAATTAAAGTGTAAATAAAGAATTACAATGGAGACTATTTCTTTTATTTATCCTCAAGGTTTTTCAAAATCTGTAGGGTGAATGCAAGCTCATTAGGGTCACTTTTTGTGCATTAGATGCAATAGAAAACTAAAAAATAAGGCATCCCTCAACTTACTTGGATTGTTTGAGATACTTACACAAAATATCTTGCTTTGAGTGAAAAAGGTGAAATGTAGGAAATTGAATCACATTTCTGAATATATAAGATTTATGTATTGAAAATTTTCATAAATATGTCAAGTTTCATTTTTTCTAACAATCACTTTTTATTTTTCAAGCAAATGATAAGGTATATGATTTTGTGGGTTCATCCTTTGAGGGCCTAAATGATGGCTTTAAGCTACAAAAAATTACAGGAATGTCGGTAACATATAGCACTAGTGCAACACTATGTTTTTAAAATAAAATTAGTAATTTTTATTTATTTTTATAATTATCTAAGTGAGCATTCCTCGAAAATGGTACATCTTTTGTGGGTGCGTCCTTTGAAGGCCTTAATGCAATAATCATGAAACGGTTTTTTTTAGAATGTAGATGTAAGTTTATTCTAGTGTACCATATAGGGTTTTTAAAAAATGTTTGTGAAATGAAAAAAGCTATGAAAGAAACACTAAAAGCATAGTTTTTGACTTAAGGAGTGATGACAAAAGAAAATTAAGGAAAAATAGAAAAAAAAATATTCTTTTAAAAAAATTACGTATTTGGAATATGCATTAAAAATTATACATATGTCTAAGATATCATCAAGTATGGTTGTGTCTATCATGATGTAAAGAGTGGTATAATACATGCATATTGTGGAAATGGAGGAAATGCCCGATTATCTATGGTTTACACAGATTTGGTAACTTTGAACCAGACAGATAGGACTGCGGATGACACACGGGAAAATGGGAAGGTAGGTTTTAGGAACTATGGAACACTCGTGTGTTATGTTTAAATTAAAATATCTATTCCCTCACCTGGTGTTGACAAAAACTCTCTAGTTTTTTATTTAAAAAAAACACTCACGCATTATGGATTACATAACGCTCTAGCGTTATGGAATTCATAGCTCTCTAGAATTATGGGCTACATAACAGTTGAGTGTTATGAACTACATAACTCCAAAGAATTTATGAGTTAAAAAATTCTATATCATTTTAAACCACATAGATTATGTGTTAAGTTCCTAATGGAGATAAAGGGGGTGAGAGAACGAGAGGGGATACGATAGGGGGTGGGGGGTATCCTTGTAGTCCTTATCCCCTAACGCCCTAATCCCTTAACCCCTTATAGGACCTTAAGACCATAACACTTAAGCCCTTAATGCATAACCTCTTGAAATCTAACCTCGTAACCCCAAAGCTCTAAATCCCTTTACCCTTAAAGCCCCTAACCCTTAAACCCATTAATTGCTTTAGTTGGTTACCTCTATTCCTTTAAACATTAGCCTCTAATCTCTACATTACCCTCTAGAGGTAAATAAATTGTTTACACACTACGTTTGCATGCGTAACCTTGCTTATGCAAGTGTGCCCTACATTTTCATGTGCACTCTATGTTTGCATGTGTGCTCTTTGTTTGCATGAGAGCGATATATTTCCTTGATCTCTCTACCTTGGGATTGATCTCTCTTCTCTCGAATTTGGAAATGTCAGTATGCATGTTGAACTTTTCATTTGAAGTGAACTTTGAAATATAGCATAAATTCTAGAAGTGAACAAATTCCACATCTGAACATTTCATGATTAATTTAGCTAGAATAAAATGGTGTCTTCTATTAAATAGAGAAAAAATAGGATCAATAATTTTTTGTCAACGAATAAATAGAATCACTAAAGATCTATCTAAATTTTGGCATAATTAGGTGTTGAAAAATATCCAAATAAATACTTGATTTCTGTCATGTCCCCTCCCATCTATATGATCAACAGAGGGGGGTATGAATGCTATGCAGGGTGCTAATTTTCACCCCCAAGGCCATATTACGAATTCCATGAAATTTTAAATGTGTGTGCAAATGCAACAGTAAATTACACAATGGAAAATGAATTCATTTAGCACACACATCATGCATGTATCAACATATTCATCATAGGAATAACAACAAAATCATGCACAGAGATAAAATCATTTTCATTCTATACACAAGAATCCAAATGAATAATTAAAAATGGATCATTTTATTCAATTCAACATAAATAAGTAATAATCCATAACACGTAAACTCTGATTAAACATAAACAATATTAAACACGTATCTTTAATTGAAGTTGTCTAAACAACAAATTATGGAAGAGCAACATTCCACCCAACCATAGGTCTCTACCCAACCTATATTCTTCTAGCTGAGAAAGCACCCCCAAGATAGGATATGTATCCATTAAGGAGGAACTACTCGGGACTCACTCCCAACCCTAAGGACAAATACCCGTGCTAAGCAAACACATAGTTGGGTTTGTCAAGGATGCAGGGAGGAAGGGAAGGATATAGCTAAGACAGTGATATCAACCACGGAGCTACAAGCATATCAATTCTGATTTAGACAGCCTTTGAATCCACAATACCTACCAAACCCAACACAAGGAAGCCCCCCTTCTATGTTACACAGTCCCTCAGGAACCCCTTCCCTCCAATGCACTTTAGGGTGGGAATAGAAAGGTCCAAGGTGATAAAACTCAAGAGATTCTTTCCTTCATTGGGTTTAGAAAGAAATTACATCCTCTTAACTCTTTCCCACTACAATCCTCTCTTGTATTTTCCCCACAATTTGGCCATGTGTCTGTTAAACACGAAATTCCATTTTTTTGCTTCTAAATCGTGATCTTCCAATGGATTTTTGGGATTTTGGTACTCTCAATTTTTACCCATGGTTTATGTCTATGGATTGTTAGGATTATATAATCCTCCCTTGTCCATAGATATTCTATTCATCATCTTTTCTAACATAGGGAGACGTTATTACTATACTGGAGTATGGGGAACACATATAGAGGTTAATTGCCACTTACTGCATGTTCATGAATGATTTTGGGTGCCTTTGAGACCATTCTCTACATTATAGGAGACACTCTGAGTGCCTCCAGCAACCTCCATCAGTTGGTCGTGGTCGGTAGTCAGTTATGCTGAGTCAGCCTTCAGTTACATTCAATTAGATCACTCTCAGTTAGTATAGAGCTATTTTTGCATGGTTTCATGGGGAAGTGGCACATTTTCCACCTACCTCATCATTTTAACTGGTTTAACTAGTTTAACTGATTGTAGGACTGATTTAGATATCAGGAGTTAGACTAGTGTCTCCCATGCACTGATTGAGACACTGTTAGTTAGCCATATGGTAAGGTTAAGTTGGTAGATTCGAATCTTATCCACATGATTCAAATTATCCTTATTGTAACACTGCTGTATAATACTGGGAATAATGAATATTAATGTTATAATTAACTGGTCAATGCTTATCAGAGTTGTCTCAAATTTGTCTTGTTCAATGTACATTTTTCTTGATATTCCACTACACAATTCTACTTTTTAGTTGCTCTCATTTTCTTGTAGATCAATGGTTCAATAATTTAACATGGTATTAGAGCCTTTTTTAGGCTAACATCAAGTCTTATTTGAACTCCATTGTACACCAGAAGCAGCTGAGTTTCCACATAAATCCTGGAATTATAGGCTTGCTCCCTCTGAATTCTGTTCATAGAAGTCTATCTAGGTGCGACAGAATCTGATAAAGTGTACATGCCGAGGTGGAAAGGATTAAATATGAAATGATTGCAAATCGATTTTGGTTTTGCAATGATATTTGCAGGTATCTACATAACTTCTTAAGGAATTGACTATTTCAACATATAGATAGATGGATTCTTCATCTCTCGTACCTTGAATCCTTACACCCTTCAAGTACTCTGATTGGAGGGTAGATATCTAGGTAGCCTTGCGCAAGATTGGTATGTATAGGATGACAATGGGTAGAGAATCTAACCCCAAACAATATATTGAGAAGATTTTTTTTTTGAATCATCTTGATGAGGACTTCAACTTCATGTGCACTCATATCTCCTGGGATCTTTTGTTCCATCTTGAGGGACTTGGAAATCCAAAGGAAGCTTCGGAAAATATTGAATATTTGTTTGGAAAACAAGATGATATTCAAGGGCACATATTGGAGAATGAGCTCATAGCTCTACAGCCTAGCAGTTTCAAATCTATTCAACAATTTTTCACTAAATACAAGTCACTAGTACTGTAATGCAAAAAATGTGAATTAGAGAGAAAAGATGAGAAGCTTGTGATTTTCATACTTATAAATATTGGCTCAGAGTACTTAGTCTTTTTCTCTACATTCCATTTCAGAATATCTTACATCCCCAATTGGAATATGCCTTCTCTAGATGCTTTTGTTGAGTCCTTAATACAAGAGCATGATAAATTGGTTTAAATGGGAGTGATTCAAAACTCTAAGAATCAAGAACTCTTGATGTCATAATCAAACAATGTTCAATCCAAAGGGAAGCACAAGGGGAAGGATCCCAAAGCTACTGATTTGAAGCCATAAGAGAATCAAATATCTTCCAAAGGAGCCTTGGGTTCCAAGAAAAAGAAGAAATTCAAGAAGACTAGATGTCCCTACTGTATGAGGGGATTTCATCCATAGAACCAATGAATGAATAAGACAATTATCCAACTTTCAACACTCCTTGAAAAGAACAATATTTCCCTCCCACAAGGAGAAAAGAAGTATGATGCCGAAAAACCGACAAAAGATCATGAGAGATGCCATGCCTTGAAGGCATGACTCACTCAGTTGAAAGCTTACTTGATTGATTCTGGAGCATCCAACCACGTGGTTGACTGCAAGGAATCCTTCTCTTCTCTCACTCTATCAGGAGGGCCTAGAATTCACATGGGAGATGACTCCCAAATCTTAGCTGCTAAGAAAGGTTCTATTAAAATCCAACATGGTGAGTTCAAGAATGTTCTCTATGTTCCCTCTCTTACAAAAAATATGTTGTTTCTTTATCATATCACCCATATAGGCTCTCCCAATAGAGTTACATTTTCCTTTGACTCGGTTGAAATCACATAAAAGTCTACTGGAAACCTCATAGAAAAAGGGTTTGCTAACCATGCCTCAAAGGCATATGAGTTCTCTCATTTTTTTCTTGTTTCACACCCAACAAATTTATTGAATCATAATAACAACACCAACAAGATATGGCATGAGATATTTGGGCATCTCAATTTCAAATATATCCAACAACTCCACAATGAAAAAATCATTGAAGGATTTCCTCTCATCCAAACATTAGATGGAGTATGTCCTGGTTGGTTGGAAGGTAAGCATCCAGAGAAGAGGTATGAAGTTGTGAAGGAAACTAGATTTGCCTCTACACTTGATCTGATACACAGTGATGTTTTAGGACCAATTCCTACAACATCAATTAATGGTTCCAGGTATTTCCTTACTTTTATTGATGATTGTTCAAGGTTCTGCTGGGTATATTTCATGAAACAAAAATAATAAGTATTCGAAATTTTTAAAGTTTTTAAAGATTTGATTGAGAATAGTTTCAAGAAAAATATCAAGTCCATTAGATCAGATAATGGAGGTGAATACATTAAAATATATTTTCAGCATTATTGTGAATCATAGGGGATTCGAATGGAACACTTAGTTCCATACACACCACAGTAGAATGGTGTTGCTGAGAGGAAAAATAGATCATTGAAGGATATGTAAACATGTCTTCTCCAATACAAAAATATTACTCCTTCTCTTTAGGATGGAGATGTAAACTATGCTTCCTAGATACATAATAGAGTGCCTCATAAATTAGTGTTTGGGTCCACTCCTTTCAAAGCACTGCATGGGAATAATCCTAATGTCTCTCACTTGAGAGTTTTTGGTTACAAAGCTTGGGATAGAATACCCATGGATAAGAGGAAGGCCTTCCAATCCCAGAGTAGCAAATGCATACTGTTGGGATATGTTGAGGATGCAAAAGAATATAATTTTATGAAACTTGCAACTAATAAGTGCTTCATAGAGCGCAATGTTCAGTTTGAAGAAGATCAATTGCTTGATCTACCATCATCCGAAGCACAAGAAGGTATAAACACTCTTCCATTTCCTTTTGATGATGATATTTTGTCACATATTTTAGATTCAAATGAAGAGGAAGAATATCAACATGATCTTAATATTGAGGCTATACCTTAGGAGAATCTAAATCTAGATCCATCTCCCATCCCAAATCAGTGGCCTAAGCCTAAATGGGCCCAAAATCTTATTGAAGCAGCCAGGGATGGTGATGGGAATCCATAATAAAAAAGGAGAATAAGGTCCCAGTATCAAAATGAGCATGTTTCATTTTTTCACACAACTTCTCTATATGCAAAGTGGTGCAACAAGCTTCTATGAAAGTGCTACTTGATGATAAAGAATGACCAACCATTTTTCCCACAGAACAAAATTGATCCTTCCATTCCTTCTCCAGAAAGAAGAAACACATACAACATCCTTCAGATCAGAAGAACATTGACAGGTTCACATGCACAGCTTCAGGATGATGTTGCACAAAAGAACCATGCTGCTGCATAGTGCTACAAATTGCAACAAAGTTTTTGCAAGTTATTACCCAAAGAAGAAAATTTTCTCTTAAGTATGGTTTGTTTTTGCTCTTCCTTCTTATTTTGAGGGGGGGGGTTCCCATGAGTTTTTTCCCATTTTCCTTAGTTTATTAAGAAATTTTGTTTTTCATTAAGATTGTATGAGTTACTTTTGTCCTAGTTTCCTAGGCCCAAAGNGGGGGTTCCCATGAGTTTTTTCCCATTTTCCTTAGTTTATTAAGAAATTTTGTTTTTCATTAAGATTGTATGAGTTACTTTTGTCCTAGTTTCCTAGGCCCAAAGTTTTCCAAGTCAGGATTAAGGGGGGGTGTTAGGTATATATAATCCTCTCTTATCTATATCTAGTCTATTGATCGTATTGTCTAGCATAGGTAGACATTATTACTGTATTGGATTATGGGGAAAACATATAGAGGTTAACAACCACTTACTTCATGTTCATGCATGAGTTTAGGTTCCTTTGAGACCATTCCCTACATTATAGGAGCCACTCTGAGGGCCACCAGCATCCTCCATCAGTTGGTTGTGGTAGGTAGTGAGTTATGCTGAGTCAACCTTAAGTTACATTCATTTATCTCACTGTCGGTTAGTATAGCGCCATTTTTGCATGGTTGCATGGGGAAGTGGTGCCTTTTCCCGCCTACCTCATCAACTTAACTGATTGTCAAACTGATTTAGGTATCAGGAGTTAGACTAGTGTCTCCCATGTAGTGATTTAGACACCCCTAGCTAGCCATTTAGTCAAGTTTAGTTGGTAGATTTGAATCTTATCCACATGATTTGAATTCCCCTTATTGTAACACTGTTGTATATTGTTGGGAATAATGAAGATTAATGTTGTAATTAACTGATCAATTCTTATCAGATTTGTCTCATTTAGTGTACATTGTTCTTGATATTACACTACATAATTCTACCTTTCAATTTCTCTCATTTTCTTGTAGATCAATGGTTCAATAATTTAACATGGATTGCCCACTAGATTTCACTCCTCACGTGAATATCTTGACGTTTTTATGCTCTAAAATGGGGTTTCATTTCTGGTTATGATTTATGCAAATTGCACTAGTGGGAATGCATAACAGGTTGATAATTGATATCCCCTTGTTCCCCAATGAATTGGAATGATGGAGAACAAATTCCCATGAGATTAATTAACTTCTAGTTCAAGTAAAATGATCTCACACCCAACCATATGATTTTTTTGGTTTTCCCATTCTCCATTAGATTCATGAGATGATTTCTTAGCTACCTTCGTACAACAAAATTAAATATCAAGAAGGGAGTCAAGATGGGTTACCAAGATGGAATTTGGTAACAATTTTTTAAACCCCACAGCCCCTCACGTCTCCCTAGTGGATACACATTTCACCCTCATTTTAGTTTCTTCCTTAGCCAACTATTTTTATTGCATTAAAAATATTTACATGCTTATACAATTTTCCATGGCTTACCAACACATGGCTAACACAAAATAAAGTACTTTCCTTTAAAACATGAGCATTCACTAGTGGGGCCTTGTACTTAAGCTCCATGCTAGGAATCATACATCACATATACACAATATTTACATATAAATACAACACATTCTAAGAGTTAAAATGGAGGTATTACATTCCCCTCCCACTTAGCACAACACCATCCTCGGTCATCTCAAAATTTGAACAAAAATGGGTATGCATATTGTAGTGGGGATTTCTCCATGTCTACATGCAGAAGCACCAACCTTAGATCATTGTGATCGTAAGGAAGAGCTCAATTAAAAATAAAACAAAAAGCTAAACTAATAATAGAACGCAAATATTTTTTAACATTTTTCAACATATATTGGCCAAACTAAATGAATGCAAATAAATAAAAACACACCTCTTTTTCTGTAGAATGGGCCACCCTAGCCTTCCTCGAAAGTGGTTTCGTAGCTCCACGGGTTGGTTCTCCAATTTTCTCCATGGATAGCTGTCAAACGGGGAATGGATTCCACATGGGTACAAAGAATGTCTCAATGTACACCGTGGGAATGGTATGGTGACGAGAATGGTGGCAAGGGAGTATGTGAATACCCGAGAGAAAAAATGTCACGGTGTACCCACAAATGAAAAATGAGAAAAAGGTGTTTTGGGAGAGCCCTTCACAATGTATTTATAGTATGGTCCTAGGGTTTTTTGACCCAAGATGGTGACCCATTGTATTTTCCTATGGTTTTCTGGCCCTTTCTCATTTTCAGGGGTTTTTACCCTTTTTTGGGAGAGAGTGAGGGTAAACCATAGTAAATAATGATGTTTTGGACCATTTTTGGTGGAAATACAATTGTGAAGGTCAAAAGTAAGGTAAATATGGTAGGAATATGATGTATGTATATGGTTTAGACCATGTAGAGCTAGCTGAACACTTTTTACCATTGACAGATTTCCCCTGATGTGTGAGGGAAGGAGCTCATCATATGGCCGATAGTCATCATAGGATCATGGGAATAATGGTGACAATAGTGGAGAGACTAGAGAGACCTACGGAGAAGTGGAGATTCTTGATTCTAACTATGGTGGATTTTGGTTTTTTATTATGGGTTCTCAAAATGGATGAGATACATATAATGTGTGACATGTATATGGATGAGGAGAGCATACCCATGCTCATAAAAATGTCAAAATAATAAATAATGGGATCAAGGCTCAAAAAATTAGAGTCGATCAATACATATACAAATGATGATACATAATGGTGGCCTCAATGGGAGGTTGAATACAATGCTGATTTGAAGAAATGATACCTAGGAACAATGGCAATCTCATGGAATGCAATATCATCACAACTGATGCTTTGCTGAATTAGGAGGTGTACATATATATGGACTCAATGAATGAGAGTTAGAATCTCTGTGGTACAATGTGTAGCATCAAGTACTGGAGATACAAGGAAGCAAAACACTGGGGCTTCCGAACATTGTTTCCAACGCATCCCAGAAATCACAAGGGATAAGAAACTATGTGGGTCCCTTAGTAGACTCACTAATGTTCTAGAGTCAAGTGACAACTGGGGTCTTCGACCAAATAATGAACAGGCCAATACCCTATATGAATATCAACGGTGCGATTATGTAGCTAAAGTCAAGCATGTGAGACAAAACCATCCAGAGAGGCACTAATGAATCTTCTCAAGTGTTCCAAGGAACTCATCAATGAGGTGGATGAAACTAGGATAAAGGGACCTTTGTGTCTATCCTATGGAATAGATGTGTTGACGTTGACAGAGGGAGACCTACAACTAATCAAGGCAATGCTGTCTCTTCAACTAGAAGCACAAGGGGGATAACAAAAGATGTGGAACAATCTAGGGACTGACACACTGAATGGGGAAACACAGAAAGGGGGAGTATGGGGGACTTGAACCTCCTTTATTTAGAGTATGACGATAGGGAAAACTTGGCAGAAAATGAAACTGACTCATGGGAGAGGGATCATGTTGATGTAATTATAAATACGGAATGTATTCACTTGTATTTCTTATGTATTGTACCTCGATGTTTATTCCGGGAAGTGTTTGTAATGTAATTGAGTCATGTAATGCCCCGATGTTTCGATCTGGAGTTTCTATAATGAAAAAAAGTCATGTCAAGTCAATGTGGGTAACCCTCCTATTATTCAAGGGTTAAAGTCCCTACAGTTCTGGGGCCCTAGGGTTGTTAGAATCACCTAGTGAAGTCGGCTCTAGTGAGTCATTGTCAAGTCGAGAATTAGTATAAATAGAGAGTGAGTCTCTCTATTTTACACATACTCACTCACACTGAGTTGTAGCGCATAGCTGAGGGAGAAGAAGTTGTTGAGGCCAGAAAGAAAGGGGCTACTGCTGTCGGGAGATCATCTTATTGTTTTGGGTTTTACTTTTGGTGTTAATTCTATCTCTAAGGAAGTTGTGGGGTTTTCTCCATTTATGGTTTCCCCGAGGAAAAACACCGTGTTCATTGTCTCTTGTGTTTGATTGTTGTGCTTTTTATTCTCTCAGTTTAATATCCTAATATAATGCTAGCTTAATGTTAAAAATCTAACAGATCATAGCTGTAATCCTGGGAAGATAACTGCAAATGGAAAATACTGAAGGAGGTAACTCGACTAGTTGTATCCAGGGGATCCAAGGAAGACTCATCATAGAATACTCTGAACAAAGGTGACCCAATGGGGAGAAGCTACCATACTGTGATATATGTGGTGGCACCTAAAGACACCGTTATGACATGATCTCATGGATTTTTAGTGAGTCCAAGAAAGTAAATGCTCGATGGTGTTTTCATGTTTAGAGAGTCTGAAAATAGGAAGAAGACTCCAGTGTGGTCTCTTTTTCGTATGTAGTCTCCTAAGCACAAAAAAGGATAAAAGTGTACAAAGGAGAGCTATTCCAAACTTTGGGGAAGGAAGACTTCTTTACTGTTGGTAGTCCAACCAAGCCGGAAAAGGTTAAACCTATACTGACTGGGAAGTCGTTCAAATACTTTTACGAGCATGAATGAAGCGAAGTTTTCTCATAGTATTTTCTTGATAAGAAGGCTGGAAAAGAGCTTAAAGACAACCTATAATGATCTTTTTCATAAAGTATGGTCCCAATGTTCGAGAAAGAATAAAAGTATACAAAGGGAAACGTTCCTAGCGGGAAGGTGCCAGGGTAATCCTTTTCTTATGATAGTCTATATAGTCTGAAAAATGAAATAAATGAGGCCACATAGATGCCCTTTCAAATACTTTAACAAGCATGAAAGGAAGAAAGCGTGCTTGGCAATATTTTCATTCTTTTAGGATTCAGAAAAGAGCTTAACAAAAAATTCGTAATGGTCAATCAAGCAAGGGAGGAAGTGTTCGATATATGGAAATAGGTTATGTTGTGAACATGGTTGAGAGGAATAAATGCAGAACACTGATGGGGCCCCCTTGCAGGATGATGGGCGGTAAAGATGGCCAACTGTGCAGTATAAATGGAGCAAATGGCTCATGAACATGCCAATACATACAATGGGTAATTATCGTGATGGCACGCAAATATAGGTGACTTCCAGGAAATGGCCCAAAAAATCATAGTGAGAGAACAAGATGAGGGTCTCATCAAAATACAGAGGGAGGAAAACCGAACCCGGTGGTGTGAACGATGTCTCAAACGAACTCTGGATGACTCTGTGGTGCATGAAAGAAAACCTTGACCAAATGGAGGCCTATGGGTATGGAGCTAACTCAATGTACAAGGTGTGATTTGTGTGGTGGAATGCAAATCAAAGTGACTCCGAGAAATGGCTTGAAGAATGTAGGGAGGGATTCAATCTAGTACAAGTCATCTCCTTACCTGGGAGCTTTTTGCACAATTGTGGCAGCTTCCTATCCTCATAGACGATGATCCGCATGTGAACATGGACTACCGGGGAGATCCTGGAGACGCCTCAACCTCCAATACAGGTCTAAGGACCTAACGGTATGCTAGCATGGTGGTAGCTAGATCATACGTGCAACATATTGTGTGCATGTGCAGACGTGGGGCCTCACCCTCCAGTGGGGTACCATCAGCACAGGGGCATGGTGTTTGTATTAGATCCACTCTCTCATGTGAAAATGATGCAACTGAATGCTACAATGGACGCCCTACAACTAGACGTGGAGAAACTAATGGAGGGGGTCACTGACGCGTGGTTAAACAAGAAATAAAAACTATGACACAAGTTTACAACATGGTGAGCGACTTCAGGCATATAACATCTTGAGGTAGAGCCCATTGTGGGGATTATTCAAAAGGTGACTATCAAAGTCAGTAAGGATGTATTCCCCCTTCCCAAGACATCAATGGATGACGTATGGGCTGTACCACATGGAATCAAAATTCCCTTTCCCTAACTTATCATTTTCTTGATCATAGACGAGGACAAGATTGCCCTCGCTAAAGGTGCAAGGGTGGACGTGGGAGTCAAAATGGGGCTTAGACTGAGTCTTGGTTTCTTCGATCATCTAGAGAGCAACATGACGATCCTCATTGGTCTGTTTGAGAATAAGTAGGGGTTATTCTAATGGTGAAGTATCAGGTAGAATTTCGTCGACAAGGTGGGTTGACAGAATCTGGCATTCGATGGGAAGTACCGAATCCACACCATGGACTAAGTGAAAAGGGGTAAAACCGGTGGTAGTCTCATAGAGCTCTCCCTCATCATGAAAGTGGTGCTGAGATAGATTTGTTGAATGTTCCACGATTGAGGAGGAGCAAGGACTAGAGATCATGTCAATGGTGTTGGTTATGTTTGAGGAATAAACAAGAGGGTGGATTTCCTCGAGGACAAAAATGTTGGATTCACGGGATTGTTTCTGAAGGTCGCGAAGGGAGGAACGATACTCAAGAATGTCTAGGTGTTGAAATATTGTAACTTCGAAGAATATTCTATATGTATCTTTTTGTGGTCCCCGATGGTCCTATCGGGAGAACCACTTGTATTACTTTGTACCCCGATGCTTCTAATCGGAAGAACTAATAAGAGTCATGAGGTAGTCCCCTCTAATTGTAAAGGTGGGTCATTAGCACCCCAGTGTGGTTACTTGAGCCTACATGTGTAACTTGAGGCTACATGATTAACTCGAGCCTACATGTCGGATGAGTTAATTAAAGTGAACGGATGAATATAAATAGAGGTGTAGCACTCCTCATTTGGAGCACACACTATCACTTGTGTAGCGCATTAGTGGAGAGAGAGAAGCAACTGGAGAAGGAGGAGGATCAGGCTTTGATCTCCTTGTTGGTTTTACCTTTTATATTTTTGGGCATCTATATTGAGGAAGCTTTTGCTGGGTTTTTCCCTTTATGTTTTTCCCAAGATAAATCTGTGTTGTTCTTGTGATACTATTTCTTTCAGTGATCCTGCTTATATGCTTTTGTTATGAAAATGAAATGAAATACTGATGTATTAGCTAAGCATATGAAAAGTTAACACTGGGAAATGGTGAGAGTAATAACCATACAAGCCATAAACTGTACAAGGATGGTTGGTTCGCAATGACTTGTTCTTGACCACTGATGGATCCAGGATGGTGACCACTGGAGTGCCATAGACCTCATCTATTGTGTCCATGTTGGTGTGAAGGAGAGGAAACTCATGACAGTTTTGTGTCACATGGCCTTGGATATCGCAGAAAGAAAAAATAGGATCTATAAGTGGTTCAATCATTGCTTTGGAGGAATTTCCCCTGGCTTTCTTTGGAGGAGGAGGGGCAGGCTTGGAGATGGGGTTAGTCTTTGATAGACCAGGATTTGGGTGTGACACTGTCTCAATGGGTTGGATGGGAGTGAAAACGACCCAGGGAGTCGGGGTGGGGTGGGTGGATCAAGGTACCATACATGAATTTCCAATGTGAAATTAGGTAAATTGAGAGTATCCATGATAGGCTTTCTCATGATGCCATATGGTGGAAAAAGGAAGGGAATCGCATGTACTGGGAAGGAACCCCAAATATTTCCCTGATTATTGTGGCTGGGGTTGCGACTAAGGTTGTGATGTGGTCGGAATGGTACTAGATGTGATAGTGCACAAATAAGATATGTCAATCCCTGAAGGTGGAGGTGGTAAGGACAAAAAGGTGTCCGTCATAGGAGTGTTGGCGAACAAGAATGGGCCAACACCAGATAAAGATGGAATGGACATGCTATCGATTGCGGTGTTGATAGTCAAAAGGATGTGTTCTGAAGTGGATGACCCCTTAGGATCATAGTACATCAACTGGTCGATAGTCACGATCTTACCATCATGAGGGAATATCAGGAGTCGAAAGACGGTAGAGGCCATGACTCATATGGAATACATGTAGCTACGTCCTAGGAGGAGGTTGTAATCAAGTTGGGCATTGAAAACCTCAATGTAAATTAACATTGTTTTATTGGCTAACTCATAAGGAGTGTCCGTGAGAATCCCTTATGGTTAAGTAGAGTGGCCATCATAGGTGTGGAGAATCATGGTGGAAGGTTGGAGGGTAGGGGACATAAAGAAAACAAAGGTTGACATAATGCAGGTGGATTCCCCCCTCATCAATAATGCATCGATGTACGACCAAATTCCAGATTGAGACCAAAACTTGGAAGGAAACGATAGATGGCATCTTGGGATCTCCTTGATCCAATTCAAAGGTGATAAATTTGGAATCAATGGGATCAACGACACTTAGCACGGACAACAATGCTTTACGTTGTGATGGGAAAGTTTTAAGCACTTCCAAAGCAAACATGGATGTAGGATATTGGGCCAAGTCGTCAACTATACTGTAGTTGAGGGTGGCTTTGGAAATAGCATTGTTTGTGACATGACACATAGGAAACCATGGGACTTTGGTCACCTCATCTATGGGGGGTCTCAATAAGTCGAGAGCCATGTCAAAATTGGTAGAGGTAGATGTTGCTGATGGGTCAACGGTTTCTGTGTTGGATCCATACTAGTTGTGTTGAGTCTGGAGGTTGACCTCAGACGATAATGTCATGAGGTGATGGACACCAACCTCAACAGGAGTTTTGGCAGCAGGTGGGGCCAAGGATTGGGTTGAAACCATTCCTTGGTATAGTAGGGGGTTTTGGAGTGCCATAGGTGGAGGACTTGGTGGCGCAGGGTTCAACTAATCTAGAGTAGATGCGTTCAAACCACGTTGATTATCAATTTGGAAAAGTTTTTTGACGCAAGCCATGTGAGGACACTGATGACTGTAATGACCATAGGTGTTACATATAGCACACAGATGATTGGTCTGTAACTGTGGGTTCTTTCCAAGTCAATTAGGATGATGGGGATTCTTTGTAGGAGGTTTGAAACCATTGTTGTTTGGAGGTTTGGCCTGCTGGTCGCCTCCTTGAGGCTCATTGTTTCCCTGATTCCTACCTCTCTTGTTTTTTCCCTACCTTTGTTGGTTATTGGGGCGGGTTGGTTGGGGATATTTTGTTGAGAATAAACCTGTCCTGTAGTAATTGGAGGAGTTGGGGTCGGATCTGAAGTGGGTTGCACAAGTGGTGCATAATAGACCAGAGGAGCTAGAGGGGCTGCAAATACAACCGTCTGGATAGAACACGAGTGTGCCAAACAAGTTGGTCCATGAGCATGAGGAGCTGGTGCGGGAGGTACATATGAGGGGGTTTCTCTGGATGGAGTTGTCATACGTGAGTAATCAGGGGCGTAGTTGGGGGGATCAGAAGATGAAGTAGCTCCAAAGTGAGCCATCACATGTGAGTAATCAGGTGCATAACTTGGTTGGGTGAAACTATGGGTGTTACCCAGATGTGGTGGCATCATGGGAGAAGTCACCTAAAACTGCGGGTGTTGGGTAATAGAGTCAATAACGTCATCAGGAGTGTGAGATTCCCCCGGCGTATAACGTTGAGAGGCGTCGGCTCAGGGAGCATTGGGTATGACGGTGTATAATTAACCGAACTAGGCATAGATCAAATTAAACTGCTGATCCTTAAGGATGGCTTCCTCCTCAGTTTGGGGTGGCTCAGATGCGACATCCTTGGCTATGGGGGGGAGTAAGGTTTTGAGGAACCAGTCAAGGAAGATCCTTTTGTCGAATTGGATTTTACACAAGCTACGACGATGATTCCATTCGTGGATATGGTCTCAGATATGGGTAGCTATGGTCTGGCGACAGGATAATAATATCTCCACTCCCTCATCATAACGAATGGGCATCTAAAAGTATTAAAGGAACATTGAAGCGAGTGAGGATAAGTCAGGGAAGTAGCATGAGGAAACTCGATGTACCACTTGGATGAAACACCTGTAAGTGTGTGTTGAAACAACCTCAATCAAACAGAGTCATACACAATGCTATTAGATGAACACCACAGGTGGAATGACATGATGTGATTTTGAGGGTCATCTCCTACCTTTCCCTAAAACTTAGGGATGTCTGAGGGAAGCTTCGTTGGAATTAGAGGCCATTGTGGGTGGTGACAAATGGGATCATTGCCATAACCGTGCCAAATATGGAAGGTTGAGGCTAGCCATAAAAGGTAGGCTAGAGCTAAGGTTGGATCGGGAATGACCAACAATGGTGCCGGTGGCTATAGGAACATAGTTCCCATGCATGAATCGGGGTGGATGAGGTTGACTTCCCATAGTAGAAATATTTGGAATGGACATGGAAGGGCCACTGCCCCCAAGTATAAAAGGTGGTATGGTAAAAACCACAGTAGATGGTGTGGGGCCACCACTAGTGGGTAGCGTACCAGCAGCAGTGTGTGCAGTGGAAATGGGCCAACTAGAACCTGGACTAGTTGGTACGCTATAAGAGATACCCGTGATGATGGGTGGTAAGGACATAGGTCCACCGCTAACTATCCCTCCGTGGAAGGGATATGAGTGTGCACCAGCAATGGGGCTAGATGGGGTAGTGAACAAGGTTGGTTCGAATTGATATAATTCCGAATCATATTCAGAGGCCGTGTGTGGCTCCAAAGGTGGTGAGTGACGTTGAGGTTGTCTCTGATGGTGTTGGTTCATGGTGGACGTATGATGACTATACAGAGTGTTTTGTAATGACTAGAAAATCGAGAGAAATAATCGCATGCTTAGAAACCCAGCTACAAATGAGTGTGTAGAAGGAAAGCGAATAAAAAGGCGGCTCACAGGCCAACAAAAACCTCTAAAAATAGACTACGAAAGTGGGTCACAGAAAGGTGAGTTTACAACAAGGGTAGCCAGAAAGAAATAAGAAGCACTACCTATCAAATTAAAATGACTCACTGACCTATGGGTTATGAGTGAATTAAAGCTCCTAACTACAAGCTGGAAGCCCCTCACAAATCATGTCCTCAGTAAGGTGATGAAATCCTAGTTAGACAATACGAAATGGAAGGACCATACAGGCTAAGAGAATCCTACTACTGAAAAGGAACTATGGGTAGAAGAACCCTAGAACATTGGCCACTAAGATACCTTATTCATGACACGTCCATTTGGTTTACTAACACTTCAACCCTTTGGCCCTCGACACCTAGTATTCATTGGCATTCACGAGAAGGACTATGAAGGTTTAGACTTTGGTGCAAGATGGAGTGTGGTATTCCACCCTGACTTCCAGAACCTCTTCGTTGCAGCGTACTTTTGAGTAGGGGACCTCTCGACGGATTGATTGTGACTGTGTCAAGAAATACAAGAGGTTTTTGGTTCCCTACCAGACAACAACTATGTCTCAGAATGTGAATGACATAGGGGTGTTTTTTGGATGCTTATCCCCAAAGTCCTAACATAACTACAAGATTGTTTTATCCTGAAGTGAGGTTACAATGTTGGTTTGTATTTAAGTTAATTTTAAGGCTCTGCTCGGGGTCATGAACTGAATGTTTAACTTAGTGGTCTGAATTGTGTGCAACTATATGTCAAACCTAGAAATCCACAACAAAGATGTTAGAATCTCACTATTGGTATGCAATTGTAATGCGGTAAATAACAATAATGAATAGTAAACCTTCAAAATTAAAAAAATTCTTCAAATAACAAAATTATGCTTGAAACAAATGAGAAGTAAAGGAACTTTTAATCAAATGTAGGAAACAAGCATGGGGTTTCAACTACGGAGCTCAAATATGGAAACTCATAAACCAAGTAGGGGAGACCTCAAACACACCAAGGGGCTTTAAAAGATCAGATATGGAAATAAAAATAGGCTGGGACAAATTTTGGGACAGACAGGGGTTTGAAATAGGCACAAAAAATAGACAGAAAACTGACGATCGCACCTGTTGGCAAAACAGGAGAGCTCTAGGTCACATGAAATAGAGGGTCAGTTTTCCCAGTTGCGATCTTGGAAAAAAATAGCCAAGTCATGCAAAGCAAAGGGTAAGATGAGAATGATTTGCTCAAACTAAATCACAGGAGCGATTGGGGTCACACAGTAAGCTGAAAAATGAGCGATTTGGGAAAAAACAGACAAGTCATGCAAAACAGAGAGTTAAGCATGGCTAGGTCACTCAAAACCGAGTCACAGGAGTGACTAGGGTCGCTCTAGAAGTTGGGATAGGAGTGATATGGGTTTTTACACTAGGTCTCTCTTATTGGGGCTATAGGTGTGACCTAGGTCACGCTTATTGGGTGAAAAGGAGCGTCTAGGTCACGAATTTCGGCCAGATAAGAGTGAATCGACTCGAAATGGGAAAAAATTAAAAAGTAGAGCCGACAAGGTCTAAGGGAACAGGCACTGACATAGTAAGGGTTCATATCGACCGTGAGGGGGGCCATTTTGTGACGGATGATGGCAGAAAATTAGAACAAACCACTGGAAACCTGCAAAAACTGAGATCCAAATGGATTGACCGAGTGGGGTCTTCAAAACTGTAGTGGGGATTTCTCCCCAGCTGCGTACAAAAGCACCAACCTTAGATCACTACGATCGGAAGGAAGCGTTTAATGGAAAATAAAAAAAGAAGCTAAACTAATAACAGAAAGAAAATATCTTTTCACATTTTTCAACATATATCGACCAAACTCAATGAATGCAAATAAATAAAAACACACCTCTTTTCCTATAGAATGGGCCACCGTAGCTGTCCTCGGAAGCGGTTCCGTAGCTCCATGGGTTAGTTCTCTAGTTGTCTCCACAGGTAGTTGTAAAATGGGGAATGGATCTAAGATGGGTATGAAGAATGTCTCAACATACACCATGGGAATGGTATGGCGACGAGAATGGTGGCAAGGGAGTATGTGAACACCTGAGAGAAAAAATGTCTAGCGTACCCATAAATGAAAAATGAGAAAAAAGGTATTTTGGGAGAGCCCTTCACAATGTATTTATAGTATGGTCCTAGGGTTGTTTACCCAAGATGGCGACCCATGATATTTTCCTGTGGTTTTCTAGCCCTTTCTCTTTTTAGGGTTTTTGAACCCTTTTTAGCGTTTTTGACCGTTTTTTGGGAGAGAGTGAGGGTAAACCATAGAAAATAATGATGTTTTGGACCATTTTTGGTGGAAATACAATTGTGAAGGTCAAAAGTAAGGGAAATATGGTAGGAATATGATGTATGTATATGGTTTAGCCCATGTAGATCTAGGTGAACATTTTTTAGTGTTAAAACATATTTCATTGCATCCTCCAACTCCCATTTAGCGTCATCGAGACCAATGTGCTTACATTGCACCTTTACATGTCTAATGGCTTGGTTCTAGAGAATTGTTACGTTCTTGTCGAGGATGCACATAGGATCTACTTGGAAATCTCCCTTGGGTTCCACGTGTATCAAATTCCAATCAATTATGTGATTTGTATCATGTACATACTTGTTAAGCAAAGAAACATGAAAAACATTATGAGCTCTCATGTTAACAAGAAATGCAATCCTATATGCAATTGGTCCTATCCTATTAAGGACTTCAAATGGCCCGCAATATCTAGGTTCCATCTTGGTACAAATTCCCAACTTTAGGGATCTTTCCTTGGTATTTACTATTAAATAAACATGATCCCCACTTTTAAATTCCTTATGCACTCTTTCGGAATCTGCATAACTCTTTTGTTTGTCATGGGATTCCTGTAATTTATGCTTGATCTTAACAAGTTTTTGTTCCATTTCCTTAAGCATTTTTGGCCCAAGTACAACCCTATTCACTGGACTATCCCAATTCACTGTAGTTTTGCATCCTTTTCCATACAATGCCTCAAATGGACTCATTCCCAATGATTCTTGATGTCCATTATTGTATGCAAATTATACCAAGTGTAGGTAATTATCCCACTTAGATGGTTTATCCATCACATACATTCTCAACATGTCTTCAAGAACTTGATTCGCCCTCTTAGTTTGACCATCTGTTTAAGGATGATACATTGTGCTAAAATTCAGCTGACTTTTGAACTCCTGAATTATCCCTTTCCAAAATTTAAACGTGATTTTTTCATCTCGATCTAAAACTATTGCCTTGGGTAATCCATGTAATCTAAATATTTCCATCTCTATGTCACTCTCCTTATGAGTGGACTTGACTAGAATAAAATGAGCTACCTTTGAATGATTGTAAACTACAACCATGATTGAATCGTGCTTCCTCACTTTCATTGGAAAACATGTTATAAAATCCATAGAAACTACTTTTCCCTTCCATTCTGGAATGGGAAAAGGCTGCAACAATCATGCTGGATGTTGATGCTCTGCCTTGACACGGTTGGAACTTTTGACATCGATGCATGTGTTCTATTGTATCCTTCTTCATACCATGCCAAAAGTATTGATTTTTTGTTGTTGTTGTATTTTGATATACTAGATGTCTAGAGTATGGCATTTGATGATTTCATCCTTTACGAATTTCTTGAAATCTACACAATTTGGAATATACAACCTACTTTTATAAATAAGAATATAATCTTCTTCGATATGGTATCTTTCACACTTTTCATCTAATTTTCCTTGCTACAATTCATCTTTAACATGAAGGTATTTTTCATCACTATAGCGGGATTCAATAACCCTTGCTCTCAAATATGATTTGCACATGCTTAATGTTGCTAGATGAAATTTTCTGCTAAGGGTGTATGCAACCTTATTCTCTTTCCATGTTACATGATTAATTTCAAAATCAAATTCACATAGAAATTTCATCCATCTAGCTTTCCTAACATTCAATCTTGGCTAGTCAAACAAATACTTTAAGATCATGTGGTCTGTCCTAAGCTCGAATATCTCCTTTAGTAGTAGTCCCAAAGAAAGTCACAGAGAAATGGTGCATTTGTGTTGATTTTAGAGAGCTAAACAAAGCTACACTTAAATACTACTTTCCTTTACCCTTTATTGATCAAGTGTTAGATACTCTTTCAAGTAAACAATATTTTTCCTTTCTTGAAAGATATAGTGGTTACAACCAGATTTTAATAGCACCTGAAGATCAAGACAATACCACTTTTACATGCCCTTGGGGAACATACGCTTATCGAGTTTTTCCATTTGGCTTATGTAATGCACCTGCCACGTTCCAATGAGTAGTTGTAGGAATATTTTCTGATCTTATACATGACTATGTGGAGGTGCACATGGATGAATTTATAGCCTATGGTAATACTTTTCAAGAATCCCTTGACAACCTTGAGAAGGTCTTGATTCAATGTCAAGAAATGAATTTATCCCTTAGTAACGAAAAATGTAAAATGTTACTGACACAAGGAATAGTTTTGGGACACTATGTTTCCTCCCAAGGAATTAAGGTGGATCCTGCGAAGATCGAAGTAATTGTTGGCCTTCCCTCTCCCAAAACTCAGAAAGAGGTAAGAAGATTTCTTGGTCATGTAGGCTATTACTGTTGTTTTATTGAAAATTTCACTAAAATAGCTGCACCAATGTTTAAATTCAAATAGATTCTGTTCAAGTGGATAGAATCTTGTCAAAATTCTTTTGAAATCCTAAAAGATAAACTATCAGTGGCACAAATACTCAGGGGTCCTGATTGAGTCCCTTCCTTTCCAAATATCCACCGATGCCTCTGATACAGCCATAGGAGGAGTCCTCGGTGAAAAAGAGGGACAAGAACCTTATTCCATTTACTTTATTCGTAAGAATTTGACTCCTGCCGAACTTAATTATACTGTTACTGAAAACAAAAATTGGCAGTAGTTTATTCTATTAATAAGTTTCATCATTACATTACAGGTTATGAATTTTTTGTGCATACCGATCACTCCGCCATTAGATTTATCATGAATAAACCAATTACTAATGGTAGAGTGACCCGGTGGCTTCTTTTATTGCAAGAATTTAACATTACCGTCATTGACCGACTTGGTAAAGAAAATCTAGTAGCAGATTTTTCTTTCCTGTATTCAACATGAAGACGGTACTAAACCAGTTGACGACACTTTTCCTGATGAACATATATTTGATGTATCTGTTTAAACCCCTTGGTTCACACATATTTCCAATTATTTAGCAACTGGTAAAATACCAAACCATTTGTCCCCACATGAGAAGCATCGTATTATAGTTCATAGTTCCAATTATTCTTGGGTTGATAATGATATCTTCCGCTTTGGTCTAGATCTTATTATTCGACGATGCGTGTGGGAGGATGAAATGATAGACATCCTCCATGCATGCCATGATGGACCATGTGGATGACATTTTTTTGATAAGAGGACGACATACAAAGTCTTACATTCTGGTTATTATTGGCCAAGAATTTTTAAAGATGATGCCAAATATGTCAAAGGTTGCGATAGTTTCCAAAGAATGGGTAGACCTACGTCATATGATCAAATTCCTCTACAACCCCAAGTCATGATTATACCCTTTGAGAAAGGGGCTCTTGATTTTGTAGGCTCAATTTCTCCCATGTCTCATGAAAAGAAATATATTTTAGTTTGCATGGGCTATGTCACAAAATGGGTAAAAGCTAAAGCTTTGTTTAGAGCTACAGAGAAATCAGTGGTAGAATTCATATATGAAGAAATATTCACCTGGTTTGGTGTACCTGGAGAAATTGTCACATATTAAGGTACTCAATTTACTTCTCAATTAATGAAAGAACTCACTACGAAATATGGAATCCGACATTACAAATCTTCACCTTATCACCCTCAGGCTAATGGTCAGGTAGAATCAACTAATAAAGTATTAGAATCCATTTTAACTAAAACCATTCACTTACATCATAAGGAATGAGCATATAGACTCCTATAGGCTTTATGGGCATATAGGATAACATGGAGAAACACTACCGGACATACCCCCTATGAGTTAGAGTATTGCAAACAAGTCCTTTTACCTATTGAATTTCAAGTTAAAACCTTTCGTATGGTAGCACAATCAGGCATGAATTTGGATGAAGCACATAAACAACGAATATTGCAGATTAATGAGTTAGACAAGATTAGACAAGATGCAATCCAAAGAACCATGCTAATACAGAATCAACGAAAGACATGACATGATAAATTTATTAAACAAAAGCAGTTTAATACTGGATATTGGGCACTACTATTCGACTCATGGTTTAAAATTTTTAAAGGAAAGTTAACTACCCGTTGGATGGGTCCATACGAAGTAGTTACATCTTTTGACAATGGGTCAGTAAAAATTAAAACAATTGATGGCTCAGAAGTTTCCTTTGTAGTAAATGGACATAGACTCTAACTTTATCATCAACCGACATCTAAACAGGATTTTATACATAATGTTTTGCAGCAGAATGAAATGGAATTAGTTGAAGGGGAAGTTATTCCTCCTCCTCCTGATCCTTGAAAAGTATTTTGGGTTATTATGACTTGTATATATGTAAATATGTGTGTTCTTTGAATAAATAAGAGCCATTTCTAATAGATTGTTTACAAGAGACTCTTTTTTCTTTTTATTATGTCTTTATGAATAAATTGGATCATCTAACAAGTGGTTTTGCAGTTTGATTACAAGTATTCTATCTCTATAAGCAACTCATGGAGTATTACTTGGAAAAGGGAAGTATGTTAAAGTACTAATTAGGCATCTTAACCTTTCTTGGGGTACTTTTGAAATTTTCAGCTTATATTGAAAATTAAAAATTTACAATCCTCTGTATATCATACTTAACCATCTCTTCTATGATTCATATGGTTTTTGGTATTTTGATTCAGACATGTATGTTTCTGATTTACTCTTTTTAACAGTTGCTTGATAGACCTACTTTCATTATCATATTTTTCACATTCTTATCTTACACCTATGGATTACTAGTTCATCTTATGCTTGTTATCAAAACTTGTCTTTCAAGTATTTTGGTGATAATTCGAGAGTAAGTGGAATTTTTGTATGTGGGGAACATTACTTTTCTTATGAAGAAAAAGGACTGTAAGGTTAAAGAACAACTTTAAGTTGAGTCTCTTTTGACATGATCTATGGTTATGGCCATTATGAAATTACTTATAAGTTTATTTTGAAAAGAATTGAATTATGTGTTTAGCAGGACTTAACATGCTCTAGTACCAATCAACTTCCATATATTTAATATCATTATACAAGGCAAACCCATAGGAGTACTGAACATGCTTGTTGGCAGTGGGTTAATGCTAAGTAAAAACTCAAAACACGGAAGCTCGATAAATGCAAGTAAACCCATCGGGGTATTGAACAGGCTCGCTGGCAGTGAGACTATGCTTGCATGGTACCAAGGTAAACTTGTCGGGGTACTGAACAGGCCTGCTGGTAGTGGGGCAATACATGGTAAAAGAGATCTGGTTAATGCAATACTGTGCACATAGTTCATAAAACAATGATAATATAAAGATTTTTTTTTTAGAATTTATGAATAAACATGTCTCGGCCAATTGTTTAACATGTCGTTTGAGAATGGCTATAACTTGGGCTTGACCTTGGCCATCTAATTCAACATATACCTAGGATGTCATTATCCTAGAAATGGGACCCATAGCTGTACATCTCACATACTCTGGGGTACACTTAAATATTTTGTGATAACAAGATATCTTTAACCTAAGACACAGATGACTAGTTTTTCCTGTGGCATTCTTTTGGTTGAATTCTTATCATTCAACCGATCTTTCTAAGAACGATTATATTTTTCATGAATATACATCTCTGAATCATTTCCATTTACTAATTAGTTTTCTTTTTCTTTAATAAACAACATGATAGAACTCTTTAATTTTTATTTTTATTTTATCTTCTGGAACAGTCAATTCTTCTCTCTTCTATGGCTTGAGGGCATGCCATATATTTGGTTTGGGGGAAGATGGATTTTGGAAAAATTAGATTGTTTTTACTTTTCATTATTTATGATCGATCTATTTATCTCTGACAAATGATAAGTGTTTTCAGGATAATATAAGCAGTGGAACTTGATTATAGCATGAAGCATATTTTTATAGCAAAATCAATACGGAGAACTATATGAAGAATCAAATGAAGGTCCAAATGAAATACCAAATGACGATCTAAATAAAATAGTGTAATATTATAGGACTTATAATTAAAATTTGCTAACCAAATTTTGTTTTTTGGCAAATAATTTTTTTTACCTTCGTGTGGATGCTTAGAAATTCTTCTTATCATTTCATTATTTGATAATCCTATCCTTTTACCCAATCATGCATGTAAATTATTAAATGACTAATTCTCTTGATTATAAATGTGATTTATACTTTACATGTCATATGTTCAACCTGCCCAAAGTTTTACTTTGGACATAGTTGAATTAATTTAAAAAAAAAACCTTATGAATTTACTTATGTATATGCTCGTTGCTGGCTCACGTCTCAAAATTCGCTATGACAGTGTGATGTGTTATCTTTCTTTTTGCTCAGTGGGACTTGACATTTCTTCGGTTTGGGGGAATGTTGATCCTAGATTTGTTATCATTTTTGGCAATTAAATTACTCATTTAAACATATGTTTTATTATCTTTTTGTATATTTTATGTCACCCATCTCACTATTAAGCTCAGGTATGTATGAATTTAAGGTTCATATAAAATCCATTTATTATTATCATTTTATGATTTTATTAATTAAAATTGACATTATTAAAGAAAATTTGATATATTAATTAATTTATATATTTGTTTGCATATTATATCATCCTTTTGGGACAAATTAACAACAAGTACACATTCAGCTTGCCATGTGCACAACACGTCCAGCTTGACATCCAGCTTGTCATCCAGCTCGTTGTGCGAAAATTGTTGGTGGTTTCCCAAATGTTAAAACGTGTTGTCATAGACTGTAGTCCTAGAGCGCACTAGCAAACAGACACTTCGTTCTCCCTAGATCTGCGCCCAACATATCCAGCTCAAGGTCCAGCTTGTTGTTCAGCTTTCTATCCAGATCGCTAACTAGACTGCGCACTGTTGGAAATTGATTTCAAGCATTAAAATGTGAAACAGTTTTTCAAACAACTTGTTGTCCATGTGTATGGGTGATGAAGCTTGTGTTATAGATAATCCGCCAGCTTGCAGACTCCTTTCTCGACACCTCACCTGCTGACCACACGTTGGGTTGTTGTATTAACCCACATTCTAGAAAACTCGCCTGTTCATTCTCCTCTGCTTGTTGCCAGTTCACCTGCTGCGCTAAGGAAGGAGCCACGCACCACATCTGAAGACTGTTTGTGCTGAAGAAGGAGCCTATGCATACGCTGTCCAATGAAGAAGACCAGACTCGCGCTGAAGAAGGGAAGATCCTGTGCGTTGGCCTGCGATCTATTATACGCCTTTATAGTCGACTAAACTTAGAGAGCATTCAATCACTAAAGGGTCAACTTGCTCATCCCTATAAACAATTATATATACCAGCCTCTACGTGAGAGCTCAGTGAGCTAGAGAGTCAGAGAGTTAGGAGAGAATTCACAGTTTATCAGTTTGTTCTTGAGCACATTGTATTTCTGTTCCATCATCTGAATAAAGAGTTGTATGCTTTGCTATTGAAGATTGCATTTGAGTATAAGTTAGTCAGGCACCACCCCTGATTGCTGAGAGGGCCCCTCATCAACCGGAGGTTTATTTCTTTTTCTTGTTTATTTATTTCTTCTGTTGTAGTTAGTTTTGTTTCCATTTAGTTTTATTATCTCATTTGTTTAATGTAATGCATTTTATTTCCAAAATCAAATAACTAGATTGCGTGCATAGTTTTATTTTGAATTTATTTTCAGTCCTTTCATTTCTAGTTTACTGTTCAGTTTATTTACAAGCAAATAGATAGATTGCTTTTAAATTCAGTTCTGTTTATTTCCGGTATGTTATAGGTTATCAGTTATGCAATTTAAATTTCAGTTTGTTTATTAACGTGCAATTTTTTCTTTATGTTTATGAATTTGTTTAAGTTCATGTCATTGTTCAATTTGCTTAATAAGTAGGTTTACTTATTTCCTTTATGCATTAGATCTGCATCTGCACGAATTCAACTGAAGATTAAATCATTTAGGTTAATTTTTATCATTTTAACTGTGCAAACGGTCATTCAGACAACATGTTTAAACTGTCATTCAACCACCCCTTTCAGACCCACAGTTTAGTCTGTCATTCAGCCCTTAGTTTCGTTTTTAGTGTTTTTAATGTATTTTGAGATTGTTTCCAGTTCTGTTTTGTTAATGTTTGAAGTATGCTTTGATTGAGATAGTTAGATAACAGTTATGTTTAACGTTGAAGTTAAAGATTAGAGTGTTTTAGGTTATTTATTAAATTTTTATCATTTTCTTTACTTCTTTTCGCCTTAAACATGTGTTAAGTTGTCTTATGTTCTGTTTCTTGAATTTTTTTTTGATTTCTTTACTGATGTATTGTTTTGTGTTTATGATTTTGTATTGATTTATTCCTTTGCATGCAAATTTCAGTATTGTATGTGTTATCCTTATTATGTTTTTAGGTTGTTCCTTTTTCATTGTGTGATTACTGAGAGAGACTTGTAGGATAGAATTCAAAGACATTCCTATTAAGTTTTCTACTTGTTTCTTTCTATTTAATTTTCTTTATTAAGTTTTCTACTTGATTATTAATTAGGTTTTCCTTGTATCTTAGTTTCCAATTTAAAGATTAGTTGTTAATAGTATTATTTTCAGTTTAATAAATTATTAATTCTTTAGTTTAATATTTTGTTTCGGTTTAATTGACTTGATTATTGAATTCTTAGGAGTTTGACTTGATTTTTCATTTTGAAAAACCTTTCAATCTTTTGTTTGTTAAAATATTTTCACGACACCATAGGAACCCCTCTACCTTCGCATATATTTTGTGTCAACTCTAAGCCTACCAACCTCGGTCAATAATTAACGATTAGGTGAATTAATTTAGACATTATAACACTCGACACAATTCTTAAATGTTCCTCATGCTCTTATTCATTCCTTGAATAAACAAGAATGTCATCCCAGAACACTAACACAAATTTGTCCAAATACTTGCTAAAACCACTATTCATGAAGCACATGAATGTGGTGGGTGCATTGGTAAGACAAAATGACACCACCGTGATCTCATAATGGCCATATCTTGTTTGAAAAGTTGTCTTATGAATATCTTCTTCTTTTATCCTCATTTGATGATAAGCATACCTCAATTAAATTTTTGAAAACACTTTGGATTCCTTAATTTGATCAAACAAATCATCAATTCTCGACATTGGGTACTTATTCTTGATTGTCACTTTGTTTAGCTATATGCAATCGATATATTTGATTCTGATAGGAAGATCTTGGGCCAAAAATGGTCTTCACATAGATTGCATAGGAGAAATAAGAGAAGAATAATTGAAGAACAATATGAGAAATCTTTCGGTAATTGATTATTCACATTATGGGTGAATATATAATACAACATCAATGAATAATTCAAATACCTACTCAGGTAGTTGAATCTACCAACCTAGACTGACTCTAGAGCTAACTGAGAATGGGAAAATCACCATTATAGTTAACTAGTGCAAGTGCATATCACTAAATCAATTAATAATAAATTACAATCAGTTAATTGAAGGGGGTAGGTGAACAAAGTTGCTTATATTTCAATGAATCATGCAAACTGGTGCTAGAGACACTGGAAGTGATCTAACTTATTGGGATCCAAGTTTAACTAAGGATAACTGATGACCTATTGGAGTCAACTGTTAGACACTACTGGTGGCACTACGAGTGAGTTACTATAAAACAGGGATTGATCCTTGGATATCAAAAATGCATGCATACAGGTGCAGTAAGTGGCATATATCCACTGGTTATGTCCTCCATGCATTGGTGAAGCCATGAGACCTCATAAGCAAGGGAAATTAATGAAATAGACTTTATGTGGTCAAAGGAGACAAATGGAGGATTAATAATAATCCTAACACCCCCCTTTAATCCAAACTTTGGACTACCTGGGCCTTGGTAACTAAGAACAAAGGTCACCCATTACAATCTAAATGTAAAAAATATTTATCCATGTAAAATGAGGAATAAAGGAAAAACCACCTGGGGAAAATCCTTTCCTAAAAAATGGACATGGCACAGAATTTAAATGAATCTTCACTCCGTCATTGTTCTTCACTTGAATAAGCTAAATGTAGTGCTTCTTGGTGAAAAAATTTGTAGAGTTGTTGTAGATTCCTTGATCATGTATTAGTTTTTCAATGTTGTGCAGACAAAAAGAATGAGGATAAACCCCTTGTAGTTCATTTTCTGGTGATGAAGGGGCACCATATGAATTATTCTTGATGTGACAACATAAAATATCAGATATGAACATAAAATAAAAAATGGAAAAGAGATTTTTGCAATAATATCTTAACCAAATAAGATCAATGAAATTGACAGGCTCAATTTCTAGTGTAGATGCATAATGGTGAACCCGATCATGAAACTTTTCCCAAACTGATATGAAAACTTTCTAATTTTGTAATAGAGCTTGTGAGGCTCTAATATATCAGAAATTAAGTCATATGGAGTAGCAAGCTAGCGCTAGAGACACTGGAATTGATCTAACTAATGGGGATCTGAGTTTAACTAAGTATAACTGATGACTTACTGGCGTCAACTTCTATACAGTGTTGGTGACACTCCGAGTGGGTTCGTATATAATAGGGATCTATCCTTGGAGCTCCAAAATGCATGCAGAAAGGTGCAGTAAGTGGCATATATCCACTATTTATGTCCCCCATGGACTGGTTAAGTGATGATATCTCCTAATCTAGGGAAATTAATCAAATAGAATTTATGTGGTCAAAGGAGACAAAGGGAGGATTAATAACAATCCTAACAAAATAAACAACGTTACTATCCCATATTTCTTTTTGACAAATAATATCGATGCTCCCCATGGAGACACACTGAGTCTTATATACTTCTTGTCCATTTATTCATGTAGCCACATATTTAACTCTACCAATTATGGCATGATCATTCTATAAGGAGCTTTGGAGACTAGTGCTGCCCCTGGAACAAGATTGATTGTAAAATAAATATCTCTTTTTGGTGGTATCCTTGGCACTTTATCTGGAAACACATCTTTGAACTCTTGCAACAATGGATAATATTATATCTTTGGGATTTTTTCCTCTAGTGAATCTGATATATCAGCTGTATATAATTGAAAACCCTTTTTTTAAAATTTATTAACTGTAAGGCTGAAATATTCCTTACTGAAACTTGCTTGGGAATTCTTATTACCAACCTCGATCTTCCTTCTTCATCAATGCATTGAAGAAAATTTTCATAATAATTCACCTTGGCTCTATGCTTTTCCATCCAATCCATACCATTAAGAACATCATAGTATCCTAATGGTAGGACATTTAAATTTTCTTTTCTGGGAAGTCCATTCAACTTTAAGGGGCATTGCATCACTACCTAACTCACTTTTCTTTTTGTTCTTGTGGCTAATTGAACTAACCATGACTTATTATGATTTACTTTTTCAAGAGAACAACATTTAGACACTTTTGGAGAAACATAACTATGAGTAGATCTAGGATCAATAAAAATAGAGATATATTTCTTAGCAATATTACCTTGAACTTCCACTACCGTTGATTGATGGTCTTTTTGATGTTTATTCAACTTTGCATAAATTTTTGTAGTTTCTCTTACCATATCCTCCATTGTAATTGTTGCTTCTAAGTTATGCAATCCTCTAGGGTTCTCTATCCGATGTAGGTTCCACATCTCCAACATTGAAGTGCTCATTTTTGGCCCTTTTTCTATTGCTACTTCTATATTAACTCCACCTTGTGCTTGTTGGTCTTGTTGGAAATTTCTTGGTTGTTTTTTAAATGGAGGATTAAATCCAGTTCTCCTTTGATCAAACCTTACTTTTGGATTTCCTTTCCATATTGGATGAAACTATGATCTTCCTTTCATCTTCTCATAGAAATTAATTTCCATTATAATGGCTTCATCAATATTTGGTTGATTAACAAACACAATCCTATCTCTGAAATTTTGAGGTAAACTTTGAAGGAAGCATTGGATTTTCACTCTTTCATATTTGATGTAATCCACATACCTCAATAGTTCCAAGAACTTTTGTACATGTTAATCCATATATTTATGTCCCAATTTCATTTCATTGAACTCCTTCCTCTTGTTATCATAATACCTAGCAAGTAATTACTTCTCCTTGAAATACTTCTTAAATCACTCCAAGTTGATCCTTCTTTCATTGATTCCTTTGACTTGCATGAGGCACTCCCACCAAATTGAATATCTACCATTTATATTGTAAATAGAAATGTTGTATTTTTCATTTCTCGAGTAATCATGAATTCAAAAATATTTATTCATTCCAAGAAGCCATGATTCTGCTTCGTGACCTTTCTTACTCTCTCCATCAAATGTGGGAGGACTTGCCTTTATAAATTCTCCTTATGGAATCCTATTAAAATTCCTTCTTCTTCCCAATATATTAAGAGAATTATTTGGGTTGATTTGAGAACCTAGATAATCACATGACATGCTAGAAGAAGATATTGACAAAGATATATTATGTTCCCTCTTCAAAGAACAATCTCTTGGAATTGAAGTCCTCCTTCTAGTGTGAGTTCTAGAGAAACTCTCTACACTTTTTATTTCTTGACCAACATTGTTTGCATTTGATCCCATATTATATCACTACTCTATATTAGTGAGGCTTTGAAGGATGGAATCATTAATCTAGTTCTTCTCTTATTGAGCCTTAATCAACCTCTCATTGAAGCTTCTCATTGTTCGACCAAATTTTGAGGAGTGATCTGCTATCTCCTCCCATTTGATTTGGTCTCAACATTACCTCCTGAATATTCTCCTAGGACATCTTCATCATGTTTATAAGGGTCATGGGCATCATTCATGTTCACTGTTTTCCTTGTGGAGACTCTTCCATTTGCTACAACTATTCAAATATTAACAATTGCAAGTTTTGTGCATCATAGAGATATTTATTAGACATAATAGGAATGCATGTAATGAAACATAAAACGTTGTGATTTTTCATAGAATTAGATTCATGGAATAATTCATATGATTTTTATTTCCTCTATTATTTGTTCCCTGTATGCATTTCTGGAAACTACTTGTATTGACACTTTTTGTCAAATTAAGGTTAGAGTCACTTTCCCCTTCCTAATCCCCAAGACATCTGAATTATGCATGCAGATTTTGATTATATATAATTGTTCCCTTTTGGATAATATTTACAACACTTATCTTCATGCTCCATTCTGATGTAGGACATGAAATTTACACTCTCCCAAAAATGTTGTTTTCGCCCAATTCTGAAGTTTTCCTGCAACTGCAATTTAGCTTCGAAGACCGACTTTAGCAACTTGTAGAAGAAAATATAGAAAGAACTAGAAAATATTTTCTATTAGATGAAGTTAATACATATAATAAGGATAACCCAACATCTTTCAAATATCGACATGATGCACCAATCAACCTCTATAAACTTCTATGTTTGACTACTTTTGACTTATTTCGCATTTTTACCAAATTTCAAAATTTCACCAAAATTGGCTATCTCCCAAACCAAGAACTTCTAGAAAAAATTGGTCAAAGAAAATATGTATATTTTAATGAGTATATAATATTTCAAGTTAAAAATATTTCTTGGTTTCGACATCTAGGATCACTTTTACCTCTCGCAAGATTTTCAAAATCCCCAAAAAGTGCTCCAGAATAGTACTTTTTGGCCTTCTTTTGCACCCCATCTTCCCACGCTTTGGAATTTGGACCCAATATTCTAGATTTAATTGTGTGCCTAGTCCATGAACGCACCATAACAATTTAAAACAAATCAAGCTTCCATAAAATATCAGGGTGTTGATCTTTAAAAGTCACAAATTTGAATTTTCTATCAAATCGGAGCAGGATGGGATCATGATTCTCACTTTTTTTACCTTCATCGATGGAAATTGAACAGAAAAGGTATCATCAAATTATGATTTAAACTACTCTTGTTATATATACAACAATTTTCAAGATCTACTTTTTTTCCTGTATCCTGACTTTTCCATACCTTTTCTGACTTTTTCGATTGGAAATTGGAATCCAAACACACAACTAATCCACAATGAGCCATTCTTGAATTACTAACTGTGAATACTATCTTCTGTACATCAGGAGTTGAAAGTAAAAAATGGATCCCAAATAATACCACCCCAACTTTATCAATCCCAATGTCATAGGTCAGAAGTCCGCATTAACTCACATCAATTTTCCAATGACCCTTCTAATCGACGACCTCCATGGGCCTTTACACAGCTGTTCCTGCATATTTTGCTATACAGCCTCCATAGACTATTCTTCTCAACTGCACTCTACAGATAAACCCTGCCACACTCGTGCTTTTCACTTTGCGGAGCTTTCCCCTACCACACCCGCGGTTTTCACTCTGCAGACCTTTTCTCTGCCGCACCCATATTATTTTCCCCATGGTACTACCACATCACATCTCTCTCTACAGACCCTAGCAGTCTTTTACACTACTGTTCCCATGGACTATTTTTGCGGCTCTCCATGAAATGTTCTTCCCAATATCCCCATGAAACTCTTCTCTGCAACGCCTGTGGTTCTAGACTTTGGCCACTTGCACATCCTTCTGGCATGGCTAGTCCACATCATACCCTTCATCCCACATGGAATTAGTGGGGTCCACCTCAAATTTTCCAAGTTTTCCAGTTTTCATAAGTGGTAACAACTTAGTAAGAAAACAAATTTAAATTTTTGTTATTGGAACCATTTTCAATTAGAAATGAACATATGGGAAGATGATTTTTGCCCAACGAATTTCCCAACCGCCATTATCGAACGTGTAATTCAGCGGTGTGCTGTGAACCATATACATTGATTACAATTTCCATTTCACTGATTCCTCCATTCAATCTTCTATCCCAATAACATCCTCAACACTTATGTACATTTCTGATTTTTTGCTCATTAGTGTAAATTTTGGCCCAAATATCCCTAGTGTTGCAACCATTCACTCTGATACCACTCTGTCACGTCCCCTCGCATCGATCTTACCATTAAATGGGGACATGAACAATATGAAGGGTGTTATATTTCTCCCCGCAAGTCCATATTATGAATTTCATGAACTTTTAAATGTGTGTTCAAATGCAATAATATATTATACATCAGAAAATGAATTCATTTAGCACACACAAAATGCAACATATTCATCACATGCATAAAAACAAAATCATGCACAAAGATAAACTCATTCTCATGCTATACACATGAATCCAAATAAATAATTAAAACTGGATTATTTTAGTCAATTCAACATAAATAAATAATCATCCATAACATGGAAACTTTGATTAAACATAAACAACAGTAAACACTCATCTTTAATTGAAGTTGTCCAAGCAATTGACTATGGAAGAGAAATGTTCCACCCAACTGTAGGTCTCTATCCAGCCTATATTCTTTTAGCTAGGATACCACCCCCAAGCTGGTCTATGTATCCACTAATGAAGAACTGCTCAAGACTCACTTCTAGCCACAAGGACAAATACTCATGCTAGGCTAGCACACAGTTGGGATTTTCATACATGCAGGGAAGCAGGGAAGGAGATAGAAAGGTTAGTGATCTTGAACACAAAGCTACAAACACATCAATTTGGCTTTAGATAGCCTTGGCACCCACAATACCTACCACACCCAACACAAGGAAGGTCCCCTTCTCTACTACACAGCCCCTCAGGTGCCCCTTCCTTATAGTGCTCTCCAAGGTGGGCATAGAAAGGTGCAAGCTACTACACCTCCAAATGTTATTTCCTTCATTAGGTTTATCAAGCAATTCCAACCTCTGAACTCTCTCCCACTACAATTCGCTCTTGTATTTCCCCCCCAATTTGGGCATGTGACTATTAAACATGAAATTCCATTTTTCGGGATTCCAAATATGTGTCTTCCTATGGATTTTCAGGATTTTGGTATTCTCAATTTTCCTTGGGGTTTATGTCTATGGATTCACCACTAGATTTCACTCCTCACTTGAATTTTTGGGTGTTGTTTATGCTCTAAAATGGGATTTCATTTCTAGTTATGATTTCTGCTAATTGCACTGCTAGGAATGGCATAACATGTTGAGAATTGATGTCCCCTTGTTCCCCAATCGAATGGGAATTATGGAGAACAAATTCCCATTATGGGAATTGAATTCTAGGTCAAGTAAACTAAGTCCATACAAGTTTTTGTGTTTTTCCGTTCTCCATTAAATTCATGAGTTGATTTCTCAACTACCTTCTTACAACAAAATTAAAAATCAGCAAGGGAGTTAAGATGGGTTCTCAAGATGGATTTTGGAAACAATGAGTTAAACCCCACAACCCCTCACCTCTCCCTATTGGATACACATTTCCACCTCATTTTAGTTGCTTCCATAACCAGCTCTTGGAATTTTATTGCATCAAAAAAAATTTACATGCTTATACAATTTTCCATGGCTTACTAGAACAGGGCTAACAAAATATAAAATACTTTCCTTTAAAACACGAGCATTCACTAGTGAGGCCTTGGCCTTGAGATCAACACTAGGAATAATATATCGCATATACACAATATCTACATATAAAGTCAACAAATTCTAAGGTTCAAAATGGGGATATTATAATTTCAATATAGATAAGTTAGTGAGGATATTGACTTCCATTCTAGAATTCCCAAATGTTGATTGAATTGTGATTTATTGGACTTCAAAGTTTGGATCATGACTATCATCATTATTATCCTCCTGTCGAGTGCAAGGTAATAAGTATCTCTAAGGGATCCATACTGGAGGATTGAATTCTTCTCTTTTTTGATAGCTATTTCATCATTGCAGCTGGTGGTTTTGGTTGAACACTAACCATTGATAATGACAGCGTTGTACTCCATCAATGTACTTCCCCCATTAATATTTAGACAATACCATCTTTGGCTTATTATTGATTTCAAAATAAATGTATAATTTAGCTCCAATCAGCTCCACAATCTTCATCTAGAACAACTATTTGAAAGACTTGTGATTTTACGATTTCTCCATGAAATTTTGTATTTACTAATGTCTAAACTAATGGTAATACCTATGCAACAACTTGACTTCTAATTTCTACCTACAAGGAGTTATCCAACCATAATGAACTTTTGTTTTTTATCATTATTCTTCTCTCAACAACTATCTAATTGATTATTTTTCTCTGTACAATGAATACCGAGCTAGAGATCAAAACATTATGTCTCAATATGGCCAAACTTATGACAATGTTGGCATTTATTACAAATTTCTTTAATGTTTTTATCATCAATTGTATCATAAATGCTCATAGCTTTTTTATTATTTTCTAGATCCTTCAAATTTTCATCAAGAAATCCTGAACTCACAATTTGAACTAGTTGTACGTAATTTGGAATATGAAAGGTGCTACCTTTTTCATATCATAAGCCATATCAATTCTTGTTAGATTGAAATTATTTCCAAGGTCTAACAATCTTCTTAGAAATATCATTTTGTACTTCTTGATGTTCTTCATGAATTTGTTTCTTGTGTAACTTCAAATTCAAATTTATTGTTGTTTCTATAAATCTATGCTTCTACTTGTGACTCATCCTTAAAAAAACACCCCTTCAACAATTCACTACTGATGAATAATTTCATCTCATGTCTTGGTAAGGAATCATCAACCATCTATTTTATTGTATTTTTTCAACCATTTCCACTATATCATTTGTGTCACAAGTATCTTCAAGAATTTGCATTAGATCATATGTGCCACAAGTAACACCTATCATTTGCATTAAGTCATTTGTGTCACAAATTGCATCAATCATGTTCTCAACCTACTTCTCCTTTTCATATAACTTTACTTAAGTCAGTTCAATCAATTTATCTTTCCATTCAATTTTCCTGTGAATATTAACCAAATTATATAAGGATTCCTCTAATTCTTTAATTTCTTTATTGGTGTTTTACAAATGCTTTCCTCCTTTACTGTTTTTATTATTATTTTCAATTATGCCACACTAGCTTATGTTACACTCTATTTCTCTTATTCCATACTAGATTGGTTTTATGTTAACTTTAGGGTTTCAAGTACACTAACCATGCACCCCAAAATATCTTTAGAATGATGAAACTAACTTACTTATTCAATTAGATAAAGGTCGATTAATGTATGACTTTGGAAAGGTTTACAACTCCACCATTTTTAGAAATAAATGACTCAACCTTAATTCTAAAGACACTTTTGATTTACAATTCTTACTTAATGTAAATGTATCACTAAAATGTTTTGAATAAATTTGAAATAATTAATTATTGTATTCACCAATGTACTTCATGAGCACATGAGCATTGCTTTTTTGTTTGCCAAAATAAATAAGTGACAAAGTAGACACAAAATATCCACCATCAAGCATTCAAAAGAATGTATACACCATTCCACACATTTGCACAACATTTCTATGACCCCTTTATTCCAATTTCAAGATAAGTCTAAAACACATGTTCTGTTCAACTACAATTATCAAATGGATTTGTTATAAGAAACTATATTTATAACTAGAATTATCATAGTTACAATTATCAAATGGATTCGTTATAAAAAAAAACATATTTATAACTTGTAGCAAAAACATAAATCATATACACGAATTTCTATGCTACTATAGTCATCATTTTATTGTATTCATGAAAATCAATTTATATGGTTCTATAGTCATCATTTTATTGTATTCATCAAAATCAATTCACTGTATGCAATCATGTTTAGACCCTTTCACAAAAAAATATGATTCGTGTCAAGGACATTTCTTTTCAAACATCTATGCACATGCCACCCTTATTTTCGGTTGAGAAGAAAACACTATGTCCCACTTCACTAATAGCCATAAGCTAATCTCCAACTATTCTTTCTATGCTCACTATTACATGTGCATAAGTCCGGAATGTTAAACAAATTTAGTAAATTAATTAAAATTATGGAACAAAACCATCCTTTAAAATGCCATATACCTACTTTTCTCTTTATACTTTATAGGGACACGTGGGTTCCTCCTTTCTCCTTCAAAACTTTTTCCAACCACCAATGACTATCTACATATTTTGCTCTCCAAATTGTGAATGAAACCGTTGATTAGTCCTTTGTCATGATGTGTTTGTTTCTATATTAACATTATGTATCCCACTCGAAAGATTGGTCCCGCCATCATGATTATTGCTCCCATTTTATATCGCAAAGTCCCAAGTTATTCTAACTCTAAAAGCCTTCGTAGAGTTATGTTGAGCTTCTATATATATGGTCTTATTCATCTGCATAAATATAGAAATGGTGAAATGATTCGTTGTCCTCAAGATTTCAAGTGTAACTAGGAGAAAAATAGACATACCAAGTTAAAGAATAGACAAGGTAAAGTAATTGGTGAGCGATATGAAAATGTGTGGACTAGCATGACAAAATGAAGTTCTATATAACAAAAGCAATGCTATGTTATGTATTCACTATAGATATCAATACAATTATGGTCAATGCTTAGATCTTTTCATTACCTTTTGACTTTATTTCAAATTACTGATTGAAATGTTGATCATGTAGGGGATATATTGGCATTGTATATGTAGAGGACATGGCATGCATGATTTATGAGAGGATATAGTGACATCAAACAATAAAAACTGCCCTCTTTGATGGTAGATTGGGATGACTATGCTACCTTCAAGTGGGAAGATGTAGGGGATATGGAAGCGATGGTTCTTAAATCCTTTTCCCTTTCAGTCAAAACTATAAATGATATAGTTATGGGAACCTTCAACATTGTTTCAAAAGGATTGTGGTATTTTCTATAAAATTTTCAATCAACAATTGATACCATGCCTTAAGAAATTCCACCAAGTACTATGTCTTACTTTAGGCCATGGGGATCAAATTAACTACTCTCCATTCGAGCAAGTAGATCTATCACTGAAATATACCAATATACCATATTCTACATATATATGAATCAATATCATGGGTTAATACCATGATGTTACTAGTCCCTTAAGACTAAAGGGGATCTAGTATCATGTTAAGAAATAAAGCAAGCACAATAGACACAATAATGTGGTGGAAAAAGATTTAATACATTCTCAACACATGCATTTAGCTAATGATCATCAATATAAAGCACATGATTATTAATAGATAAGGATCCCACCTCATTAAGGATAAGGATGACAACTCATAAATCTTATCTAAGACTTTATGGTTGTGTACGAACTCATAGTCTAATAAAGGAAATATCCACACATGTATGAAAATTTTCTTGCACAAGTATATAATTTTTTTTGTAAAGCTACTTCAAGTTTACAAAAGGAAGAAATGAAAATGTTTAGTAGTATTAAAAATTGGTATTCACAAGAACATCATACTTACTTGAGAATTTATGGAATCACTGCACCTCCACACATATTTTTAGTACATGTTCCCAATATGTTAGTTTGGAGGGAAATATCCTATCACACCATACCACATGGATTCAATCCATTGTTATCAAAATACAAACATGGGACATTCGTCCCTTATAATACATGCATTGAACATTTTGGTTTAACCATCTCTATAAGAAAGATAATCCATGGCCATGCTAGAATACAATTTTCCTCAAGGGCAATTCATGATCAGGCATGGCACTAAAAGTTTGTTGGTAAGGAATTATTGGAACTTGAACATAGTTTGTCCTTACTCTCATGAGAAATGGGACCATGAAGATGTTTATAAATATTATGTTTCTTGGGAACAATTCCAAGAAAGGATCAAGCTACAAGAACAATCCTCATCTCAATAAAAATATATATAATTGGAAGAAAATAAAAAGAATGATGAAGCCAAAACTTTGAAAAGAGAGCTAGATGAAATAAAAAAATAGAAGGAAATATATGATGAAGTGAAACAAGATGCAAATGCTTAAAGGATCATGAGATATATTAAGGTTGAAAGACTGCAAAAAGTAGCATAAGCTCAAGGAAAAAGAAAAGAAGCAAAGGAAAAAAAATGTAAAAATTGCCAAGGAGGCCAAGAATAGAGAAGAAGCAACCAAAAATAAGAAAGAATAAGATGAGAGAGATGATTTAGCAAGGAAACAAAAGGAAGAATGAGAATCTCAATATAGAGAAATAGAGGCAAAGAAGAAAGATCAAGAAAAATATGCTTACAAAGGGTTTACCAAATAAAAATAAAAATTAGATGAAGAAGTTGGGATCAGAGCAACTACTAAGGAAGAGGAAAAAGAGGATAAAGAAGCAAAAGAAATAGGAAAAACAACAAGAGAAAGTTGAGTTAAAGATAATCAAGTTCAAGAAAATAAAGATGAATCTAAGACTTAAGAATAATTTGAAATACAATATAACCAAGCTCCAAATATTAAGGATATCATAAATACAGTTTGGTAGACCTAATCATTCCCAAATAAACAATAGGTGCATGTAGAAAAGACAATACAAAGAATATAATTGAGTAAGAGATGATAACACTGAACAAGTTAGATAATGTGATATCATGGAGAGGTGCACCTATATATGATTCATTGGAGGATTTTATTGATTTGGAGATAATAGCTTATAATAAGAGTAAGTAGTAAATTTTCAAAAAAAAACATAGCGGAAAATAAAATTAGACCTTAATTACGCTATTATATGCACAATTGAGGTTGAACTTTCGGACACCAAGAAGATCAGTTGGTAGCACTAATCCAAGTAGGGTTAGTAATAACTCATGCTACGTTTCATAAATATCAAACTAATGATAAAGGCATTCAAAAACAATATGAATACAAAATAACACTCCTTGAAAGTTAAGTTAAATATTATAAAAGATGTCAAGGAAAATTTACAAGTTTCATTGAATATGATCTAGAAGAAAATGTAGCAAATGCAATCATAAGGAATTTCTATAGGAAAAATTTATAGCTACATGAGTCAAGTCTCAAGATTTTGATTGTACATAATGAAACCAAAAATTAGAAATTTACTTAGTAATGAACACAAAACCAATTTGGTGTTATGAAAGAATACAAAAAGTGATCAAATAAAACCCTCTAAATTTTCAAACTTTGGAGCAAGAATAAATATTTGAAATTCACCAAGGACAATTTTATTGGCATATAATATCTTGGGATACCTATAGGAACTTAGAATAAGGTTGGACAGAATGTCTACAAATTTGAAATTATGTTGAAGATGTTATAGAAGAGTGTTGTCTTCCATCATTTAAACCACTAGAAGATTTTTTACGCACACATCAAGTGATGGAGACTTTAGACAAATATTAGAAGTATATCATATGTAAACAAGAGCCACGAGGTGGAAATGTCCCCAACAAAAGCTATAGAAAGAATAATCTAGAAAAAAACATATATGTGAAAGAATAGGTATTATTGGCAACGTTTGTGCCTTGAAGAATCTAGAGTGTTAATCTCTTCTATATGAATTTTTTAATCTCAATATGCCTCTTAAGATATGAAATTTAGCAGCTTTACCGATGTTGTAAGAAACTTAAACTAGATGCATCAAGGATTCCTCCTTTGTTAATTTTTTATAAGCAAAACATTGCAGATACATCAACCAACCTATTTACCACCTCTCTTTAATGACATGATAATATGAGCCGCCATCAAAATTTGGTTAAAGTTCTATGCTAAAATTTACTTATTTAAATTGTTGCCACTGAATTTCACATACCATGCACCATGTATTATATTGTATATATGTTTTAAATCCAATTCTAAGACACATAAACATATAAAAACATACATCTTCATTCCTTAAACTTCAAGCAAGTAATGGAAAACAAAATGTAAGATAAAAATCTTATAAAATTGGAGTAGTATAGCAACATACAAACACAAATTATTAATATACTAGAGAATCCAAATAACTATAAATGGAATGAATGTGAACCTAAGATTCTAGTTGCATACTTAGATTGCCTCAAATTGCAACCTACAAGGAAGGCAACAATAATTTCTTTAGCATAACAGTAACTTCAAACATTGTAAAAGGACAACGATACTCACATTTCTAAGATGGACTTAAAATATATCATAACTATCACCCATTACAAGAGACAATAATGGAACTGTAACAAATGCATGTAAAAAAAAAAATAGTTGTTAAGATTTCATATGCTAGACTAGATATCATTAGTGTTTATTTCAAATCCACAATAGTAGCATATCTAGAATCACTGATAGAAACAAAATCAAAATATATACACATTATGTATCCTAGGAAAACCTCGATGGGAATAAAACCCAACAAAACTTCCTTTGTATAATATTTATAAGATATAATCCCAAAACAATTACTCTCCTCCTTGTTGTTCTATCTTTCTGTCTCTCTCTCTCTCTCTCTCTCTCTNACATTGAGCCAACTGAATTTTACCCTAAACAAATCATCCCCACTAAAATGTCTAGGTCTACTTCACCTAAGAAGACTCAAACCAGTATATTATATTATTCATTAGGGTACGAATGACCCGACTTACAATAGAGGATTTACCTAATGAGTCTATGATGACCAAATACAATAGTAACACTCCGTCGGAGGAATAATAACATCTCCCTTTGGTTACATCAGTAAAATATATTTATAATATCCTTTGAAGTTACAATATTCAACACTCCCTCTTAATGAGAAGGTTATTCTACTGACAACATCTTCAACAATATCAGGGTAATACATCTATACGTCATAGGAAGTTTTCATAATTAGTAACTGGAATAGTTACTCTTCATATTCTGCATCACACGATCACTTGATCCTTTTACAGGAATGCCTTGACCTTTCGATCCTTCGCAGAAGCACTTCAATATTCCGATCCTTTACATTATTACTTTGAACCTTTGCAATAACACTTCAATCTTCTATAGCAGCACTCCAATATTCTCGATCCTTTGTAGCAGCACTTCGATCCTTTCGATCATTTTGCAACAACACTTCAATCCTTTTGATCCTTTGTAACAACACTTCAATCCTTCTTGATCCTTTGCAACCACACTTCGATATACTTGATCCTTTGTCATTGTACTTCGATTTACTTGATCCTTTTCTGCCACGCTAACTGTAGTACACATGATTTATTTGTAGGATGATCAATCCCTATCACTTTAGGACATAATTCCAAGGATGATGCAATCCTTCATCATCCTAATCCATGATATCTATAAGCTCAATCGTCTACAAGTAAATGTATATCTTGACCTCACCCAGTGCATACCCTATTGTCCATGAGGAATCATTGTAGACCATCCATACCACTAAGGTTAGGACCAATCCCAAGTGAGTATTATACTACGGTATCTACACTCACATGTAGGTATAATATTCCATGAAAGAGTATTGTCTGCAGATCATATCTCGACCACATACAAAATGTCATCCCTCATCGTAGAACATCCATACCACTAAGGTTAGGACCACTCCCAAGTGAGTGTTATACTACGATGTCCGTGAGGACTCATGATAGAGAAACCATACCACTAATGTTATGACCACTCCCAAGAGAGTGTTATTCCATGGTATATACATATGAATGTAGGAATACTCTCCATACAAGAGTATTGTTTGTGGAGTAGATATTGAATGCATACATAATGTTTTCCTTGTCATCTGTGAGGACTCATCGTAGAGCATCCATACCACTAAGGTTAGGACCACTCTTGAGCAAGTGCTATTCTATGGTATCCACAACTGAATGTGGGAAATCTCCATGCGAGAGTAACATATGTAGGGTCATCCTTAATAAGGACCACTCTCATGCACAGAGTGTTATACCATCCTCAAGAGAGGATACTATCGTCCACAAGTGAATGTTGGACCTTGTTATCATATTCAAGCACACTTGGTCTCTTTCATGCTGGAGGACCACTTTCATCCCATCATCGATGTCAGTCTCATCATCACTCCCCCTTTCCTGGGAGGATCCATATTATCAACCTGCTCCCCCTTTTTCCAAGGAGGGTTCATGTCTTTGAACTATTCTTCCTTTTTGAGGAGAGTCCATAACTTTGACTTGTTCTTCCTTTTTGAAGAAGTTCCATATATTCATCATATGTATCCCCATCACTGTTCCTCCTTGCGAGGAAAATATTTTTGAACTAAACCAATATTTTCATGGAAATATTCAAAATTTCCTATAGATAGAGGCTTGGTCACTACATCAACAAATTCCTCATCAATACTCACATACTGTACTTTTATAGCTCCCTTTTGTACCATATCCCTTATATAAAAAGATCATATTTCTATAAGATTCGATTTGTCATAGAACATTGGATTCTTTGTCATCTTGTTACAACTTTGGTGGTCACAAATAATTATTGTGGTGTCCAACTCCATGTCAAATAATCCTGACATCAACTTCTGAAGTCATATCTCTTCATAATAAGCAGATCAAGGTGTAATGTATTGTGCTTCAACTCTATTGAGAGAAACACTTGATTGTTTCTTACTAAACCATGAGATCGTGTCTAATCCCAGACAATAACATCCTCCTGAGGTGCTCTTCCTGTTTGTGGCACTTCTTTCCCAATATGAATCCATATATCCATACAATTTGGAGTCATGATCTCTCACATATTAAAGTCCCAAATCTTACGTATCTTTAAGGTACATCATCACATGCTTTGCAGCTACCAGGTGAACTCGTCTAGGTTTAACTAGATACTGACTCAAGGTGTTCACAACAAAGCAAATATTTCGACTTGTGTTCAGAAAATACATTAATGACCCAATAATCTGTCTGTACTGAGTCACATCCACTAGCTATGATGTCTCATCATACACAACTTCAAGTTGGTGTTAATGGTGTGGCCATTGATTTACAATCCAACATATCAAATATTTTCAAGATTTCTACTACATACTTTCCCCAATTCAAAAAGATTATTTTTGATCTCTACCACACTTCCATCCCTAGGAAATAATGTATCAATCCAAGATATTTAATCTCAAATTCTTTAGCTATCTTCTTCTTGCAACCTTTGATATGTTTCTCATTTCCAGTCAGAAATAGATCATCCACATACAGTAATAGTATGACTGGTTCATCATCCATAATCTTCATATAAAGGTTAAGATCATCTTTAATTTTTGTAAATCACAATATTGTCAAGAATATATCTATTCTACCTTACCAACCTCTAGGATATTGCTTCAGTCCATACCGATCCTTTTTCAACTTGCATACATGATTCACTCTGTCTTTGACTTCCAATCCTTATGGTTGTTCGATGTAAACCTCTTCCTTAATTACACCATTGAGGAATGTTTTCTTTACATCCATTTGGTGTAAGTCTGACTTCATCATGGAAGTAAGTTCCATGATAGTTCTTATGGAAGTGTACCTTGCTACTGGAGAAAATGTCTCTTCATAATCGATCCCCTCTTTCTGAGAGAATCCTCTAGCCACAAATATTGTTTTGTACTTTTAAATACTTCCATCAACATCATTTTTTATCTTGTAGTTCCATTTCAAATATACCACACTCTTGTTTTCTGGTTTGGGTAATATATCCCAAACATCATTCTTCATTATCGAAGGGTTCTTCTATCATTGCTTCAACCCATTCTTTCTTATGAGAAGCTTCCTCATAGATGGTGGGTTCTTGATCTACAAGATCACACATCAAAGCTACATAACTGGAATCTGGATTTGATCTTTTGTTGGTTCTTGTGGAGCCTTCTAGAGCTCCATATCTCTCTTTCTCTTGTATTGTTTCTTGTACCCAAGAAGGTTTTCTCTTTCAAGAGATGTCCATAGTAGGGTGTTCCTGAGGTTCTAGCATGTCATGATATTCAGATGCTACCATTTTAGGAGAGGGTCCAGCTTCTACCTTTCTGGGAGGCACGTACTCTTGATGTACTTATTCAAGCTGACACCTTCTAGATTTCTTAAGAGTTGTATCTTCATCAAATGTTACATCCCTACTAATATGATATGATGGAATCCTGAAATGTATATCCTGAAGGCTTTCATGACTTCATAGTATCCATCAAATATTCCTTTCTTTCCAGAAGGATCCAACTTGGTTCTCTTCTCTTTCAGAATATGTACCTCTACTGGATAGCCAAATATCTTGAGATGGATTATTTTAGGTTTCTTTCCTATATACATCTCTTTATAAGTCTTGAATCCAAGATAACTATGAGATAATCTATTATGCACATATACAACTATTCTTTCTGCTTCAGCCCGTAGGTGCATGGGGAGGTCTTGGTCATGAATCATGGTCTTTACTGCTTCGATAATAGTTCTATTCTTTCTTTCTGCAACACCATTATGTTGGGAATTATAGGGAGTGGTTAGTTCCCTCTTGATTGCTTCCTCCTTACAGAATGCTTGAAATTCCTTTGAAGTGTATTCTCAATCATTATCTTTTCTCAGTGTCTTGATACTCTTTTTCGAAAGGTTCTCTATCAAGGCTTTGAATTCCTTGAATTTACTGAACACTTCACTCTTGTTCTTCAAGAAGTATATCCAAGTATTTCTTCAATAATCATCAATAAATGAGACATAATATTCATATCCACTTAAGGATATGGAGGGAATATGACCACATACATCAGGATGAATTAGTTCTAGTGTACCTTTAGTCTTTGTTTCACTTTTCAAAAATGGATTCCTGATGTTTTTTTCACTAGCACATCCTTTGCAAGTACCCTTATGATCAATATTTAGATATGGTAACCCTGTTACCACCTTTCTCACATAGGGGAATGCTTTTTAGTTGATGTGAGAAAGTCTTATATGCCACAATTCACTTGAGTTGGTAGTCTCATGGACAAGAGTTGTCTCTGGATGTCCTTTGAATTTATATAGTCCTCCTTCTTCTCTAATGACCACAACATATTCAAGTGTCTTTCCTTTGGAACACATCAGTACTTGTCCATCAATAAAAGAAACTCTATTTCCTTTCTTATCTAGAGCTGAGATGGAAAGTAAGTTCTTTTTCAAACTTGGTACATACAATACTTCCTTCATCTTCATGGAAGTCCCAGAGTTAATCTTGTAGCTTAATTCACCGATACCTTTGATGGGATATTTATAGTGATCTCCCAATGATACTTCATAGGGAGAGTTCTGCTCTTCAAGTCTTGAGATATTTTGCTTCTTCCCTGTCATGTGATTCGAGGAACTACTATCAATAAGCCATGTGTCTTCTTAAGGTGTTACAAACCTAGAGAGTGTAGAGAATAGTACATATTCATCAACATATTTTTTTTAATCTCTTTAGAGGTATTTCTTCTTCAGCCTCATCTACATTTAGATGAGCCTGACGTCTGTTGTTGTTTTTGTTCTTCTTTGGTGATGGACACTCTCTGGCTAGGTGTCTTATCTTATGACAGTTGTAGCATTGATACTTTGATTAATACTTCTTATTATTTTGAAACTTCTTCTTGGAAGGTTTCTGATTACTCTTCTTGAAGTGTTATTGTTTCCTTTATTTGATATGGGTGGCTAGAGCTTGGTCATCTTCTCTAAGTAGTGATTCTATGTTGGCTACTCTAGCATCTTCTTGAATGAAGTCTTCCCATACTATGTCAAAATTCATACTTTTTTCTGGCATACAAAGTTTGTATGAATGAGTCCCAAGGTCTAGTGATACCATTGAGAGTAGTCATAACTAGTTCATCCTCATTAAGGGTGTCTCCAATAGCACTTAGTTGTTCTATGAAATGGAAGGCCCTTGAGAAGTATTCTTGAATCAATTCTCCTTTGCTCATGTTGGTGCCCTTCAGTTGAGCTCTCAGATTCATCTTTCTATTGATGTTCCTTCCTTCATACATTATGGAGAGAGAATCATACATATGCTTTGGTTGTTAGATTTTTATCAATTAGAAAGTATTATGTTAGGATCTTATCTGAGAGAATAACATGCACATCAATCAATCACAAGAGACAATGGACACAAAGATTTTCCTCAGGGAAAACATAAAGGAGAAAACCCGGCAACTTCCTCAGAGATAGAATAAGCACAAATGGTAGCAATAAAACCAAAAGATAGTAAGATGATCTCCAACCGTTGTTCTCTCTCTTATCCCAACTTCTTCTCTCTCACTCATGCACTACAACTGAGTGTGAGTGACTGTATCATAAATAGAGAGGATCACTCTCTATTTATACTAATTCCTGACTTGAGAATATCTTACTAGGGTGGACTTCTCTATGAGAGTTTAATAACCCTAATGCCCCGAAACTGTGGGGAATTTGACCCCTGATCAACTTGGAGGGTTAACCTCTATGACTTTACATGATTTGTTTACATTACTGATTCTCTCGATAGGAACATTGGGGACTAATGAAATACAATATATGAAATATACAAGTGAATACATTCTGAAGTTACAAATACATCAACACTCCCTCTTAACTAGGAAGGTATTCTCTTGACACAATACATCAGCACAAGTCTTCTTCTCTCGATCATCACTGGATCATTATAAAAAATGGATCATCACTGGATCATCATCAAAGATGGATCTGAATCAACATAACCTTATAGGTTAATCTTTTGATTCTCCTTATACTTGATACCATAATCAACTGTACCCTTTAGGTACCTGAGAATATGTTTTGCAGCAATCAAGTGAATATGTCTAGGATCTGTCAAGAAATGGATCAATGTGTTCACAACAAACAAAAAAAATCTGGTCTCATATTTGTCAGGTGCACCATGGACCCAATCATCTGACGATACATCGTAGCATCAACCGACTCTGATGAAGCATCACTCAATAGCTTCAAGTTCAATGCCATAGGTGTGGTCATGGCCTTGCACTCCATCATACTGAACCTCTTCAGGATCTCTATTGCATACTTCCCTTTTCCCAGGGAGATTCCATCCGCATTCTGCCACACCTCCATGCCTAGAAAGTAGTGCATCATACCCAAGTCCTTCATCTCGAACTTAACGACAAGCCTCATCTTTGTATCAACAATAAACCCATCTACACCCATTACAAACAGGTCATCTACATATAGTAGGAGTATCACTAGGTTCCCTTCTTCAACCTTGTATTAAAGGTTGGAATCTTCTTTATTCTTGGTAGAGCCCAAACTGGATAGGAAGCCATCAATTTTTCCATACCATGTCTTGGGTGCCTGTTTCAAACCGTACAGGTCTTTCTTTAATTTACACACATGAGTCTCCTTGTCATGTGTATAAAAATGGAGTGGTTTCTCCACATACACTTCCTCGTCCACTACACCATTCAAGAAATCAGTCTTGACATCCATTTGGTGTATCTTCCATTTCTTTACTGCAGCTAGAGCAAGTACCGATCTGATGGAAGTGTATCTGACTATAGGTGCAAAAGCATCTTAATAATCTATCCCTTCTTTCTGGGAGAATCCATGAGCCACAAATATTGCTTTATATTTCTCTATACTTCCATCTGTAGCATGCTTCATCTTGTAGATCCACTTGGAAGTCACGATAGACTTCCCCTCTGGTCTTGGGACAACATCCCACACATCATTCTTCATGATCGACTAGTACTCCTCGATCATAGAATCCTTCCATTCTTTCTTCTCTACCCCTTCTTCATAGTTGGAAGGTTCTTTATCAATGAAGTCACACAATAGGGCTACATAGCTGAAGCAGGACCTAGTTCTTTTCCTTTCTCTGTGTATTTCTTCTAGATCCCCATATCTTTCTCCACCTTGGATAGCCTCTTGTACCCATGCAAGTTTCCTCTTGTGAGGGTTCTTCTCTTGGGATGGAACTACAGGTTCCCTAGGTTCTTCTATTTCTTGATATTCTTCTTGAGTTTCATCGTTCATAGTTGTATTTTGTATTCTGGGTACTTCTGTTTCTTCAGGGTCTTCAGCAGGTCTCTTTCTGGATTTTTTGCAGGCTGAATCTCCATCAAATGTTACGTCCCTACTGATGTCGATCTTCTTGAATCCCGAGAAGTATATTCTGTAAGCCTTCGAGCTTTTACTATATCCCACAATTATACCCTTCTTCCCTGAAGGATCTAACTTTGTCCTCTTTTCTTTCAGAATTTGTATGTACACTGGAAAACCAAATATTTTGAGATGATTGAATTCTGGTTTCCTACCGGAGAAGACTTCTTCAGGTCTCTTGTTCTCAAGTACTTTATGCAAAGTGCGGTTCTATACATACACATCTGTTCTAGCAGCTTCTGCCCATAGATGCATAGAAATATTTTGATCATGAAGCATTGCCCTTGTAGCTTCCATAATCATTCTATTCTTCCTTTCTGCAATCCCATTCTATTGTGGATTATATGGAGTGGTTAACTCCCTCTTAATCCCTGAATCTCTACATAATTATTTGAATTCATTTGATGTGAATTCTCCACCATTGTCTGATTGAAAGGTATTGATTTTCTTTTCTGTGTGATTCTCAATCAAGGCCTTGAACTCTTTGAACTTGCAGAATAATTCATCCTTTTTTTTCATGAAGTATATCCATGTCTTCCTAGAAAAATCATCAATGAAATAAATATAGTATACATACCCACTTAATGAGATGGATGACATTAAATCGCATACATCGGAGTGATTGATTTCCAAGATTCCTTTTGCATTGCTTTCGCTACTTGGAAATGTCTTCTTTGTGTTCTTTCCTTTTGCACAACCTTTGCAAACTCCTTCATGTTTTTTCTGCATTTCTGGAAGTCCTTCAATAGATTTTATTGCGAGTGGTAGTTCCCAATAATGCACATGTGCAATCCTTCTATGCCAAAGTTCATTTGGATCTATTGTGTCATGGACCAAATCTTGTTCTGGTTGGCCCTTCAGTTTGTATAGTCCTCCCTCTTGATCCCCAATCACTACTGCATCATCTATAGTATTTCCCTTAGGCCACATAAGGACTTGGCCATATACAAATGCAACCCTTATTCCTTTTGTATCTAATGCATATATGGAGAGGATATTCTTGTTTAGTCCTAGTACAAACAAGACATCCTTCATCTTCATAAAATTTCCAGAGTCTAGCTTGTAGGATGATTCATCACTACCTTTTATGGGATATTGGTAGTCATCCCCAAGTTTTACCTTGTGGGGTGAATTATGTTCAGATAGTTTCACAAAATATTCCATGAATCCCATCATGTGCTTGGAAGCCCCACTGTCAATAATCCAATATTTTATTCCATGTGTGACAGTTCCCGTGAGAGCAGAGATCAGAACATATTCTTCATCACTTGAAGAGTCTTCACTTTCTTGTTTGACTCTCTTCCTGTGAGGATCATCATCCTCTACAGTGTGAGCATGATGTATTCTTTTGTAGTTATTCTTGTTTTGAGAACCATTCTTATTCATAGGAAAATTTATAGCAAAGTGTCCTCTTTCATCATATGTATAGCATTTGAGTTTGGATAGATTCTTTATTGATCTTATAGAGTTATATTTCTGGTGAGAATGCTTACCTTTGTGATGATGATTATCCCTTATGCTTTTCTTGGAGTGTGCTGTCAGAGCTTGATCTTCATTCCCCATTTTTTCTTCTAGAGATACTATTCGATATTCTTCTTGTGAGCATTCTTCCCATAGCCTACTAAACTTGATTAGTTTCTTTATGGCACAAATTCCTTGGATGAAAGAATCCCATGACCTAGGGAGATCATGTAAGGTGGTCATCACAATTTTTGCATTCTATACTTCTTCATCCACTGCTTCAAGTTGATACTTTATTTGAGATACCCTTTTGAAGTATGACTGTATGGTCTCTTCATTCTGGATATTTACATTCCTTAAATGGTTCCTCAAAGTCATCTTCCGATTAATGTTCTTCCCTTCAAATAGCTTGGTCAAGGCATCAAACATTTCTTTAGGTGTCTTTAGGGAGGACACCTGTGGTATGAGGTGATCCTTTATTGAATCAACAATAATCCTCTTAGCCATGACCAATTTTCTTTTATGTAAGGCCTTATCCTCATCTCCCTCTAGAACTGGAACCTCTCCACTGATGTAGGAGTCGAATTCATTTTCTTCAAGAACTAGGGAGATCCTATACTTCCATGCTTGGAAGTTATTAGATCCCTCAATCTTTTCATCAATCTTGGTGTGATGAGACATCTTAACTGAGAACCTCAAATGAAAATACAAAAGATTTAGATCTTACCAGTTTGAGAAGCTAAAAACTAGATTTGGAGTTGATCTTTTGCGGTGTTAGTTTTCTGGTTCCAGGGTAGATTAGGGTTTCACTTTCCCAGAGCTCTACCCAACCAAAAACATCAATTTTTGTCTTTAAAATTTTATTTTGAGGAGGAGAGAAATCCTAGCTTGAGATCACTCAAAAAATCCTCTTCAGTGAAAAGCCATAATTTCCTGATGTAGTGGTAGGTCAAAAATTTAAAGTGCTCAAAATCAGATTCTGCTTTGACAGAAAGATGCGCCCTTCAATGGATGTTCAACCTAGCCTCCTTTTGCTGATGGATTGTGGAGAGATAGCCAAAAATTAAGAATCCCTAGATTCTACAGCTGCACAGTGTCTTCTGCTAAGGTTAGTTTTGATACCATGTTAGATTTTTATCAATTAGACAATATTATCTTAGGATCTTATATGAGAGAATAACATGGACAACAATCAATCACAAAAGACAATGGACATAAAGATTTTACTCAGGGAAACCATAAAGGAGAAAACCCCACAACTTCCTTAGAGATATAATAAGCATAAATGACAACAATAAAACCCAAATAGAATAACATGATCTCCAACAACTGTTCTCTCTCTTATCCCAACTTCTTCTCTCTCACTCATGCACTACAACTGAGCGTGAGTGACTATGTGATAAATAGAGAGGATCACTCTCTATTTATACTAATTCCCAGTTTGACAATATCTTACCAGGGCCAACTTCTCTAGGAGAGTCTAATAACCCTAGTACCCCGAAACTATGGGGACTTTGAGCCCTAATCAACTAGGAGGGTTAACCTCTATGACTTTACATGACTTGTTTACATTACTGATTCTCCCGATATGAACATCAGGGACTCATCAAATGCAATATATGAAATATACAAGTGAATACATTCTGAATTTACAAATACATCAACATTGGTGTCTTCTTGGATGACACTTTTGGGATAAAGTGATCCGTAATAAATTCAACAATGATCCTCATTACCTTGACTAGGTCTTGTTCATGCTTCTCCTTAGCTTCAACTTCTATTAGTTCTACAATTTTATCCTTGATTTACTTATCATGGTCATTTTCTATGAGAATGAGACCAATCCTATACTTCCATGCTAGGAAGTTTTACAGGCCTTCTAATTTGTTCGCAAGCTTAGTGCTTGGGGACATCCTATCTAGTAGGTTAAAAAAAATTTGAAAATATTCAAAATTAAAATTTGACCTTACAAGTAGATGCGATTGACTGAGGCAAGTTGGTTGGTCCAAATACTTTTTGGAGATCCCAAATATTCACCCTTCAAATCCTACTTACAATGTTGCAGCACTATAGAATTTATGGTTATGGGTTTCTGCAGATTTCTGGTTCACTGCCAAACTAGGGATTGGATTTCCCAGAGATTCAAACACCCAAAAAATTCGATCATGGGATCAATATATGCACTCCAGGGAGGCACAAATTTCTATGCAAGAATATCTTCCAAATTCCAAAATTTGTAGAAACCCTAATTTCTTCTGGAGAGCAAGGAGAGGGAGTTTCACCTTGTGAAAACTGTCCTAATAAGGCTAGATCTTATACCATGTTAAGATTTCATATTCTAAACTAGATATGATTAGTGTTTATTTCAAATTCAGAGCAATATCATATCTAGAATCACTGATAGAAACACAATCACAAGTTGGACACAATATTTATCTTGGGAAACCCTCAAGGGGAAGAAAACCCAACAAAAATTTCTTTGTATAAGATGTATAATATATAACCCCAAAACAATTATTCTCCTCCTTGTTGTTCTCTCTCTCTTTCTCCTATGCGCTACACAAGTGAGTGTCTGTCTGTTCAAATAAGAACCACAACTCTCCTATTTATACACATTGAGGCAGCTGGCTTTTACCTTAAACAAATCGGCCCCACTAAAATGCATGGGCCGAATTCACCTAGGAAGACCAAAAAAAGTATATTATATTATTCATTAGGGTACTAATGACCTGAATTACAATGGAGGATTTACCTCATGATTCTATGATGACCAAATACAATAGTAGCACCGCATCAAATGAATAAGAACATCTTCCTTGGGTTACATCAGTAAAATACATTTAGAATATCGTTTGAAGTTACAATATTAAAAAAAAATTAATGTGAGAACTCCACAAAATTTCTTGACTTTAAATATAAAAAAATCACTGCCAATAAATTTAGCAAGTGGCAAAAAGATATAAAAGTTAATGTATGAACTCCAAAAAGTTACTCAACTTTAAATAGTCAAAAGAACTACTGCCAATAAAATTAGCAAGTGGCTTCAATCTGCAATGAAATAATTATTCAATGACACAACAAATAACCAAATTTGGTTGCTTTAATGAAACTTTACAAATTTTTTCCACAATGAAGAAGAAAACTAATACTTTTGAAAACCTCCCCACCATGAAAAAGTAGACTAAGCATTACTAAAGTTAATTCAGTATAAATGCTATAGAACTTTACAAGCTAAACAAAGATCAAGTTTTATATTAGACAATGGGTTAGAGCTCTAGGGTTGAGTTTGAAAATATTTTATACACTAAATTCACGATAAAGCATATGTAAGAAATGAGGCATTGCTAAGTATATTGTGGAAATTTTTCTCTATATGAGGCGGGTTGTATTTTTCCCTTTGATAGGGAGTTGGACAATGACCATGTGTCTGAAAATGAGGTGGCTAATATTGAATCCATTATGGTCCTTCTTTCTCCCCTAATGCAGCCACGATGGATCCGTTGTCGGGATCTTTGGTTCATGATAAAACTATGGTCTCGTTTTCAGTCATTTGTGATGATAATATTCCATGTGGGACAAATCCCATGGTACCTATTATGCAGTTATTTACCTCTACCCCATCAAGGTATGTACTCCATCAGTGGTTTACCCTCCTACTTTGTCTCCTTTTAATGGTCCCTTGATTGGTGCAACCACCGACCCTCATGTATACTTTATTCATTCTCAGAAGCAGTTCTCCATTTTATGGTTGGAATTCTTAGTGGCCTTATGCACAACAACCTCTCTCCTAAGGGTTCCATTAGAGTTAAAGGTCATAAATATGCTCTTTCTCATGCAAGGGATCAAGTCATCCTAGACATTGAGGCTGGTCACTAGTGAACGATCAATATTGACTTCAAGAGTGTCTACACAACTAATCACTCCCATGGTCTACTTTTTGGTTGATTGTCTGCTCATTTTGTTGAGTCTTATGGGGTTGTTGTCTTTTTTTCCTTTTTGACAGGTTGCATATATGTTTTCTACTGATGGGATCTTGTTTTGGATAAGGATGGATTTTAAATTATCATTCATAGCTTAGAATACTATATATATATATGTCTATTTTTATGAAACATAGGACATGTCCATATATTGTTTATATGTAAGGATTCTCTCCTCAATAAATGTGGTTTTATTATAATCAATAAAATTGCGATCAATTTTCCAAGGAAAAAATGACAGCAAAGGTTAGGTAAGAACTCTCAGAGACGCAAAGCATGAGGAGAGCCTATCTCCCCTTCCCTAGAGACATGAAAGAAACAATGGAATTATATTATGAATACCAAATAAATCTTAAATGTTAAATTAACATCTCTTGCAATTAACATGAAATGAAAAAAAAATTAAGACGTAATTTTGACGATTTTCATCTCACAAAGGTGTCATCTACCGAATGTATGTTTATATGGGGTAGCATAGTTACCGACACCATAAAAGTAATGCAAACAATATATCATTGATACTCTATGTAGTTTAACAAGTGTTTGTAAATATGCCATATTTCCAATGAAATCGATGTAACAAAGCATGGAAATGCCACTATTATGAATAATAAGGAGTCCATTTAAATACTTAAACATCGGGGCTATTCACCAAGGACGATGTAAATCTAAAACAAACGAACAAACAACAATTATTTCATAACTAGGTTGAATTTCTCATCAAATCACGAATATTATGCATCCTTTATATAAGAAGAATAAACAAACAAAATTAATTGTTCCATTTGTTAGAAATACAGGATCGCAGACCAATGAAAATTAAACATTTAAATAAGATGCAAATATTAAACACATTACAAGAGAGATAGATATATAACGTGCTTCACCCAAGATTGGATACATCCACATAGAAATCACCAATCCTTTATTATACCATATAGAAAAATGAAGGGATACAACCTGCAACAACCTTGTTGCACATTCTCTTATCTTTCTAATAGTCTCCCTCACACAGTCATAGAGATTGTTTTACAATTCTACAATACAATACACAACCATATTACAATGCTTTCCTTTAATATGGGAATTACCATGGGAAAATAATATGGGTCACCCAATACCATGGGTCCACAAACTATTTTCCAACAAAAATCCCAAAAACTTATTTGAGGGGCTTCGCCCTCAAACCCCCTAGTCGGCGGGGATGCCCCCCCCCCTGCACCCCCCATCTGAGATGAGTGTACAATAAAAATGGGATACAAACACAATTGAACAATAACATCTCTGAATATACAAAATCAAGCTCCACAACCAACAATCTCCCACATGGAGACTGATCACAACAACTCCACCACTGCTGGATGTACTAGACTATTATCGAAACCTTGGACTTGGAAAATTTCTCACCTTCATGCTTGAAGTCCATATGAAACCAAGTAGGAACTTAGTTTCTCTATGGAAATGCCAATTTTCTATTTTTCATGTCTCTTGTTATTCTCATACCAAGGATTTTCTTTGCAACACCCAAATCCTTCATCGCAAATGATTTAGCTAGTTTCCTTTTGAGCACATTAATATCATACATGTTGGACCCTGTAACAAGCATGCCATCTGCATACAATAACAATATAATATATCTTCCATTATATAGCCTCTTGAAATAAATGCGGTGGTCAAAATGACATCTACTATAACCCTTTTCTGTCATAAACTTATCAAATTTTAAATACCACTCCCTTTGAGCTTGTTTCAGGCCATACAAGCTCTTGTTCAACCTGCAAAACAAATTCTCCTTCCCTTTGACCTCATGCCCCTTTGGCTACTACATATAAATCTCTTCCTCCAAATCCCCATGGAGAAAGTTTGTTTTTATATCTAACTGTTCAAGATGCAAATATTCTACTACCACTAGACTTAAAATAGTTTGAATTGAAGTCATTTTAACAACAAGAGAAAATATTTCATCAAATTCTATACTTTATTTTGTGCAAACCCCTTTACACCAAGTTTATCCATGTATTGCTTCTTGCCTTCATTTTCGTCCTTCAACCTGTAAACCCATTTATTCTACAATCCTCTTTTTCCTGCAGGAAACTCAACCAAATCTCAATTTTGGTTTCTTACCAATGAGTCCATATCCTCATCCATTACTTGCTCTCACTTATTTATAGTTTCTACTTTCATTACCTCTTCATAACGTTCTGTTTCACCAACACAAATAATCAATAAATAATGCACCGAAGGAGAGAATTGTTAAGATGGTCTACTTAACTTGGTAGATATTCTTACATTTGTAGGAGTTTGAGGTACCCACTGCTACTCTTGATTTTATGGTGCATTTGGAACTTCATTTTCTTTGATTTCATCAAGCACTATGTACTATGTGTTTTCCTTTTCCTCTTTATTTCACTGCAACTGATATTTGTACATAACCTTTTCATTGAATACTACATATCTACTCCTAATGAATTTTGTGATTTTCATAATCCCATAAGAGATAACCAAAATCATCAACCCCATATCCAATAAAGGTACATTTCTTGGATTTAGACTCAAGATTTTTCTATTTTCTTTATCAATATGGATAAATGCTTCACAACCAAAATTTCTCTTAAATGGGTAGTTTACCTTTTTTTGTCCACACCTCCTTTGGAATCCCACCATCTAAAGCACTTGAAGGCCCTACGTTTCTTAAATAAAAAACAGTATCTACAACATCAACCCAAAAATATAAGGGAAACCATGCATGAAATCGCATACACCTTGCACACTCCATGATCGTTATGTTCATCCTTTTTGACAAACCTTTTTATTGTGGTGTTCCATGGAATTTATTTTCTCTATGAATCCCATTGTATGAACAATAACTATCAAAATCCTGTGTTACAACTAAAATATGTACCAATTCTTCAATCCTTCAAAACCCTTGGACCAATCTTCTTTTGGGACCTTATTGTCCAAATTCTAGGTTGTCTGGTGCACTTTGCAAACTGACATAGAGCACCAGTTGTGACTGACACTTGTTGACCATTGGAATAAGGCATTGATGGCACCTTTTCCCTCACTACAAGGTGCGACGACGCAGTTACCCCTCTTACAAGGAGAATCAACAAGCCCAACAAGGAAAAATAAGAAGTTTTGAAAAGGTTCCAAGCAAAATATCTCATGGAGTATGATCCTATCTATGTGGGAGAGCTGGCACTTTACCTCCTAATCCATGGGGATCATTCCTTACCTTCCTCCCAAAATATCTCAATCCATTTGGGGCTTCCTTTGTCCTATAAATGCAAGCTACTTGGATCATGTAAAGGGGATATTAAGAGAGCATCCTTATGCTATTGGAGTGAATTCTGGTATAGGAGGAAAAGATAGAGAGTTTGAGGGATCAACCCGGAGCAGATCCATTTAGATCTTGGATTTTTTATACCACTTTTGATTGCAATTTGTGAATTTCATTCTCTTGCTCATTTAAGTTGTTAAGGTGAGTGATCCACCTTGCCACATTGTCCATTTCCTTCTATTGTGTATGCTTTACTTTACTTTTAATCCAGCTTGATCATATTGATCTCTTTTGCAAGTTATTGGACTTTTTTCATCTCTATATTCACTGACGCTCCTAGGTAGGCCTAATAGAGCGTCAAACACATCTTGACTCCTATTTCCTTGTGCCAAGAAACATTGCTAACACATTTCCTGTTGCTTCACTATGCACCACTCACACCTGTCACTAGCATACAAGGAAAGTCGAGCCCATCCCGATGCCCTAGTGCAACCCGTCGTCATGCGTCGAGGTAGGCCACTACCTAACTTGAGGATTTTCCTTGAAGAGTTTTTCTTTTTCTGGGGTTGTTTTCAATTTGTGTTCTGTCTATTTGATATATTTGATAGTGTGTTAGTATGATCTTCCTCTTTGAGTTTAGATCTCAAAAACTTGTTGATAGGAATGTTCGAAATTGGAAAATTGTGTATGAATTGCAGTTTTGGGTTTTTATGGTTTGATTGGTCGATTCTTTGAAACGACATTAGATCTATAGGAAAGAAGGCATGTATTTTTCTTGTGTTCAATTAAGTGTGATATTTTATCTCCTTGTTTCAAATTATATAAAAAACAAAACAAAACAAAAACGCTTGCTTGTTTGCTTTGATCACTTTTAGCTTGTTTGAGTAGTTAAAAGAGTAGTTCTTCATACATTTGATTGAGAAAGTATAGGTCGCTACATAATGGAAGTTGTTCTTTCCTTTTCTTTTCAATATATATTCTAGGATTAGTGTTACAGTTGATTTTACCTCGCATGGTGGATCACACCTTTATGGCCATCCCTATCCCTCTGCAGACTCTTTGGACCCCATGGACCATTTTTCTACCTTTGATGTTTCCAAGATCATCCCCAAAAATATGCATTATTTGCCATACGCTACTTTTAAAACTATTCTCGCATATATACGCAGATATGACCCTCAAACCCATATACATCGGGATGTGTGCAAAAGGCCAAATAGTTTTGGAGTTTTCCTTGATGTGGATCCAAGTCACTTGTCTCTTGGCCTTCCATATGCCTTGAGATCGCTCGGATTTGACCTTCCATTACCCCATTGAAGTGTTGGGATATTTAGACACTTAGGAGTTAGTTAATATCAACTTGTGTAATATATCCGTTAGGTAAAAGTGTGTTTCTTTAGTATGCATTAGTACGCATTTGTAAATATTCTAATCCGACGGTCATGATATGTTCTAGACATAAAGTGATCCGACGGTTCAACTTCTCTTAGATCATACCTACCATTGATCCATGGCTTAACACCTGATTGGTCTATGATCTCTATTTAAAGAGCATAGAGGGTCCTTGGCTAGTCGGTTGATTATGAGAAGCTCATGTAACTTTCTTTCTTTTGCATAATAAATTGCTCCAAGTAGCTATTTGGCTAGGGCCGTGGACTGTTTCCCTCTCGAGGGTTTTAACCACGTGACAAACATTGGTGTATTGATCTGTGATCTATTTGTGTGAAGCGATTGTTCTTGGTGTTTGGTCCTTTTAGGAGTACCCTGTGTACCCTAACATGGTATCAGAGCTTTTATGAAGAGCCACTTTCGGTTTTGATCAAGATCTGGAACCGGTGTTGCCGAAAATTTGAAAGGGTTTTTGGTTCTGGATTTTCTGTGCATTTGTGGCCCGTGGGAGCTATTCCATTGTGTCTGGAGCACTATTTCCATTGGGAAATAGTTTTCATTTCATTGAAAACCATTTTCGTTTGTTCCAGAAACACCCATAACAGCAAATCTGAAGGTATAATGTTACAGTGACGGATTTGTTTTATTTTTTTTTAAATATCTCATATTTTATCAGTCTTATAAATAGATCTTTTGTTTTAGTCTTGGACTTTTGCCTTCCCTGGCTGCGTATGCTCTTTGTCAAGCACCTTGTGTGATCGCGCTGAATTAGAAACAGTGAGGGAAAGTTTTTTTTCTTGTCTTCTTGGCTACGTATGCTCTTTGCCGTGCACCTTGTGCGATCACAGCAAATTAGAAACAACGAGGAAACTTGAAAACGTAGACTTTTCGGGTAAGCTAACCAAGATCTAACCCCATTGTGTGGAAAAAGTTTTTTTTGTTTTGTTTTGGTTTTTCATTTTTTGTGATTTGCAGGAAAAGAAAGCAAGCACGGAAAACAAGAGAGAAGAGTAAAAAACAAGTTCTAACTATACTTACAAGTTCTAACTATTTCTCATGGAAATCTTGTATGGAGGATGTTCTGTGAAGTAGGGGACTTTTCAGGATAACCTCAGGGAAAGAAACAAAACCCACTGATGATGATAAGAACATTAAATGGGCAAATAGATGTGATGAAGCTCGTGGATTGATTGGGATGCCAATCTCTACTGATTTGCGATTCCACATATCTGGAATTGATGAACCTGATAAAGCTTGGGAAAAGTTGGAATCTGTGTTTGGTAAACACAATGAAATTCGGGGTCATCAACTTGAGAATGAGTTGCTTTCCTTGAATCCAAATGATTTTTCATGCATTCAAGACTATTTATCTAAGTATAAAAATCTTAGACTATTATGTGTCAAATGCAAGATTAAGAAAGAACACAAACAATGTATTTATCATATTTTTTCAAAACTTGGGCATGCATATTCTATTTTTGTATCTACATTCTACTCCATGAAAGAATCATTGCCTGCAACTAGCTATCAAGAGCCTAGCCTTGAATCCTTTTGTGATTCCTTAATTAGAGAGCAAGATAAGCTCATTCATCTTGGAATAATTAACAATGTAG